>JAJFPB010000005.1:4200000-4590572 GCA_020881915.1 Paramyrothecium sp. XJ0827 | reverse complement strand
TCACAATATGCTGCGCACTCCCCAGGCGAAACGCCGAGAGAGGAGCGACAGCCGCCGATTGAACTGCCAACGCCCCTTGAGCCTCCAGAGCCCTTGACCGAGGCCAGTGGCACTGCCATTGATAATAGATTCTCCTGGAAAGAGGGTCCTGAAATCATAACACACTCGAAATTGCAGTAGAAGCCGAGGCTGCGGTGGAAGGCATAATTCTAATGTTCGTGGTTTCTCTATAAGTTCCTGCGCACCTTTGTTAGAGGGATGGGTGAAAGTGGCAAAGCCACAAAGCGAGAAAATGAGAGTAGAAAGATGAGGCCGCATCTTTTTGTGGTCATAACCTTTCAACTAGTCGAGGCGCGTTGAGGGCAGCATACCACAGCTGAGCAAGTGCTTGCTGTCGCAGTTCAAGACTGGGTAGATGTAATCAACACAGGCAATAGGTAGTCAAACAGCTGGTCCTAAGTATGGTGTAGGCCAAAAACATCAGCAGCAGCTAGAGAACGTCATGTTATCGAGTGACACGACATGTGGATGTGGACGTAACGGTCCAGCCCGAATTTGCCCAAGGTGGGTTTTATCATCATCACTCCAATTGAACGCATAAGATTTCGAAGAACCCGAGGTTTGAATTTTCATGAGCCAAGTAAACTATGTCGTCCTTGCAAAGGCCGCCAAATCCAGCCATGAGCAGCCAATCCTTCCACGCCCAAAGGCTGCAAGAACCGCCGCACAACCCGCTCGTAACATCTTCGAAATTCGTGAGGTGTCGTCAGAACATGGCGAGACTCGAAGAGTAGCCCGCTTAGTCGAAGAGACCGAAGCCCATGTCGTCGTCGGACTCGTCCTTCTCCTCCTCCTTGGCCTCCCCCTTGGCCTCCTCGGCGGCACCGCCAGCAGCGGCAGCACCACCAGAGGCGGCAGCACCACCAGCACCGCCGGAGGGGACGGAAGCGAGCTTCTCAGAGCCGGAAGCGATCAGCTACAGAGGAATGTCAGCCAAGTCTCGTCAAAGTGGTATTAGGAATCGGGAAGTCGAACCTCGTTGATGTCCTTGCCCTCAAGCTCGGAGATGAGCTTGTCCAGGCGCTCATCGTCAGCCTCAATGCCGACGGCAGAGAGGACGCTCTTGATGTCAGCGGCGGAGGGAGACTCGTTGCCGCCGAGGCCGAGCAGGAGGTAAGCTGCGAGGTGCTTCATTTTGAATAAGTGTTTTCTGTGCGCGGAACCCAACGTTAGTCGATGCGTGGAAATTTATTGAACCTCCCCAGGCACGGTTTGCGACGGCAGAATTGCTTCTCTCGAAACGAGGCGGGGGGAAGCCGACGACAGCTTTCGACGCAGTGACGACGTGTTGAGCGGCAGGAGCAGAGGCAACTCACGTTTGTTGTGAAGGAGGAACACGAGAAATCAATCAATTTAACCGCAAGTTGGGCGGAGACTGAAGCCTTCGAGTTCTGAAGTTGACTTGTTACGGTGTTAAAGAAGAAGATGGGAAAAGTTGCAAGTCGCGACAGAAAAGTTGCGGTACGTATTAATTTTCGACCTGTGGGCGCCAAAAATTGTGCCTAGGCGAATCGCAGCCCAGGAAATTAGGGCCGGGGTGCCATTCGGATCAAGCCACTCGAGCCTCCCTCTCTGCGTGGCTGGTGAGCGCACCGCCACAGAAATCACTCTCAGATCGGTCACGTGCCAAACCGGTCGATGGCTTAGGTACCGTGATTTCATCCGTTTGCCTCCATACATAATCGAAGGTTGATTGCCTTGGAACGGCTGCCTCCTGTTTGTTTGTCCTTTGCCGTGCATTTAGGCCCCCCCAGCCTCCTCACCTGTACTTTCTCGCATCTTCGGTGCACCTGTTCCAGATTTTTTGGGTCTCTGTCTCTGTCTTGGGGTGGATCATCAACCGCTACGTTGCGTATCCAGCATCTCAGAGGCCACTGGGCACGCCTTTTCTCTTTACGCTTAAGGAGGGGGGTGTCGTCGGCGAAATTGCCAACTTCTGATCAACTGCAACGATCGCCCCCTCGAAGTCGCTTACCAGCTATCCCGTGAGCATACCTTGTCGGGATTTCTCCGTGCATACCCGTACTTGCGACATCAGGCCTAAACGACACTAGACTCGACAATGCCGGTGAGTAACCCCGATGTTGGCTCGTAACAACCTTTCATGCTGACGAGGCTGCACAGATCGGTGACCTCCTCGCTCAAATCAGCGGCGGCGCATCAGAGCCTGCGTCCCTTTCCAACGCGCTACGACCGGCGGTGGTGCCGAAGAGGAAAGCAGACGATGATCTGCGTAACGATATATCGAAAACGCCCCGTCGTCTAACTCCTCCTCTGCGGACAAGTCAGCCGCCTCAGCCGCTGCAAAGGCCATCGAACACAGGCAGGCCAACAAATGGGACTTCTGTGAAGCGTGATGCACAACCATCGAAACCGGGCGACGCTGGTGCCAGGGTCTTGAAGCCCGTCACCGCACCCAGCCGACCATCGTCCGCGCCACCCAACGGCTCCTCGATTTCCAGGCCCGCTGCTGCGCCCGCTCGACCGAGCCCTGCCGCAGCCAGCAATGCTGCTGCTGCTGCTTCAAAGGTGCCTCCAAAGAAAGGTTCCTTTGCCGAGATCTTGGCAAGAGGACAACGTGCTCAGGCCGTGATGGGCCAGGTTGGAAAAATACAACACAAAAAGGTTGAAAAGACAGACAAGGCACCGCTGAAGAAGGATCCCAAAGAGAAGAAAGAGGGTAAAGCTGTACCCCCAGCGGTGTCGAAACCTCAAGGCTATGCAGGGTCTGCGCGGGCTGTAGCGACACGCCCCGGTCCTAACGGACAGGGCTTGGCGAAACCTAATCGTAACGGCAGTGCACAGCCAGCGAGAACAGGCCGACCATCAGCCAAGGCCGAAGAAGAGCCAAAGAAAATTCGAAAGGCTGCTGCAGCGACCACAGGCTATGCAGGCACGTCCCGAGCGAAACCCGGAGCTGCCCCCTCTTCAAAGAACAGTGGAAGCATGCCTCGTGGTGGTGCTCTTCTCAACGCCGCGCCTCCTCGCCCGTCTAACTCGAGACGTTCTCGCTACGATGATTATGACGAAGACATGGACGACTTCATTGACTATGACGACGAGGAGGAAGACGGCCAACCCCGCTACGGATATGCGTCGGATGAGTCCTCAGATATGGAAGCAGGATTAGACGATATTGACTACGAAGAGCGGAAGGCGGAGCGCATTGCACGGGAGGAAGATATCAAGGAGGATCTCTTGGAAAAGCGGCTCAAGGCTGCCAAAGAGGAACGGAAGAGGCAGGCGATGGAGTCTATCCGATCCGGCAAACGTCACTAAATACGAGAAAGGCACATATGCGAACTCCTGGATTCAATGTGGGTTAATACCAGAACGGCCCCCGGAACAGAGGCATGGCGGAAGAGGCGTTTACAAGGCTGCATGTTTGGAACTTGATCATCAGCGATGGAGTTTTTGTTTTTCTTAGTTCGCATCCTTTTTTGCATGGACTGCGCCCTCGTCTTTTCAAGTATGGGCCCGCAGACGGCGTAAGATTTTGGGAGTGTCCTCCAGACACAAGGGCCCTCGGACACATTTCTCTGCTGTTGGGGTGTTGAAGAGCGCAAGCGTTGGATGAGACAACATAGGGAACCAATAGGAAAAACACTTTCTGGTTAATACTCGCACTTTTCCATATCAGTCTGTTTCGCATCGACATGACCATGTGCACTCTGGGTGGTTACATAACTAGTGTGTCATTACTGCCAACCTCTAATGATCATTATAAACATTTTTCCTTGATAAAACTTAGATGAAGGAATGACGAAAGCTGCTGCTAGGAGCAGTAATCCCAACCGTTGCTCGCAAACGTCTCGATGCCATGGATTGAGGAGCTACCTCAAGCAGCGGAATATCTCCTTTGGCAAGAAAAGAGAAAGAAAGAAAGATGCATGAAAGATGGCTCAGGTGGGTGTAGAATGATTATGGCAGATCGTCGCTTCTCGGCTGCTTGCCGTTTGAACTTCCATACGGCTTCAGGAGCCAGCCCTGGTAGTGCTTCAGCCCCTGAGTACTAATGCTATTGGCACTGGGGATGATGGATGGTGGGGGCTGGTTGCGACGGTGAGTTCCTCCTTCTCGCTTGACAGGCGGCGGGGGGAGTGAGGGAGAAGCAGCAGGAAGTAGACTGGTGGTAACGGGAGGTTTGGGCTTGCTGACGGGCGATTCCTCCGTCTTGATTTGTGCCGGCTCTTGATCCTTGGCCTCTGGAGCAGGCGCTGCCGGCATGAGGCCCTTGGCCCTCAAGTACTGGATAGACTGGAGCACCGTAAGGTCTTCTTGTTCCTTGTCGTTCAAGATGAGGCGTTGCTGAATGGTAAGGCGGCCGTTATTGGCCTCGCGTTCCTTGATGGCTGCCTCCCGCACTTCGGGATCATGGACGAAGCGACACTTGCCCTTTTTGCCGCACGTACCTCCAGTAGAGTAGTATTTGCAGTGTCGAGAGATGTCGGCCTTTTTGTCCGGCTGGGTCGGAGGCTGGGGTCCTTGGGAACGAGAAGACATGACTTCGGGCTTCTCGTCGTCCGAAGATTCTGTGGGAGAGACTTCTCGCATCTCGTCGCCCTCATCCCCTTGTTCGCGCTTTCTCTTGATGGACACCTCGACCTTAGCGAGTTGTCGCCTAAGCTGCTTGGCCTGCTTCTCGAGCAATTCAGTCTCAGTTTCCTTGCTCTGTGCCAGTTCGGCAGCCTTCCTGGCATCAACCCGGGCTTTGGTAGGGAAATTTTTGCGCCGTTCCGCTAAGAAGGCAGCAATATCCTTGACACTAGAGAGGACACTGTGTGAGTTTAGTCTCTAAGGATCGGAGCAACACAACATACGCAAGTGATTCTTGGCCAATCATTTCACTGAGAACTTTCTCCTCGCCTTCATCATCCTCGGTATCTGAATCCATTGCCGGTGTCAAACCAAGAGTATTCACTTTACGCTTCTTCTTCTTGGCAGCCGAGGGAGGCTCCTGCTTGTTTTGTTTCTCCTGCTTGTCGTTCTTTTGATGGTTGTTTGCGTTATTAGTATTGGTATAATTGTGATGACCCTGTTTGTGTTGACGGGACCTATCCCCGGTATGGTGGCCACCTCGACCACGCACATTGCCGTCTCGCTGGCCTCCTCCACGACCGCGACGAGGTTGCTGCACATAATAGGAATCTTGATGAGCAGGACCCGGTGGCGGCGGTGGGCCCGGATACGAATACTGTGGAGGAACGTGATGCGCCGCTGGATCAGGAGTGTAGGGGAGGCCGTAAGCACCATTGGCTACTGGCGGCGATGCTTGATGTTCGTACCCGTGGCGCGCGGGAGTGCTCTTGGCGCCGCCTCGGTCGCCGTAGGATCCGCGATGCCTCCCAGGACCGTAGCCAGTGCTATGGGCAGGCCCTTGGCCATCCCAGTGGGTTGGGGTCTGGTGCGGCAGAGGCTGGTAGGTATGCGCGTACTGTGGCGGCGGACCATAAGGGGGAGCCGTGGTGGGATATTGGGCTGGCGGGTAGGATTGTGAAGGGTAACTTGGATGATAGCCTGACGACGCTATGGGCACTGAACCATGAGCGTGCGGATGGGGTGGCGGCGCGTGAGCATGGTCAGGACTCCAGTGTGTTTGAGCAGGCGGATAACTGCTTGGAGGATGGCCGCCTCCGTACGAACCTGTGCCGTGCTGGGGATAGGCCTGAGCTGAGTATTCATAGCTGGGCTGGGCCGGGGCACCGTGATAGTCTCCGCGATGGTTGCTGTGATGACCGCCACGTCCACGGCCGCCGGATGCGCCGCGGTGGTTAGAGCCCCCTCCGCCTCGACCTTGATAAGAGGCATGTGGGCGGCCATGGCTAGAGTGGCTGCCTGCCGCCTGGGGCGGCGGCGGAGGTGGAGGACCATAGCCATATGCTGGCATGGTTGTGAAGCGGAGAGTGAAGCCTAAGCTAGTCGAAGAGAAAGAATGGGAGAAAAGACTGCGGGAAAGACGGTCTGTGGAAAGAGAGGTCCTGTTGGGGTATCAGTAACAGATGATGGCGAGGCAAGCAATCAAGGCGAAACGGCGAGCATGAATGAGCCGGAACTACCAGCTTCGTTTCAAAAAGCCAAGGGGACGGGCAACAGCGAGACGATTTGAAGCCACGACGGAATCAAGGTGCTGGAGATGGCCGGCAAAGTCGAAGGCCACCAGTGTAATATATGTGTGAGGCTGGTTGGGATCGGGATGGGAGGTTGACCCGGTATAAATGAAAGGGACCTCTCTGGAGGCAGTATGGGAAGCTACAAGATTATAATAATAAGCCGCCGAATTTTTTGGGCCCCGAGGCGCGGGGCGCTTGGGCGCTATCAATGCCTGCTATCTATCACGGCAGGCGGTGGGTGCGCACAACGTGCGACGTTCGACAACGTGCACCACGACAGGCTTAGCGCCTCTCGTTTTCTGCCGCTTCCAGTCAATCTTTTTCCTTGGACTGCGTTTGCCCGGGAACGACAAGCAAGCGAGCGTGCTTCGTGTTAGCTGAACCACGGCCAATGTCTTGAACCCGGGCCCCTGCGACCACTGGCTTGCCTTTCTCTACCTCAAGCCATGGTGATTGCTTCCCTGTTACACCCAGTCAATTTTTAGAACAAGGTCGCCCAGGCGACGCAGCAACCATGTTCATCCTGGTGAGTCTTCGCATCAAGACGTGCCCCGCGGCATCGCAGCTGTCGGATGTCCGTGAGAGAAACCACCGCCACTAACCAGGATCCCGGCATTCCGGCTCGCAGACCAAATTTGCTGACCTGGTGCAAATCGCACCCGAGGACTTTTCCAAGCATAGTATTGTGGCAATCGAAGACAACATCAACGCCAAGTACGCTAACAAGGTAAGATGCCTCTCACTCTGGCCGAGCTTCTTAACGTGACAACTCATGCATCTCGTTTAGGTTGTCCAAAAGATTGGTCTTTGCATTTGCCTTTATGATATACTTTGGTCGTCTGAGGGCCTCATAGGCCATGGCACAGGCTTGGTGAACGTGAATGGTGAGTCTCAATGTCCCCAATCTTTTGAGAAATTGTACTTACACTCGGCAGTCGAGTTCCGAATGGTTGTTTTCCGTCCATTCAAGGGAGAGGTTATGATTGCACGTATACGGAGCTCTACGCCCTCTGGAATCAATCTGCGTACCGACTTCTTCGACGACATTTTCGTTCCGTTCGAGGAACTGCCGCAGGGTGCAGAGTAGTGAGTAATCTCCGCCGCCGGATGTCTGCCCTGCGTCCATCTAACATTTCAAACCCAGCAATCACAGCGAGCAGCTCTGGATTTGGAACTTTGACGAGGAGCAGCGATTATTCTACGACACGCACGAAATGGTTCGGTTCCAGGTCATCGACGAGGAGTGGCACGACCAGACACCTGCCGGGCCCCTCCAAACCGAAGACGCAGCACCTAAGACGCCGTATCGGATCAAGGGAAGTATGGCACGAGAAGGCCTAGGCGTGTGCTTGTGGTGGGATGGAGCCGAGTAGGGCCAAAATATACCATGTTGAGAGCAAGCTGGACGAATGCTGGCTTGATGTACTATTTTTTACATACACATGAATCTATGACCTGATACCCTCCAACAGGCGCTCCTCCACGTCATCCAGAACCGAGTAGTGTTCAATGACTGCCAGGTTCTCGGCCTCGGCCTTGAACTGCTTATCAGGGTCCTGTCCGGGGCCACCCATGGGGTTCTGCATCTGTTGAGCCTGCATCTGCTGAGCGACTTGGCTAGCGGCTGTTGCGGCAAAGTCAGTAAAAGCGCCAGGGGACCGGGAATGGGGTACTGATCAGAAACGTACCGTTGTCACTTCCGAGGAGGAACACGTAGACGAATTGCAAGCCGAAGATGCAAAGGAAGTACCAGCTGATGCTTGACATCCATCGTGGGTCCATGTCCTTGGTCTGCACGCCCGCCTGCAACATGCTCTTGAACTTAATGGTAATGGGGAATGGGAGCTTCACTGTAGCGACGTGTTAGTGGTGCAGAACAGTCCGAAACAGGGACCATCGTTTGACATACTAATGACGTATCCACTGAAGAAAGCGTTGATCCAGCTCATGATGAGAGTGTTTGGGATAATCATGGCCATGTTGTTCTTCATCATGCCCATCATGCCGTCCATGGCGCTGGGGTCCGAGAGCGGGTTCGCAGGAGGTTGGCCCTTGCTATCGGGGTCCTTCAGGAACGTGCCCGACTCGTAGCCGGCAATCAGTGCCTCGCGACGGCTCTCAAAGGCCTTCTGGGAGAGGACGTGGTAGTTGTTGCGCAGATTGACTCCGCGGCCGAGGGACCGCTGCTCGCGCATGGCCCTGACGTCGAGCTTCTTCGGCGTGGTGGCGAGCAGGACGGACGCGTAGTGGCGGAGCACTCCGGTCTGGATCATGACGATGGTGATGGGGATCAGGATCCAGTAGCTTTGCGGTTGCGAGACACAGCAAGTTAGTGGGGGGCGCCTTTGCTTCCAATGCGTCGTCGAATAGGAGGTTCAGACGTACAAAAGCTGGGGGTCCCTGTAGAGGGTCTGCACAGGAATTTGAGCCATGTTGCTGAGATGCGTCCCGCGATCGTTGATGGCTCACGATTGGGAGGATGTTGTGGTCGTCGAGGTTGCGGAGTTTGAGGGAGAGGTGAGGTCAGAAAGAGCTCTACTAATCCACCCGTCCAGTCTGCTCAAGCCACGCTGCGGGTACCTCGACCCAAGCTCTGGTGGTGGTGGTGGTGGTGATCCGGCGCCCACGTGATCCCGGGACCCTTCCGCTAGCACCGAGGCCAAAGGTACAGACAGGTACATCGGGAAAGGTGTCTCGAGGACAGCTTACATGCCACCTCTCATGTAGGTAGCTAGGCACTTCAACTTCTCGCATTCCGAATTTCGACATACCAGAGCGTTTTCGAAGATGGCCAACTCTTCGGAGAGCATCTCGCTCTACAACCTGTCAGGTAAGGCCATCTTGTCCCCAGAAGAAGGCCAGTTTCGGGGTCTTTGCTGCGACCGCCTCTAACGCCTCGGACTAGACCTCAAGAACACCTCGGACGATGCAATTCCCAACTACCTCAACTCCCTCAAGTTCAAGCAATCGCACACTTTGACCGATGTCCGGCTGGCATTGGGATACGGCGCCTTCACTATAGCCGCAGCGTGCTTCCTCTGGGACTACAAGTTTGGCTTTGAGGACACCAAGTACTTTACCGCCGTTGCTGTTGCTGTATACACCGTTCTCAATGGCGGCCTAACACTTTGGATGTCCGAGGTGGAAAAGGGAAACATTTATCAGGGAACGGCGCCTTCTGGCGAAAAGGTGAATCGCTCCAGGTATTCGGCCTTGTCCTGAATAGCTCTAACTGGGTGTAGATCTCCATCGTCAGCTCCACAAAGAAGTTCGACCCTGTCTACCGACTTAAGATCACTGTCACCAGCAAGTCTGGCGAGACCGAAACGTACGAGGTGAACAAGCACTTCAAGGAATGGTTTGACGTCGCCGGCCGCCTCATCGCCACGCCCCTGCAGGAGATCCTCGCCTCTTCGGTGCCTCTGATCGGCAAGCGGGACCCCAAGCGTGTCAAGATGGCTTCCCAAGAGCTGCTGGACGGCAACCCGGAGCTTCTGGACGCGATCCTAGCGGCCAACAGTGCTGGCGGTGTGGCTGCGAGCACGACGGCTGCCGAGCCTGCGGAGAAGAAGGCCGAGAAGAGACGCAAAGCATGATACCACCACACGTTCAAGAAACAAAATAGGGCGTTGAGGATTATTTGGAGGATGGATTGAAGCATCTGCTGCTTGTCACTAAATCATACCTAAGATATTGGAGCGCTGTTGTAATTGAAAAATATACGACCTCTCTATATCCGGCTGATTCTATATGCAATGTCTCCCATTGACTTTCCCAAGGTGATCTAGACAACTCCACCGGCAACCTTCTCTATCACTTCAGGTTCGCCCAAGCTGCTCGCGCCAGCCTGGCCGACTTTCTAACATCTCGCACGTGGTGTCCGCAGGCAACCGTGAGCTCCCGACCTACTTGCGGCGCAAACGGTAGCAGCTCTGGAGCGTCGAATATTTGAGGCATTGCCCCTACAATCTCTAGGCTAAGCTTGCCACAAGCCGCCGCGGCTCTGGGGTCTTTGGCCGAAGTTTCGTAGTCTTTCGGCAGCCACTCTGCTCTTTGCGGTGCTGATGCCGATTTGGTGGAGAAGGACTGGACGCAAATCTTGATCAGGCTCTGGAGGTGGCTCTTGATCTTCTCAGGGGCGTCAGGCAGGATCTTCCGCAGTGTTTCCAGGGCGGTTTGGGTGTCGGGGCCCAGGCCCGTGTTCTGCGCAATCAGGATAGCAACGCGGACTATTGAGGCTGCATCGTCTTCGAAGATGGAGAAGTCCATGTGCTTCAACATCGACAGCACGGCAATGCCGTAGTTGGTTTTAGAAGGTTCCACTGCCTCTGCCTCAGACCCATCGGCTCGCTGCAGCATGGGCTTGACCAACTCAAAGTAGACCTTCTGCATCCACAGCGGCTTGACCATAGCATAGTTCTCTTTGGTAAGGTAGTCCTGGGGCGCCACGAGCAACTCGAACCGCCGCGCAATATGGTGACCAATATTTGGATTCTTGGGGCCCTCTCGTAACGATTCAAGCAACTGTTTAGCGTCCTTGCCGCTTCCACGGCGAAGCATGCCGTTAGCAATTGCGAATATTGGGCCAACCTGTTCTAGTGTGTTTGTGCCAATGTTATCAGAATGCACCGACGCCAGTGTCTCAATCGACTTTTGATTGAGAGTTGACAGCACTTCTGGCAGCGTCTCGATTTTGAACTTGTTCGTCAAAATGGTCACAATCGACTGCGCTACGGGCACAGCGACCGGGTGTCTCTCGGCAGACGTAGAAAATGCACCGCTGTAGAGGAGCTCTTGCGCGATACCTACATCAAACTATGACAACGTCAGCATTTGTTGAGGTCCGATACTCTGGCAACTTACGAGTCTTGAGATGCCCGAAGGGCGGAGAGTTTCCAGTATGCCAATGGAAAGGATGTTTACCCTGCTCTGAACGAGCCAAGTCCAGGGAGAGTTTCCGTTGGCACTTTGTGCTTGCTCCTGGCTTTGCGATGGAGCTTCTGGGAGTGATATCGAGTCTTCGTGGAAAAGGTTGACTGCGTATCGTTCTACTCGAAGTGAGAGTTGCTGAGGCTCACTCATCTCATGCACAATGAAGCCGGCTAGGCTCGAGATGAGGTGCAGGTATTGGTTTTGTAATGGCACATCTTCGCTGGCGAAATCCTGACTAAGAATAAGGGCTGGACTACCAGCGCCTTCCTGTAATCTTGTGGCCCGCTGGTAAAGCCGTTTCATAACGTAGAGGCCAATTAGCAGGAAGTCATTGCGAATCTCGGAGACTGAGGCCGGGCAAGGAGTCGTCGCCGTCTCACTGACAGCTGCGCCAAGTGTAGTTAAAGACGGGTATTTCTGCGTAATGGCTTCAACCCAAGGAGCATCAACAGGTGTTTGAGTCCTGTCGGGGTTCTGCGCGAGGCATGCGTCGTTGAAGTAACGAGCAGCGGACTGCAAACTGGTAACCAAGGAGCACCAGATGCTCGGAGTAACTTGCTGGTCGATGGCAGCAAAGAGTTCTGCCATGACTGCTTGCGTGAAATAGAGGAAACGACCAAGGCCATCAGCGGGCGATTGTGGCAATTCCGAGCAGCCCACAAATGCCAGAATGAGGCAAAGACTTTGAATCGTCTCTGATGCGTTCTGTTGCTTTTCAAGCCAGCTCTCGCGCACCAAGCGCATGCCTTGATCTACCAATTCCTTGTAGCTGCCATGGTAGGTTCGTGCAACCCTCTCAAGTGCCTTGGTGGTCTCGTTGGCGAGCTCGTCTGCTGCCTCATTCCGTGCTTTCCCTAGGCTTGCGTCCGCAACAATTGCAAACAGGGTGTTGGAGACATCCGAGCAGGTCGAATCGGGGAGAAGTAGCGCTGGCGTTGAGTTTCCTAAGCCGCCCAGCGCGTCGGGTGCCTTGGCCGACTGCTGGCAAACGAGAGCTCCGGCACCCTGGACTGCCTGTGTCGCAATCTTCAAGTCGTCATACAGTGGGTTGTCCTTGCGCGCAGCTGCGAGCTGAGCCCTGTACACATCTTCGTAGAGTGGCTTGAACATTGCATCAATAGCGCCGAAGTCGCTGGCGTCCGCCACGGGCATCTCTGTGCTCGCCAGTAAGATTCGGGTCTCGAGGAGGACGTGCAAAATCTTGAGTAAATCCTGAGTATGCAAGGGCGACTTGGGGTGGCGGAGGTTGTCCTTGATATGTGTGATTGTTGGCGCCGCCATCAGCACAAAAGCCCTGGCATTGGCACTCAAGACGCTGATGAGGAGCCGACCGGCAGATGCAGTGTAGGTCGGATTAGAAAGATCGTTGACACAGTCTCGTGTGACAGTCAAGCTGTAGTCCCTTAGGTCATCCGCCTTTAACCTTGTGGCGAGAGATTTGAGAACTTCCAATGTAGCCCAGATGGTGTCTTCTATCTCCCCGTTGCGGACTTCATACTTAAGGCTACCCCAGATCTGGTTGACATACGGCGTAACGGATTGCTCCGGATGAGCATACTCGTCCAGACAAGCTTTGATGGTCCTCAGGACGTCGACCTATACCGGTCAGAAAATGCCAAACCCGAAGCTTAGAAGAAACATACCTTGACATTGACTGTGACTCCGTCGCCTTGATCCAGCTTACCAACGAGGAATGGAAAGACCAGAGACGCTAAGCGATGGTTTGATGAGAAGCACTTTCGAAGTTGGAGCTTCAGTTCTTCTGGGGTGATTGCGCTCTGGGATGTTCGTGGGAGGGTGATGGGGAAATAGGCCTTAAAGTTGCCATAAACCTCCTCCTGAATCTCCTGAGAGGGCGAGAACTCCTGCAGGAAGATCCTCAAGATGTCAAACCACACCATCAAGCAGTCTGGGTCCCTCTCACTCCGGCAGAGTTGCAAAAGATCGTTCATGAAGCCCGACGCCGCGCCGTGGCGGTACTGCAGGTCGCTCGCGACATCGGGATTTGAGATGAGTTGATTGAACAGCTTGTATACCTCTAGCCGTGTCTTGGAGAGTTGACGAGGGAAGTCGTCCTTCAGAGCGCAAACCTTCTGGATAATGTCGTTGCCGCTCTGGGGCTGGAACGACTTCATCGCGGCGATTCTGGAGAGAGCAGTCGCTGAAGCCATGATACCAGCTTTGTGATCAACCTCGAACATGGCACCAAAGAAAGCAACGAGTAACTTGACTACCGATTGTTAATTGGAGAGCGCAACGTCATGTCAATGATAAACTTGACTTACCTTGACTTGGCTTTAGCACCTCCCTGCCCAAATGATCCAGGGTTTGAGAGAGAAACTCCAGAGCTTTACTTGGCGATTAGACCTAAATTCCTTCGAAAGATGAGTCGACAGGAGAACGTACCTTTCGCCCTAGCCGTCCAGTCAGTAGCCTCCTCGCCTTCATCCACCATACTGTCGTCGGCGTGGCCTGGCATCCAGGGCTGCACAGCCTCTACCCACCGGGCCACAGGGTTGGTGTTTGGAGTGGCATTTTGAAGCTCTGGGCAGTGTCAGCAATGGCGGATAATGAAGTGTCAGGAATCTCTCCGGTTAGTGAGAACCGCGCGTCAGACATACCGGAGGCAGCGTTCTGCGCAATTCTTTTCTGCGTGGCCTCGTTGTCCGCCAGGACAAACTCCAGAGCGAGCTGGCGAAAGTCGGCCATGATGAATGAATGAGAGGCAGGCCCACGAAAACTCAGATGCTATATTGTGCTATAGCCAAGAGAATCCCCGCCCTCACGCGACTCGGAGCAGATATCGACGCAGCGGCTCCGGCGCAGAAGTTTGATATGGTCTCTGGCGGGGCAATTCTCAGGCCAATGGCGGGGTCAAGCCAGATGCGGCTGTCGACGGGTGCCTTTTTGCGGTGGGATGGATGCTCAGACAGAGGAGCTGTGACTGTTTAGAATCGGGCCCGTAGGAGTGTGATTTGTTTGTTTCGTGCCGGTTGCCCGTGGGTTCAAAACGTAGTATGCCGCAAGATTTCCTTCCGACATCTAAGTTAGAGGCCGATGCCGGGTTTTCAGCGACCTTCTCTCAGCGCTGGTCGGTGACGCAGTTCCGGCGCCGTGGGGTCGGGCCCCACCGAAAAGTTGAGGTACTCTTCGAGCCGCAACCCTGCCAGTCGGTACCTGCAAGTGGTACCTTGTCCAGAGCTGTAGCTCTATGACGATCCCGGTCGTCGTTTTTTGCAGCAACATCTCAACTCCAAAGAACTGGCATCTTTTTGGGAGCTCATTCCACTGCACTCGAATTGCCAACTCCCCTCTGTCATCCTACACCTGCGCGAAGCAGCAATCTTCGGAACCATGGCGTCCTTGCGGTTACCAAGCCTCCGGCATCTGGCGAGCTGCCCCCTTCGCTCAACTCGAGCCGCCACCCAGCGGCGCTGGGCCCAGGTCCACGACCTTCGATTTCTCACGAACCAGCCTCCCAAGGCCGTCCTCGAAAAGTACCGCGAGAAACTGCACCAGAAGGCCCAGAGCGAAGGGCACAAGTCAATTGACGACTTGAAGGCCGCGTACGCCGACAAGATTGATGCCCATCGAAAGGATGGCGCGATAGAGACGGGCACTATTCCTCAGGCACCGGAGACGCCTGTCGTGCAGCCCAATCGAGGTCCCCTACCTTCACAGATGACCACCGAATCAGCGAAGAGCGAGGATGTGGTGCGAAAAGACGCAGGGAAGTCTGCTATCAAGTCCCTGGACGACATTTTGGACCTCGACAAGGCTCGCGACCTGCCAGAAAAGGAGCTCACAGCCATCTGGCGCCTGCGGCATGCCTCCTCGCCACAGACCCTCTGCGCCGTGGTTCCAACAGGGACGTACCGTGCCATGGAAGAGGTCGCTCGAAACGCTCCCCAATTCGTGCTGCCCGTCCCGCACCCGGACCAAGGCGCCGAGATCCACTTCCTGCAATGGACCTTTGACGCCGGGTCCCGCACCAGCACCGTCCTCTTCACGCAGCTCGCCGAGTACAAGGCGCGCGGCGAGTTCTCCCAGCCGCACACCACCATCACGCACCACCTGGACCTAGCGGATGAGCGGGGCCTCGTGCTCATGCAGGGCCAGGTCATGGACGGCCGGGGCGTCCACCCCGACCAGGCCAGGTGGCTTGTCATGTGCCTGCAGAAATTCTACGGCGGGTGGGAGGCTGGCGATGCGGAGCTGGACGGCCAGAGAAAGGAGCGGGCGGCGGAGCGCAAGCAGCTGCTGGAGTGGTTCGCGCAGGGCGACCCGAGGTTCAGCGTGGAGAAGCTGCTGGAGGAGGCCGAGCGGATGGGTTGAAAGCCGTCACACAAGATGTGTTTCGTCGCGAGCCAGGCTACACCGCGGTTTGTGTGCCGGAGCGGCATGCTGTTCTACAAGGACATGTTTTGATAGAAGAACACTGTAACATCACTTCTAGCATAATTTAGATGA
Source organism: Paramyrothecium sp. XJ0827 (assembly GCA_020881915.1). NCBI lineage: Eukaryota > Fungi > Ascomycota > Sordariomycetes > Hypocreales > Stachybotryaceae > Paramyrothecium > Paramyrothecium sp. XJ0827. The sequence continues at coordinate 4,575,000 of JAJFPB010000005.1, read as the reverse complement.
TATATGTACAATACACGCTGGCCAGTCTACAGCTTTGCCTTGGGCGCCGCCTCCTCCTTCCTCACCTTCTCGATCAGCACTCGCCTTAGGATCTTGCCGGATGCCGATTTTGGGATCTCCTTGGCGAAGCGTAGGCCACCGCGGAGGCGTTTCGGCGGAGCGACCTTGGCTGCTAGCCACTCGATGATCTCCTTGGCACGCTCCTCCGTCTCTTCTGCGCCAGCTTTCACGACGATGTAGGCACGGGGTACCTCGGTCTGGCGCTCCTCGTCCCAGACGCCAATGACGCACGCGTCGGCAATGTCCTCGCGGCCGACGAGGATCTCCTCGAGCTCGGCGGGTGGAACTTGGAAGCCCTCTGCGGAGGTGTCGTTAGCATTATATGTCGAAGGTCCATAGTGACCAACGAAGACTTACTGTATTTGATGAGCTCCTTGATTCTGTCGGTAATGTAGAAGTTGCCCCTCTTATCGACGTAGCCAACGTCACCAGTCCTGTACCATCCGTCCTCGGTGAACGAGTCCTTGTTCAGCTCAGGACGCTGCCAGTAGCCACCAAACACGTTAGGTCCCTTGAGAAGAAGCTCTCCAGTCTGCTTTGTAGTCAGCCGAAAGCCGTGCTATTTTGTCTTCATTGCAGCAGAAAACACATGCCGCCAATGCAGAAATCATACCTGTCCAGAGGGAACTTCATTGCCCTCGGGGTCGATAATCTTAGCCTGCATGTTCGGCACCAGCTTGCCGACGGACCCCTGGAACTTCCAAAATTCGTCAATGAGCTGGCTATGCGTGGTCGGGCTGGTCTCCGACAGCCCGTAGCCCTGCTTGACGCCGATGCGGAGGCGGTTCCAGACGGCCTCCACTAGGTGCTTGCTCAGGGGCGCAGCGCCCGAGTTGATGAAGCGCAGCGACGCGAGGTCGTACTTGTCGACGACCGGGTGCTTGCCGAGCGCCAGCACGATGGGCGGCGGCACATACAGGAAGCTGATCCGGTGGTCCTGGATGAGCTGGCAGGCCTTTTCGAGATCGAACTTGGGCATGACGATGCACTTGGCGCCGGTGAGCAAGGTGGTGTTGACGACAACGCTCAGGCCCTGCCGTTTAGTCAGTGACATGACCCGTGACAGGATGCGAGGGAGGGCTTGTGACTGCGTACGTAAATGTGGAAGAAGGGAAGAACGCCTAGCTGGGCATCCATGTCCCAGCTCAGCGTCTTGACATCGAAGCGAGTGAATTGGTGAGTGTTGGCGATGATGTTGGCGTGGGTGAGCATGACGCCCTTGGGGAGGCCAGTTGTACCCTACAAGACGAGGCCATCGAATCAGTAAGCCTCTCCTTGAGGATGATAAAGCCAGGGACCCGGCGTTGCAGGTGGCAGTCCTACCGAGCTGTAAACCAGGAAAGCCAGGTCCTTTGAATCAACGGCCGTCTTCTTGGGCTGGATCCAGGCATCCTTGGCCGTGATGTCGGTCCAATGCCTGAACTTGCCCGTCTCGTCCCTCTGGCTGCCCAACAGGAGGATGCGGTCCAGCGGCAGCCCGACGAGCTCGGCGGCCTTTGTGGCGGACGGCAGGAAGGCCTTCTGCGTCAACAGGGCCTTCGCGCCCGAGTCCTTGAGCTGGCGCGCGAGCTCCTCGACTGTGTAGGTCGGGTTCGCGGGGCTGGCGACGCCGCCGGCCCAGTGCAGGCCGAAGTTGGCGACGGGGACGTCGATGTCGTTGGCGCTGAAGAAGCCGAGGACGTCGCCCTTGGCCCACTTGAACTGGTGCTTAAGGCCCTTGCCGAAGGCGATGGAGGACTCTCTGAGCTGGGCGAGTGTGTAGGATCGGCCAGTGTCGCCCTCGATGAACAGCTCTGGAGGTGAGGTGGGTTAGACAATTGGATTTGGTTCGCAGACGAAGCGGACATGAAAATGCATGAAAGAATCTTGTCATACTGTGGTCTTCCGGGTAAGGTCGAGGTTGCGCCAACCACAAGGACCAGATGTCCGTGTCCGGGATCTGTACGTCGGGGTATATCGACTTGATCGGCATGGCTGCGACTCTGGCACGCACGCGACGGAAGGGTGGTGAGCGCTTCGCGAGGCTTTGCTTTCAATGTCTTTGCCCCGGTAGACGTGGGGTAGCGATCACGCCGATGTTGCACTGCGGCCGGCTTGCTACGGCAATAATTCTACAGATCGCTCGCAGGGACCTGGACGGGATTGGGAGAAAGGGCGCTACGTTGGGGGGAGGGAGGGAGACTCGTGAGGGCAGGATGGAATTATTGGAAGAAAGGAAGGTTGCGACGTGGTTGGGCAATGCAATGAAGTAGGTCAGTCGGTCACTCCAGCAGAACAAGTGACGGACGTCTGGGCATGTCCAGGGTTATCCGACAGACCTCTGAAGCTTACCTGACCCCGGCTCCATGGTCCTCGGTCTCAACCTCGGCCTGGGGATGGGATCGGGGTGTGGTGGAGCCGTGGACCCCTGGGGGCGGCCTGGCCAATGGTCGAATATCCTCCGCTCCAGCAAGGCAATGGACTTGTCAGTGTCGAGCTAGCGGAGACGGGGGAACGACGCGTGATCGCCCTCCCTTCCTCCATTAGGTCGGTAGCTCCGTTGCTCGGCACACGGAGGCCCAGGCCCAGCGGAGTCTGTGTAAAGAAAAAAAGGTTGAACTCTCGTTGGTTGGGTTGCGGGTGTGGATGGTGCCCATTCCAATGATGTTGGCGGGATCGGAAACGGCGACTCCACATGTTGAAGTTGTAAGCCGGACAGTTGGGGATAGGTTTCAGGCCAGTCTCCTCAGTATCTGTTGTCTTACATGGCTTGGTATATTGGGCTACCGCTCGTACCTAGATGGCGTGCTTCTTTCCAGGTCGAAAAATAGACTGCTTACTGTAACTGCAGTTACAACGCTTGATGCAGCGCACATGGCCCGCGCACACAGCCTGCGCACATGGCCCACGGCTTTGTTTCCGCTTGCCCAACCAACATACGTGACCAGGTCCTCGGGGAAGCGTCCCCCAAAAAACGTCATTGCCTGTTGTGGTTTAGTTCACTGCCGTGCTATTCATCCAAGTTCCATACGCGGTGCAAGGTGTGGCCATGACAAATGCTATCATAGACGACGGGCTTTTCACCAAAACAAACAAAATCATTGGTATTTTCCAGCACAGTTCGCATAGCCAAATGCATCAAGCTTACTGACATGAAAACGCCCCAGGCATTTTGGAGGCCTGGAACATAACTCTCCGCAGTCATCCGCACACAACCATGTACTACATCAATGTGCCTGTCCCGCCGGAGAGCTCCACCACCTCGGTAACCCTCCCCGTCCCCATAATACATGGCTCTTGGCCTGGGGTAACTCGGTGGGGTTCGGCCCAAGCGCGGTCCTGCACCTCCGCTGGTATCCGCCGGCCCGTCCTTTTCTTGCCATCGCCGGTCACTGGATGGCAGGCAATAGAATCCAGTTCAGTTTTGGTGTCATCTTGCCTTTGCGGGTGAATAGGTGGAAGGTACGGGCAAAAATTCATGGCGCATGCGCGGAGTAGCTGCATTGTTGAAACCTGTGTCATTGCCATCTAATTTATTATGTAGGTACTATAACTGTCAATGTCTAATTATTTCCAAGTCGTGCAATGCATGCGTTGCCTACGTGCTGATCTACTCGCTGCAACCCCACAGGGTATCTATCCCAGCAAGCCCCCAACAAGCTCCTGAAACGCCATACAGCATGCAGTCGTAAATGATAGAAGGAAAGTCAACATGTAACCCATCTCCCCCTCAGTTGTCGCTGTCGCTGTCACTGTTACTGCTCGACTGTCCTCCTTCACTCTCGCCGGAAACTCCGGTATCGCCTCTCCATGGTTCCACATGCTCGCATCCCGTTGGAACACGGCACCTCTCGCGAACGTCGCACGTTTTCCAAAGCACATCGCGGATCTCCTTGAAAACCTGGTCAACAGCATCCATGGCCCAGATGACGTCCAAATGCTCATACTCAGGAATAACCTTGCTGTGCACAAGCTTGACATGCGGTTCGCGCTTACTCTCAAATCTTCTGAGAAGCCGTCTTCCATCTACAAGATCATCGTTGCCGCAAATCCAGAGTGCCAAAGGCGGGCACCTCTCATCGTACCACGCCGTCGCGCCACTCTGATGTTTATGCAACTGCTCCTTGAACTCGTTGGACTGATCAACCGGCTCCCGCCCCTCTCCCATATTGTCTAGCTGCTCTTCAGCTCTCGCGGCTTCCTTGGTGGAGAGGATGCACTTATGCCGAGCGAAGCACTCCCGCCCGAGCCACCAACGCATCGATTCCGCACTCACATATACCGGGGCGAATTGAAACATTCTGTTCCGAAGCCCGCGATCCCAGCGGCTGTCTGACCAGTTGAAAAGGAAAGAAAATACCTTGTAACCCAGGTAGCCATACACTCGTCCATCCAGTATTGAGTGCATCCACATCATAAACGGGATGAACGCGTGGATTCCAAACATCAGTCGAAACATGGCCGGGGAGATGATTCGCATAAACTTGAAGTACATCTTGCCAATCAGCGGTCCGGCATAGGCTGCCGGTGCCAGTGCGCAGACAACCGTCAACTTCTCACCCAGTTCTGGCCTCTGCTCTTTGGCGAGTGCCACAAAAGTCTGTGTGGTTCCTTGGGAATGGCAGATGAGGCCAATCTTCTCGAACCCCGTCTCGTGGAGGACTCGAGAAGTGAGAGCAGGTAAATCCAAGACCGCAAATTGCCTGATATTCCACGACCAATGTCTAGGATCGCTGTACTTGAGTACGATGTGCTTGGGCTCAAAGCCACACCGGTTGTTCCCAAGCCAGACATCGTAGCCGGATTTGCAAAGCCAGAACGCCAGCGACTCGTCGTCGTTGCAGCAATACGCACCTGAGCTCTGTAAGAGGCCGTGCATGAGAAGCACAGGGAACTTCCGCCTCTTGCCAGGATTGGTCAAACGTTTGCGAGAAGTTTTAAACACATCTGGTCCTTGAAAGTCCCTGCTGTCGGAGTCGAGTTTTGTATACTCGTTGGGGTCATAGACATGCCAGAGATCAATGATGAAACCGTCCTCCGTCTGGACCTTGAACGCCTCCACATCCAAGCCGACTCGCCTCGCGTAATACGCAACGTCGCATACAAGAGGATCTTTGCCTCCCTCGGTAGGTGCAAACTCGTCCGCGTCCCCTTCCTCATCACAGCCCGGCCGTTCTGAGGACCGGCTGCGATGCCACGCTTTTTCTTTCTCTTCCCGGAGTTTGGCACGGCGCTGTTCTTCCTCGAAAAAAGGTCGCTTTGTGTCAATGTTTCCAGACGTAAACCTGTGAAGAGCTCTGTCGAACAGCGTCGGTACACTCTGGAACAGCGCCCCTAGGACAATGACCCCCAAAAATGCCAAGCTAAGAAAGAAAGACGAAACTCTGAAAAGAGTACATTGAATGTCGCGGAGAACGGAAGGCGGTCCGTAAAGCGGTAGGGGGGGAAATAAGGGATTTGTATGCGACGGTGGCATTGAACGTTTCAACGTCCCCCCACTCGACTTCTGCATGTCTAAGCCATTGTGATGCTGGGGTAAGGACACCACCTTTTGGCGCTGTTGGCTTGCTTCATCTGCATTCGATATGCGCTCTTTCGTCTCGGCGCCTTCCTGGATGTCCACAGTCTCTGGCTCTCCTCGAAGTTCTTCGCGGAGGATGTTTAGTTTGTGAGCCTCCTGAAGCGGAACGCCAGGGAGGCGGTATCCATCCGATGTTTCGATGACTGGGTCCTGTGGTGTAACAAAGTGCGCTGCGACGGCGACTGAGGGGACTTCGCCGGCAGGCTGCTGCAAGGAAAGCTTCTCGGCCTGTTGCGAAAACTGAACGGCGTTCTGCGCCTGCTGGGCCTCTGAGACGGCCTGCGACCGACTCGACGATTGTCTAGACCCGTCCATGAACACGAACCGAGAACACGAGTACCGGAAAAGATAGTAATCCTTGATTTAGCGGTTCCACAGGACCCGCGTTCTTCATCTAGTAACAACAGGCAGTTGTTTGTGGCGACCGTTGAGCTGCGTGGGATATGGCACGGATGATCCAGAAATGCAACAAACGCCAAGAGGAGAAAGAATCCCTCATCAGGATGATATTTTCATGCACAAGTTGAACTCGGCCATAGGAAAGTAGAGGCAAATGATGGAATGAGAATCTGATAGGCAAAAATCCACTACGTTGGGAGAAAGAAATCTTGACGACAATGGCGTCGAGGCTGTGGCGGCATCCTGGCCGCAAACGATGCGGGAAATGCAATATGACGAGTTAGCGCGGCGCATCGCGCGTTGATCGCTTAGAAGCCAATCTCAGAAATTCGATTCTTCGTAACCACTGGCGATGGCGCTTGGTGTGCCAATGGGGTGGTGGGTTGGCCAACTTCCATGGAAATACCAAACCTTGAGGAACCTGATCGACGTCATTCCCGTTAAATTGCCCGAGCAGAAGCAGGGGATGAAGGTCAAGCTGAACTATTATGTAAGCCGCAACATCCAGCAACTCGAGCAAAGGGCACCAAAGCATCATGTTGAAATCAGAAACTCGGAAACTCTTCATTGAAGTTGGATGTATACTACGTCTCGAGTATACTTACCTTACTTCTTATTTATTTCAACCAGGTCCCAAATCGCGAAGATAGAAGAGGCTATTCATTCACTACCCTTATGTTCCTCTACACTTTCTGCGTGCAAACCACTGCGGTGCCAGTCATGTCCCACCTTCTTTTGGTGGAGCTGCAGGGAATTAGGTCCAGCATTCGTGGTCCCTGAAAACATGTGATTGACATCCTATTTCAGGGCTCATTTAGTAGTAGAAGAGCGTGGATCTGATTACGGGTTCTCGCTGCGACGTGAAGCATATATTCATTGGCGAATTCTTATGCCATTTTTACATACATTTTTTTTTAACTTTTTATTTCATTGGTATGTCAGCCGTTTCTTTCCACAACTTCAGCAGTGCCACTATATATGTGCCGTGACTTGCTTTCCAGCAGCTCAAAACATCGTGTTTCCTCAAATGCCACGGGCAGATGCAAGTATGAGCTCTGTAGACACGAGCTACAATGGGACGTTGGCAAGCGTCCAAAACGCTATGCGAGCTTCATCAAACACATCCAATGCACATTGCAACTTCCCCGAGGCGTGTGGCTCTCGGATTCAGCCCGATAGCAAAGACAACGAGGCTTTAAGACAAGCGGCAGCTGTGGTAGGGCTTGTCTAACGTAGCATCCTCAGTGAAGGTACCTGCAATAATCTGGAGGAGCAAGGTACGGTAGGGCCCATTTGCCTGTGTGGGAGCTACCAGACACCACTACGGAGGGCCCGGACTAGCGCGGTTTGCGGCCGGGAAATGTACCGAGGCACAACCTCGACACCTACCGACAATCGGTCTTCATCGTCGCGACCACTGCTTGTGAACAGCAACGTCGCGACCTTTAGCCTACCACTGCTGCAGCAGCTACGCTTTGTCAATGAGCCCGATGCCAATTGGCGTATTCTCTTGATAACAACTATCAGGCTGCACAATGCTAATTGACAGACACGGTGCATAATCATTGCCAGCTCCCCCAAGGCCCTCGAGTGGACGCCGTCGCCTCTGCCCACGAAAGATGGCTGCTGCATCGCAGAGCGCGCATGCCTTGCGCAAGAGGCAAGGCCGCAGGCGTCGCCAGGATAAACCAGCAGCTTCGGCAAGGCTTATCCTGGACGATCGTACCAAGGGCGACGTAGGCTTTCTTTCGGAAGACCTCTTCTCTGACCTCTACCCTCACATCCGGAATGGTACGCCCCCATCGCTTGACGTCGACCCTCTCTTCTCGACTCCTCTTCCAGAACAGTGAAGCTAAAAGATTCCCTAGCAGTATCCGAAAACGACCTTCCCCGAGAAATATACCATGTCGCCATCGCTCCATGGGCGCCCGATGCCAACCCCATCGATACAACTTGGTCTATTGTTTCCGTGTCAAGAAACCCAGCACTTGCGCCGTCGACGATACACTTCTCTCCTTCTTCGCCCGCCCTTCAAAGCTTTGCGACTGCACTGCAACAAGTGGCACCCTCGAAGCTCTCCAGCAATAGCCGTCATGGAATTGAGATTCTCGTCCTTGACGTAGCGCCAGTTCCCCTCGACACCGTCTTCATTAGCCTGGAAAGCGAATTGACCAAAAGGCTGGAGAATGGAGAAGGAACATTCTACAAGGACCACCCAACCACCCCTCAGGGCAAGGGCCTCGTGAATCAATCATCCGCGGACCGCCTGAAGGTCGCCTTGCGCACCGCCTTGAGCAGCCTACGGGTTGTCCACGCAGGGGATCTATTTCCGCTACCATTGCCACCTCACCCCGTCACTCATGTCCCGCCCAACCCGGGCAAGATTATGCTTTGTGAGCCGGTCGCACAGGGTCTGCTAACTGAATCCACCAAGATAGTCTTGATGCGTGGGAGGGTGCACGTGAGGGGGGGTCGAGGCGCCCCGTCCATCATGTCAAATCACCGCCTGAACGGAGTTGCTGAGGATGCCGAGGACACGAGCAATGACCAGTTCTTTTCTGCAGCTGAGGAGCGCGACAGAACTGATGTACCTGCCGGCGACACAGAGACAGCCACAGAAACAGAAACGGAGCTATCTGGCACAGATCAAGAGGATGAGCTCTCTGATGACTCGATGGACGAAATGATCTCGCTCCATGCTCCCTCTCTGCCACCAACCGCTGCCAGTGGTGTGTCGACGGTACAACCTGGCAGCCCCATGACTGTGGGCACATTGAGAGGCAGACGGACGAATGGAATTGCGACACCAGGATCCGTCTTTTCAAACTTCACTTCTGCGACTGCAAGACCTGATCGACCTCGAGGTCGTCTCTTCAAAGCCCACGGCCTGATGGGACCTATACCCATCGACCTTCTGCACCCCAAGCCGTCTGCGGAAGATGATGACGAAGCCAGGATATATGTTGATGTTGCATCGCTTTCCAAAGTGGGATGCTTTTCTGGGGACTGGGCACGTATCGAAGCGGCGGAAGAGCCGCCCTTGAATGGCTTCGGGGCCTTTGGACTTGGTAGCTTTGGCCACTCGGAACCCGAGTCGTCTAATTGGCGGCCCGTTCGTGTATACGGCTTACCGGAAGGATATTCTCAACGCCCAATGACTCGAATTCCTAGTTCAAGGCAAGCGGAGCGAAAATTGTCGTTTTTCGAATCTCAAATCCAGCGCCCTGCCAGCCCCTCTGTCTATGCCTCTCCGATCTTATTGGCAAACCTCGAGAATGCTTCATTCCTTCGCATCACACCTCTCAAGAAGGCATCCTATCAGGGGAAGGGCACTATTCCTAGGTTTACGAGCGCTTCGCGGCCTCCCTACGCCCGCGACATCACCATCCATCACATCAGAACGCCTGTTTCTGCGGAGCGGGTTTTCCAAACTGCCGTACTGGGAGGTCTCAAGCGATACTTTTCACACAAAATCAGAGTTGTCCGTACTGGAGATCTGATTGCTGTTCCTGTAGATGCTCAGCTAGGTCGAGCACTGCAGGAAAGGTCAGATTCGACAGGTTCCGAAGTGGACGATGTCATGGCATTGACAGCTGCCCTCGACGAGTCTGCCTCTCAATCCTCGCATCTGGACAGCGTTGCTTGGTTCAAGGTCGGACACATACGGATTCAAAAATCGGATGAAGACGAGGACGCATCGGCGGAGGCATTCTGGGGCTCTGTTGCCTGCATCGATAGCTCGTCTGTTGGCATGCATGGCTCCGGCTTCGAGACGAGCCGAATCCCAGGGACGAAAGATAGCACGTGGGAGTATTATCTTGGAATCAAGAAGTCACCTAAGCGTAGCTCTGATTCGTTTCCGACGATACCCCCCGCGTTACAGGAAAGAGAACACTCCTATGTTTCTCCGCTCAGACGTCAGCTCAGGGAACTGCTAGCGGCCGCAACCAGCCCAAGAGCCATCCATCTCAAAATGCCGCCGATTGCCATACTACTCACTTCAACACACCGTAACATCGGAAAGACAGTGCTCGCAGCTAATGCTTGCGCTGACATTGGTTTGCACGCATATTCAATAGACGCTTACGACATTCTCACTGAAGGCAGTGGTACTGGCAGCGATGTCAAGACAGAGGGCTTTCTGCGCACCAGAGCGGATCGAGCAATCAGCTGCGGCATCGACTCCTGCGCACTGCTCATCCGTCATGTTGAAGCGTTAACAGCAGATCGTATCGAGTCGACGTTAAAAGAGATCCTTGAAGACGTGAGGGTACTTGTTGCAACAACAAACGATGTGGATAAAGTCCCTGACGGCGTCCGCGGACTCTTCACACACGAACTAGAGATGACGGCTCCTGATGAGGCAGAGCGCGAGACAATCTTGCGATCCGTCATCGATGCCCAAGGTATCAGTCTCGAACCTACTGTCGAACTCAACAGCATTGCGCTGAAGACGGCAGCCTTGGTGGCTGGAGATTTGGTGGACGTTGTTGATCGGGCTACCAGCGCCCGAGAGTCGCGGCTAAAAGCTTTGGCTGCAGCGACGTCGACCCAGAGCAGTTCAGTGGTGACTTTGAAGGACATTCAAGTTGCAGGCGGGCCCTTGGCCCGCTGTCTTACAAAGACCGATTTTGAGGTTGCCGTTGAGGCTGCTCGCAAGAATTTCTCAGATTCGATCGGCGCACCCAAGATCCCAAACGTCACCTGGGACGACGTCGGTGGTCTCAGCAACGTCAAAGAAGCCATCACCGAGACCATTCAGCTTCCCCTGGAAAGGCCAGAATTGTTCGCCAAGGGCATGAAGAAGCGTTCTGGTATTCTGTTCTATGGACCACCCGGTACAGGCAAAACACTGTTGGCCAAGGCCATCGCTACAGAGTACAGTCTCAACTTCTTCAGCGTCAAGGGTCCTGAACTGCTCAACATGTACATTGGAGAATCGGAGGCCAATGTCAGGAGAGTCTTCCAGCGGGCTCGAGACGCGCGGCCATGCGTGGTCTTCTTCGATGAGCTTGATTCAGTAGCTCCCAAGCGTGGCAACCAGGGAGACAGCGGAGGTGTCATGGATAGAATTGTTTCCCAGCTCCTCGCTGAGCTCGACGGCATGTCGAGCGGCGAGGACTCCGCCGGTGGTGTGTTTGTCATCGGCGCGACAAACCGGCCGGATCTTCTGGACCCGGCGCTTCTTCGACCTGGTCGATTTGACAAGATGCTCTACCTAGGTGTATCCGATACCCACGAGAAGCAGCTTACCATTCTGGAAGCGCTTACTCGGAAGTGAGTAGCCCCACGGCAGTCATTGAAAGAACGGCACAAGCTAACCTACTAAATCGCAGGTTCACACTCAGTCCATCCGTGTCCTTGGCCTCCGTCGCCCAGCGCCTGCCCTTTACCTACACTGGTGCCGACTTCTACGCCCTGTGTAGCGACGCCATGCTCAAGGCCGTCACGCGTCAAGCCTCGGCCGTCGAGGCGAAGGTGCGAGCCTTGAACGCCGACCCGGCGACAAAGAACGAGGTATCCACGGCCTACTACTTCGACCACTACGCCACACCCGAGGACATCGCGGTCATGGTCACCGAAGACGACTTCATGGCGGCGCACGAGGAGCTCATCCCCAGCGTCAGCGCCGGCGAGCTCGCCCACTACGAAAAGGTCCGCGCGACGTTTGAGGGCGTCAGAGAAGCGCAGCCCCGGCCGAGCATGGGCGCGGCGGTGGCCGCCGCGGGGCGGGGCAGCCAGCGCATGGTGTCGTCCTCGTCGGCGGCATCCAAGACCAGTTCGAAGGGGAAGGGGAAGGCAGTCGCGTCCGGCAGCGGCAAGGGCAAGGGCAAAGCCGTCGCGCTCACGAGCGACGACGAGTACGAAGACGGCGGGGACTCGGGGGCCGATGCTGCAGACACCAGCGTCAACGGCAGGGCAGGAAGCAACAGGGCCCCGGTGCCGATGGGGTTCAGGGATGGGACGGCCAGCGATGACGATGACTTGTACTAAGATTTTCTGGGAGGGCGGAGGACCCAAGGCCATGTTCGTAGAGATTACGCTCGGAGACGTATTGTATACAACAAAGTTTATGGAACATGTCACGATCAGGCACCAATGATTGGATAGAGACGCATCGTCTACGCAGGATCCCGAACAATGCAATTGTATTTGGGGGTCATTAAGAATATCATACACCTACTGCAATACAAGGCTTCGCAAGAGATCTACTTGGCCGCGACCTTGGCGCCTTGCTTCGGGGCCTCGTCCTCATCAGAGTCCTCATCTTCGTCGTCAGAATCCTCTTCGTCAGAATCGTCATCCTCCTCATCATCGTCGTCGTCATCGTCATCATCGTCATCCTCCTCATCATCATCATCGTCGTCGTCGTCCTCATCCTCGTCATCCTCGTCATCCTCGTCGTCCGAGTCGTCCGAGTCAACCTTTGCGTCTTTCTTCACATCCTTCTTCTCCTCGGCCTCCTTCGCCAGCTTCTCCTCAAGCTCGGGCTCCTCTTTTATAGCGGACGCGGATTCTATGGCCTTGATCTCCTCCTTGCTGGCCGCCAAAATCTTGGCGCCCATGTGGGACACGGGTATGCTCGAGTCAATGGCGGTGGACTTCCAGGCGGCACTGGTCGGGCTCTGCAAGGTGTCTCGCAGAGAATCCGCTGTTGACCCATGCTTCCATGTGCCGCTTGTAGGGGATTGCAGGCCGGCGGGTTTGCCGTCCTCGGAGGCAGTACTAAGTTTGCGCTCCTCCTTGTCGGTGCTAGATGGCTCCTTGTCGGTGCTGGATGGCTCCTTGTCGGACGGCTTCTCGGCATCCGTCTTCTTCCCGTGAACCTTCTCCCGCAGACTCTTCAGGCGAAGTTCCTTAGCCTTCTGCGCTGCTTCGTCGGCAACAGATCGAAGAGGGAGGACCGTGGGCTTTGCCGGCTCTGGGCTCTTGGCCTCTTCCTTGGACTTCGCAGGAGGCTCGCTGGCAGCTGGCTTGGCGGCCGGGGCCGGGGGCGCAGGCGGAGGTGCGGGTGCGGGTGCGGCGGCGGCGGCGGCCTTCACCACGGGTTTCCGAGTTTTCGGTGGATCGGGAAGTTTGTCATTGATGGAAGGGATGGTAAACTCGTCGTAATAGATTTTGACATGCATCTTCAGCTCCCCATATTCGTTCCACTCCTCGATCTCAACCAGGTCCTAGGCGAGCGACGGACAGTGTCAGAAAGGTCACCTGCAGCTGCACAGCAACAGTAATCAACTCACACCTAAAACCAGGCCCTCCTGCACCAACCCAGGGAGCTTCCTCAGGCGGCCACCCTCGTCCTTGCCGGCGCGGCGGCCCCAAAGCATGCGGGCCTTTTCATCCGTGGCTATATCGACGGCCTTGAAGGGCACGCGGTTGGCCCGGAGGATGGTCTCGAGGCGTGAAGTAGCCGTGACGATGTGGGAGGAGCCCGCAGTGAGGGAGGTGAAGATGAAGAGAGCTGGATCGGTGGAGTAGGTCGTCATGGTGCCGAACAGCCCAGGGCGTGAGACGGTAGATGGGGGTTGTCTAACACAGAAACCTCCTACGTAGGAGTCTGCAATGATTGTTCGAGGATGCGACTGGGCCTGCTGCTGGTAGACTTGTTGGAGCAAGGAGCAAGGAGCATGGAGGAGTATTCCATGATAGGGGAGATGTGAAACGGGAGCTCTCCGGTATCAGATACGGTAGGTACCGCTAGCAGGTATTCTGAAGCAACCGCGGGGGCGGGGTACAATGCCGTTGGAGGCACAGTGAGGTAAGGCACCTACGTAGGTACTACCTACCTAACGTGGCTGTCCGTCTCCTGTAGAGGAGCCACGCGTTTCGTTTGGGTCCCATGTGAATGGTTGATTAGCTCATCATTCCCCTTCTTTCATCCTTCATCAACGGCCAGTGCCCTGAAACACTCGGGGTCCATGCGGTAATTCACGTTGTTTCGTTTGCGCCCTGCATCGTGACTCGCTTCCCAGCTTCTTTTTGGAAGGTCTGATTTTGGCAACTTTCTTGTTATAGCACAAAGAATGGTTGGGATGGAACAAGACGAATCGTTTTTCTTTTCTTTCGGAGTCAGCTTTTGGTTGATTTGCACGTGGTGCACCCACCTGGCTTAGGCGCCTTGCCTGGTTTCTTTGCGTGTCTTCAAGATGTCAGCATAACGGCCTCTGCGTTCTTCACAATACGTCGATCTTGCATTGCGAGGTCATACTCTTCCCTCGTACCTGAAGGGCCTTGAGTCTCTTTCTTCTCAGAAAACGGGCTTGTTGGGCTAATCTAACAGTATGCAATCCTTCAGCGGCGTGACTGTGGTAGAAGCACGTTTGGACTTGCAGCTGTGTGTTACTCAGCGCCAGCAAATTTGGCGCAGGACAAAACAAGCTTCTCATGAAACGAACGATTCCATCTTCCAATCTAGAACCTATCCTTGGCTATTCACAGTAGGGGTCTTCACGATGCCTGTCATTCGGGAAGGGCAACTTCAATGTCTCTTGGCTAGCACCACGATGGTGTTCTCGACCTCGGCAGGGCGAGTCATTGCTCAGCCAAGAGGGTCGTGCACGTGACCTTGCTCATTGAATGATGTGGTCCTCGTTCCTATCAGGAATCTAGACATTCATTCATAGCGCCCCGTGGAGACAAGCGTTGGTCCGCGGGAGTGGGGACGGACGCCGGATAGTTTCCTGTCGTTTCCGGGACTACTTGCAGTGCGCCGCATCACGCCGCATACTGCCGCATCAGCTGCAAACAGCCTATCAGCGCGCCTATTGATGCCATCCGCCCAACTGCCCACCATCATACCTCCCGCTTCTTGCCAAGCCACCGACGGCAACATTTCACTGTGGTCCTTTCCTTCGTACACCAGTGGGGTTCTTGCAAAATAGCGAACCTTCTGATTCATTCACATGCAGATGGACGAGTCAGTTGAGCTCGATATCACCATGTCGGATGCAGCCCCCGTCACATCGAGCCTGGATTTCCTCGTGTCACTCAAAAGCATGACTGTGTCCTTGCACTGCCAGCGCAGCACGAAGAACGCCCAACCGGGCTGACGCCGAAAAGATATGCGCCGGGCCGGCAGCTCGTCGCCATACCGCTTCGACTTGTCTCACAGCGATGCGTGCGTAGTGCACCACATGGATCTCCACCGTCTTGGATGTTGGCATTGGGCCACGAAGCCGGTGAGACAGCGTGGCGCGGCTCTGTTTGAATCCGCAATTCTAGCCGCTCGATGCGTGTTGCCGTTTGCAGAAACACCTGTTCTTCTTTTTTTCTTCTTTTTTTCTCTCTCTCTCTTTGTTTTTCTTCCTGAGAATGTCGATACACTGCTTAACTTTCGGCAACGTTTCTCGGGCCGCAAGGAAACGGACTGCAACCCTACTTCCCACCCGTCAGCTCCATCGTCCCGCCCGATTACAGAGTGGCCACGGTGGGCTCGGTTTGTTCCAGGACACTGGGCGACAAAGGCACCGTTGTGTGACGTGGCGAAACTAAAGGAGCAGGGGCGTAAAAAAGACTCAATGGCCTCCCCCGCCGAATCCGTCAGTGGATTTCGTGCCTGCAGCGAACGAGGCCG
Source organism: Paramyrothecium sp. XJ0827 (assembly GCA_020881915.1). NCBI lineage: Eukaryota > Fungi > Ascomycota > Sordariomycetes > Hypocreales > Stachybotryaceae > Paramyrothecium > Paramyrothecium sp. XJ0827. The sequence goes on along the minus strand of JAJFPB010000005.1, from coordinate 4,559,407 downwards.
CAAAGAGGGAGGGAGGGAACGAGAAAGAAAAAACTTACCCCCATGCCTGCAAAGAGCCTGAGCCATGCAAGGACCTGCAAGGCACAAACCACTAAGAAGTGCATGTCGCGATCCACCACAGGGGGCAACCATCAGGGCGCAACCCAATCACGAGGCTTGCCCTGAATGCACGGTCCGGTCCTGACCACGCCGTGCACCCACATCGTCGCAAAAAGTCAAGGGGCGAGGCGACAAGGATCCCGCCAAGTGGGTATTTTGGGCGCTCTGCCGACGCCCCCAGAGCGCATGAAATCACGATTAAGCTCATCAAACTTTTACCCGCCCTTGTAAGTGGCCATGTCCATGTCCATGTTCACGTTCCCGGAGGAGAGGAATAAGTGCCTTGACGTTCCCCCGCCCACGCCTCGCAGCCAACTCCTTGCTGCTTTCCTTTCCACCATCACCAACAAACCAACGCTCCCTTGCCTTTGTGCTTTGACGACAGTGCCAGTCACTCTCATTCACTCTCATTCTCAGTCTTTGACCGACTTGCGCGCCAAGACATTCTTTGTGCTCACTCTCGCACTTCTGCTCTCGCTCACCCAACGAACAAGCGTCGACCTGGGACGAGCCATTCGCATCCTCAGCTGATTCAAATATTGCAACGCGCTGGTTCGACACCTAGCTACATTCTCTTCCGGTCCAGAACCGCAATTTACACCTGAACAAAAACTGCCGTGGGCTACTCAGCTCTCTCGCCAAAGTCTCTGCCAACATGCGCTTCTCCAGTCTCGCCACTCTCTTCGCGGCCGGCGTGTCCCTTGCCGCTGCGCAAGACGACCTCACCACCACCACCCAGACCTCCACCACCACTCGTTTGGTCACCATCACGCAGTGCAACCCCACCGCCGTCGAGTGCCCTCTGAGGTCCTCGTCTGCGGTCCCGACTACCTCTGCCGAGCCTCAGCCTGAGCCTTCCTCCGAGGCTCCAGCTGAGCCTTCCACCACCTCCACCTCCTCCACCCCCGAGCCTTTGACCACCTCGTCCAGCGTGGCGCCCATCGAGAGCTCAACCGCCTCCCCCACCTTCCACTGGTCCGTCTCCAACTCGACCATCTCTGTTGGCCCTACAGCCACCATCCCGACGACGGTGGTTACCGCGTCGCAGGAGCAGGAGACCTCCGTCACCATTGTCACCGGCGTCACCACGGCTCCTGGCACCGTGCCCACTGGTGCCGCCAACGGCCTGGTTGCCCAGTCCGGCGCCATGGCTGCCGCTCTCGCGCTGGCCGTTGCAGCTGCCCTCTAAGCAGCTTCAGCTTCGCCTTCGCCGAAATGGATCCACTTCACCAATCACATCTACCATTTTTATTTTCATTTCATCTTGTTCATATCTTATTCTCAGGGGGGGAGGACGTTTGGAGACCTTTGAGCTTGGGTTCTTTGCTTGTTACGAGATTTGATGACCCTTACACATTCTTCGACACTTCGGTGTCACATCGCCTGACATATTGCGCATGGGAGCAAGGATCTGTGCGGCTTACCCGCCGCCTGCTTCCCCGCTCCCGATGCTTCGTCACGCCATATACCCCAACGGTAGTTAGGTGTTCTGCCAGAAAGACTCATCTGTGCATTTCTGTTCGATGATGTGTTCTTCAGGATCACGACCAAAAATAAAAAGAAAGTACAAAGACGAAAATGTCTTCCTCGTATTGCCATCAGTATACCGGTGGAGCCAAATGGACCGAATCGGTGTGTGCTTGCTACTCCGACCCCCAGTCATGGGATCTGTTCGGTTCGTCTGGCCGATAATGGCTGCCCTACTGAATCCTCATACGTTGCTGCAACGGTGAGAAATGTGCTCTGGTGTTGCCATTGACGGCTTTCACATTGCCCGACATGGGTGTCCCTTGATCCCGCCCACACCCTCCAAAAAAGTACTGTATCATCATAATATTCACAGGAAACGGATAACCCATCAGGAATTCATTTTCCTATTCACGATGGCCATAGCCCCTCTTTTCCACGCGAGAGCGAGAAAGATGACCTATCGTAAAATCCTTCGACGTGCTTCAACGGTCTAGGCTATGTCCGCCACGCCGCCTCATCTTTCAGGGCCTCATTCTTTGTGTTTCTTTTTTTTTTTCTTCTCCAAAACCTCCGCTTCTCCCCCTCTATTTGCCTTGTTGGCCCGGATCATCAGCTCACTAATCCGCAGTGGCGAGAGAGTTCGGTGACGGATGAAAGCTCGATCAGGTATAATGTGGATGTTATGTGATCCCACTTCACCCCCTCCTTCAGTCGCCAGCTCCAGCAAGTAATTCCATCTCGAAAGGGGGGGTGGCTGGCTTTCATCAAGAATATTCCAGGTTACCGATCGATGTCGTGGCGACATCACATGCAATGTCCCACTGCACAAAGAAAACCCACCCAAAATCACAAGTGTTGAGGGGAGTGTCTTCAAAGAGGGTATATACAATAAGCTTACGTTAGAAATTCGGTGATGGGCAATGGTCAATGAGAGCGAACCATGGGCCGAGGGCTCTGCTAGTTCAAGTCATCACAACGCCGTGCTGTCACCAAACAGAGATCTTGCAGCGCCTCGGTCAACTTGGCATGCGCCAAAACACCATTGTCTTCCCAGGCTACCTTATGCTCGTGGTCATCCATGAACCAACCAACTCGCGATTCGTCAGATACGGGTCAGGTAACACAACGTTGAATCCGTTCTCGACTTGTCCTTTGCCTCATCCGGCCGCTTATCAGACTGCTCTTCCATTTTCGGGCTCCCCTGGCAATAAGCCCCCACGTAGCCAAGCATCCTTGCCAATCACCACAGTACCGTACTTCACCACATGCGTCTCAATCCAACAGCGGTGCCCGTTGTGCACACGCAATCCCGGCTGGACGGTAACACACCTCCCTTGCAGGATATGGCTCCAACGCAAGGATTAAGACGCCGCAGCAGCCTCGTGTGATAACGGGAGGGGCGGGTGGTATGCTCCCGTGCCCTTACCCACAAGGATGACCGCTTGCGGTCGCCGCGGTGCATGCGTGACAGAGACTGCCATTCGAGTCCGCCAAGTAAGGGCAATCATGAGTCGCGGCATGGGCGCACCGCTTGTTTGATAATTGCAACAGCCCGGGATCATGATGGTATGGCCCGTCACCAACCTGCTCACACTGCTGTGCCAATGGCAGTGTTGGCAACGACGGAACGTTGGTGATGCCCATCCATCTCTGCTGCGTCGTTCTCATGGTGATAGCGAGTGCCGGGGAAGCAAAGAGCCTGTTTGTTCAATCGGTTCTCGGTACAGGGAATGGCCCAAGGCGCACAAGGGCCTGAAAAGCAGTAGTGTCGTGTGATTGCTGAGTATCAATGATGTGGTTTTGAAGGCCCTCTGAGTCTGTGATAGACCCGCTGACATGAAGGGGGGCTCTCCCTCTTTTTATAGACAGAGTATGGCTCACAGTTGACGATGGCCCTCTCCGGTTCACAGGCTGGTTCGCTTACTCGTACTGTGAGGCTGTCCTTTTGGGACAGCAGGGAATCCGCAACGTCGAGTTGCTCCTTCGGACCACTAGGGCGACCTTGCTTCTGGATGACTGGCGCTTCCCCGCGAAGATGCCATATCCACTGTATAATGTTTCTGTTAGTACGACTCGCAATTATATCCATGCCTGACTCAAAAGGCGCCAGGTCCCAAGCTCAACCAGGATCATCGTGGACGATCTAAGACAAGTTACTTTTCGTGCGAAAAACAAGGTAATTATCGGAGCGATAGACGGACTTGTTATGTGATTTGAGCGTAGCGTTAGCTGGGCGTAGCTGGAACATCACGATGTGGCGTTAGGCGAAGTCTGCTACATGTTTGGTATCTCATAGCTTTGGGGCGACATGGAGTTGGCACGCGATGGGCGGAAGAAACGCCGGGATCATCAAGTCCCCGAATCGGGGTTCAGCATGTCGGTTCAGGTGGGCAGCGTCGGGTCATCATGGCACACTTGTGCGGCCGAGGCACAAGATCCTTTAGTGTATTGGACATGGCGATATCTCTTTCCCCAAGCAACCTGGACGGCCACGGATAAAGGCCAATCGTGGAGGTGAAAACTGACATACATCCTCTCGCTTGTCCTTGGAAAAATCCCATTGGTTGGACAATCAGATGAGGGGCGCGGCTCAGGTTACATTGACAGGATTGCAAGCCAAGCTTACCATTGTCTTGCATACCTTACGCAAGGGATCCAAGTCCCGAAGTGACCGAGCTGTGCATCGCCTGCGTTCAGGTCCAGGAATTCCCGCGGCAAACTCCACGTGCTCGTACGAGCCGCGGACTCTAGGATTGCCTCACTGCAGTAGTCGTCTGCCATTGCGGCTGACAGAATCGTATGCGCCAATGTACCTCTAGTGGCTAGTTTCGCCCGTTAATAAGGTGGCATGTTCACGGAGGATCTGATTTCATATCAGGCTTTCGCGGGCGGCAAAACCCGCGCTTCCTGTTTCTCAGTAGTCTGGCTCGGCCCACGCAGGGCGCAGGGTCCTAGAGACCACTTCAGCTGACGTATAAACGAAAGCGTCAGCAGTGGGCGAACACAGACGGTGCCATCCGTGACAGGATCCAGGAAGAAGCATTTACTGTCAAGGATTATATGTCTTGTCTTGGCTTGGCTTGCTTAGTCTGCATGTCAAGGAATTGTCCTGTCCAGAACACAATGGCATGTAGGTATGTAGGTGCAACGTGCCAAGTAAGGATTCGGCAGCCCAAGTTCAGCCACCAATGCCACCAGCCCGATCGGGTGGCGCCGGCTTGTCCGTGGCCGGGCACAAACAATTCGGATCCGAGCATGATTGTCTTGGTCGAGACTAGGTGCCTCAGCAGTAGGAGCTTCTGGTGGACATTCAATACGTGCTTGCAGTACGGCGGTTGCCTGTCAGAGCTGCCCAACTACTTACCTTCTAGAACATATTTCGAAGCAAGCCACTGCTTGCCTCTTGATTGCGTCTTCCCGAAAAAGTTCCGAGACCACTGAATGAAGATTGAAGGGGTCGCCAGCAGAAGCAGTAGTGTTCACCCACGGCTAGTCCGAATTCTAGTGAACATGCTGACCAGGTTTCACGCATGGGCACAAAAAGTGAAGACCCTTCCAACCCGTATATTGCGCCGTCACGAATGTACCTCGAAACCGGATACCACTATGAGATTAGTACGAGCACTTTGTGAATCGTAGTTGATGCTCCGCTTATCGTTCAAAGCTGCCCTGCCGCCGGTTGACCGAACAAATCCTAAAGCGCTAGTTCCAAGCCACAAGTCGATGCGTCGGGAGAGTGTGGTGAAGAATTATTATTGCATTATCGTTTGCCGGATGTACGCCGCATGCATCCCGGGGCATCTGGGTTTCTGGAGGGGCAAATGCAGGAAAATGCGTTATCGCAGTCAAGTCCGGAAAAAGCCGAGTGTCAACCCATGAGCATATGATGGACTTGCTTTTGTTGTTGTGTCATCTTTTTTTCTTTGCCCGTGACGGACTTGGAACAATACTTCGGCCCCTACTTCCATACACCAAGCGCGGCTGCGGTTACTGGGGAACCCGAGTCTGACCGCGTGCCAGTTGCTTCGGACGTGTCAAAAAAAAAACAAGGAACTCGGTAGGTGTGCTTCGAGCCTAACGCATTATTAGATAATAGTGGCTAAAAGGAAGACAAGGTAATCTGTTCGAGAACAGGAATAAACTGTGCTGCAGTTGTATGCTTCGCATATGCTTTGCTGGGCAGAGTAAACTATATAAACATCCGAAGAAAGTAGCTACCTGTTAGGTGAGCTCGAAAGGCAGGTACTGATGAGGTGTGTGATATTGCAATTGCAGCATTCGAGTTCCTTTCCTCACAGAAGCTGCGCCAGGCTGTTCTTCGCCTACCGAGCTGGCCTAATTTGTCACGATCTTGCCAGATCTGAAAGCAACTATTGGTCGAGCCGCTGGACCAGTTGGGAGACGCAGGAGAGACTACGACCCCTGGTGTGACGGAAAGTTCGAGGCCTGGTCCATTGAAGCTCGTCGACTTCACTGACGCAAGTATGATGCCATGAGCTAGCCGAGCGCGCGTATAATCTTGCAAGCTGAACATCCTTGAGCTCGCACTTGACCGATTTTAGCGAGGAGGAAGTTTGCTTTACTCGCTTGAGTGACTCGTGTCCCCGAAATAGACTACCTCCGGACTGAGGCCGCCAGCGAGCGGCACGCAAACGTGATACGGCACATAGGTGGTCTATTTTTCCTTCTCTCGGGCAGCAAGGAAACCAGGATCAGCGTATGTGGGATGCAGACGGATCGAGCTCCCTTCGACGATCAACAGCGATATCACTTGCATATGGCGACTGCTTGTGCGAGCTTCATGCCGCCGTGGGATTAGTCGAGATCGGATTAGAATAGGGCAATCTGCTCTATCTCTATTGTAACAGGGTTGGCAAGCGAGACAGCTGCTGCTGCGTCACAAAGCCGCAGCGTTAGAGCGGACTGCCAGCATGTTCCCGGCCGGGGAAAGATGTCGGTCCCTTGGCATCGCTAACTTAGTAGAAGATTGGCATGTCGTTGAACCCGCGCCGCCCGCCGGCCTCTGGACATTAGTCTGAGCTCCAGGCGATCTTGCAGGGGAGTTGGTCTCAAGGCGAAGTGAAACAAGGGACAGATTAGGGTATAGCGGACAAGGTATTCTACTAGGCGGACGGTGGACGGTAGACGGTGGATGGTGGATGGTGGATGGTGGACGGTGGACGGTGGATGTTGGTTGACGGTTCGCAGTTAGTGGTTAGTGGTTAAATTGGTGGTTGGTGGTGCAAGCACCTGCCTGCACCCTGATGGACTAAAAACAGGGCGCGCCTCGTGCTATTGCTGCATCTCCACAACAGGCAACTCGACCCCCACGAAATAGTCTAAATCGATCCCCTTTCCACAAAGAATGTCCACGGAAAAGGTCACTCCAGACGCCTCGACGAAATGTGGTGGTTGCAGCACATGCCTTAGGTAAGGTAGGGTGCCTTAACTCGCCGTAAGGAACTTTCTGGGAATTGCACGGCAACAAAACCGCCTCCCAACTTCTGCTGGGAACCTACAGACACGTTGAAGAACTGTCTGGTTACCTAAAGAGGCAATCATGGAAGCGGGCCCCACGCATGAATTTCCAGCAACGCTTCCGGGTAGGCAAGATGGGAGCATCTCTGAATCGCTTCAGGGCTTCGCTGTCTCACCTCCACATCGAACTCATCTGTGTGCTTTCGCAGGCAGCTTCTGTGAAGCCTCGATGAAAGACGAAGGCAGCCATCTCGACATATCAAAGCTCTGCCACAAGGCCAAGGCCCAGGCATCATTCTGGATGCTGGCGACTTGAATTGAGGCCGTACATAGAGCACTCCGTCGTCTCATCTGCCCATCAGCGTTTCTTTCTCCTTTTAGTGAGATCGACGGCCTGACGTGACAGTCTTTGTACCACTGCATAATATTCATACACCACCTTGCCGTGCGATGAGGCGGCCCCATGTGTTGAAAGCCGCTGCGGCCTGTCGATGCCGTGCCCAGCTGGCTCCTCAGAGATACAGCTTCTCAACGACAACGGCAGCTCAGTCGCAGGCATCTTCACCGACACCGTCGTTCTCGATGCAGCACATCTTTGACGAGATGAAACGACGTCCCTCCAAGCTCATACCTGACTACTTGACTCCCATGCCATCTCACCTCCTCACCACCACGCTCACAGACCTCCTCCGGCCCCGGTCGCCGGCGGGAACATCAGCAGCAGCAGCAGCAGCCGCCTCGCCTCTCGTGCGCTCCACGCCCGTCGTATCCCAGCCGCCCCCGGCCCTCCCTCAGGGTCACCACCTCGTCTACTTCCCCATACAGCTCGCGCCCTCGCAGCTCGTCCCCGATGGCACGGACCCGGACCACTCGCCCGACGTGCTCGGCTTCCCGCGCCGCATGTGGGCCGGCGGGGAGGTCACCTTCCGGTCCGGTTGGCAGGGCGAGCTGCTCATGGATGGGCGGCCGTGGCTGTGCAAGGAGGATATCGCCGACGCCCGAGCTTTGGGTAAGGATGGCGAGGAGAAGGTCTTCGTGGACGTCAGGAGGAGGTATGGTCTGGGCCACGGCGAGGTCACCGGGGTTGGGGACCGCGGAGATGAGGCGTGGCAGATCGAGGAGCGGAGGACACTTGTCTTCTTGAGAAGTCCCCCCTCAATACCAGAATCATCCGCTGTGTCCAGCACCGTCATTCCTTCGGCTCCAACCCGTATTATCAAATGTTCGTTACCTACTCCCCTTATCGTATAAGATCATACTAACGGTCTTGGAGCCCCCTATCGTCCCGACTTCAAGGTCTCCCTCATCCCTTCAGCCATCCATCTCTTCAACTTCTCCGCCCTCACTTACAACGCTCATGCCATCCACCTCGACCGCCGCTACGCCGAGACCACGGACGGCCACCGCTCCCTGCTCGTCCATGGACCCCTCACCCTGGCTCTCATGCTACACGTTCTGACGTCTCGCATAGACGCGGCTGCAGCCGTCTCTAGCATTTCATACCGGAACCATGCGCCACTTTACGTAGACGAGGAGCTGAGCGTCTGCGTGAGGAGGGCTGCAAACCGTGGTTCCAGTAACGCAGACAAGTGGGATGTGTGGATTGAGGGACCCGACGGCGGGCTGGCGGTCAAAGGCAACGCTGTAGTTGAGTGAGACTGAAAACTCTCACATTAGGAGAGACGCTTGAGAGAAGCAAGCAAAGACATGGATCATTAATGTAAGGATAGTCTATTAGGGTTCTGGGTCGCCCTTGTTATTGTATAACTACACAAGAAGACATATACTGCCATGTACTTTTAGCCAAAGCTTACACTTGCCTCTATCTTACACGTATAACCGTTCACCGTCGCACTAATCTGCCCAGCCGAAAACCTCTGTAACCGCGAGGGTATTGATCCTCACACCCAACAGCGTGATGACGATGCACACCACGTCCAGCACCAGCAGCACCAGCGCCGCGGTCACGTAGCGCGGACTGAAAATGCGGTACAACATGAGATGGCGGCGCAGCCACCCGGCCCAGCTCATCGTCGCCAATGCCTCAACGGCATAGTATGCGATGAAGACGCCGAGCGAGCGCGCCACCGTCTCCAGCACACCCTTCTGCTTCGGGCCCAGCTTCCACAGGATGAGCAGCGGGACGGAGACGGCGGCGAGAATCTGCGCTCCGAACGTGTTGAGGGTGACGATGAGCGGGGTCCAGGGATAGCGGATGGTGAAGAGCGGGATGAAGGCGCTATCCCACTGGATGGCCGAGGGGACGGCTTGATGGCCTGTCTTGAAGAAGTAAAAGTTGCCGAGGACTGCAAGCATGACAGGCCCGATGGTTTCTGTCTTCAGCCCATTAAGATCGACAATCTCAGCCAAAGCAAGGATCTGCCACATCATCAGTGCGAGGGCACCTGATCCCATAGGCTTCGACAGTAGCAGACACGCGAGCAAAATATTGAGTGGCAGGATCAAATAGCGCGCCCCCAGTGCATTGCCATACCCGAGGATTGTCACAAGCGGCTGCCCTGACTTCGTAGCGGTAGACAAGATGGACACACTGGGCGGCGCCCACACAAAAGCTGTGGTTCCAGCGACAAAAGCCACCGCGAGAGTGAGCTGAGCGAGGTACACACCAACGGTCTTGAGCGCCCCCTGTGGGAGTCTGCCCGCAAACCACTCGCCGTTGTCGGCAGCGTCAATCACCCAATAGGTTGCAACCATGAACAGGCCAGCTCTGAAAACGTAGCCGATCCACGTAGGCGCCAGGCCCTCGTACGATCGCGTGGGCATCATGAAGGCCTTGAGAATAGATGGCAGGCCGATGAACACCATGAAGGGAATGGCAAGCTGCCACAGTGCCGAAGTAGAAGACGTGGCCGAGGCATAGTATGTAGACGTGCAAAAAGGCATCTGCTCCTCCCGGCAGAGCTTGGAGTAAGAGGCGAGGCGACCAAGAATCACGAAAGTCACAGAGTGATAGACGGCCATGGTGCGCTCCACCCGAGACTGGATGCGCAGCGAGGCGACCGCGGCGGCAAGGCCAAAAGTTGTCATAAAGAACAGGAGAATGGAGTCTTCCCAGATAGTGAAGGAGTTGGCTGCGAAGCCCAAAGACTGGCTCAAAGTGAAGAGGACCGACATCCAACCCCACGTAGTCTCAGGTAGGATATTCCAGACAGTCTTGCCTGCTTCGTGGAGCGAGCCGCCGACAGTCGTCATGATCAGTGTCAGGACCAGAGTCGCCAACGCATCTATGGGCTGTTGCCTGTACAGACCCACGCCGATCAAAACACTCAGGATGAACAACACGCGCGGATCCCCAAATCCACTCAGCAGGTTCTTGTGGTACGCCTGGTCTGCGTGAACCTCCTCCTCGCCCTTGTAACCCATGAGCTCGAGTCTCTTCTCAGCATAATCCAGCTCGGCATCATTCGTCACAATGAAAGCCTCGTCTGCGTCTCGAGATGAGTACATTAGCAAAAGGACGACCCCAAAAGCAGTGACGATAACGCCCATCACCATCCGGGGGACGTCGAAGCGAGCCCACAAATCCTTGCACACCTGCAAGGTCTCCTCTTGGAACTTTGTGAAAGCACTGTAGAGCTCGGCATCTGACTTTCCTGGCAGGTTCGCGTCGGCCCAAGCTGCTGCTGGGGAATTGGCTTCGGCGCTGTGGGTGAGCCCGCGAGCTTCAAAATACGAAGCTTGGTACCTTTCAATGCCGGCTGCCGTCATTCGCGAAACGGCAGCGAGGTTACGCCAGTCGTTGCCTTTCGGTCCTGCGAATGCTTCTTCGATGGGTCGACCCAGATTGTTGTATGGGATCGGAATACCGAGCAGGAGAGCCAGGGTGGGAACAAGATCAATTTGATTGACGGGGCGGATCTTAGCATTGGGAGGAGGCATGATGTGATCCTTGGATGTACGTCCGAAAGCTGAACGCTTGGAATACATCCAAAGAGCGGCCTCCACTTCGTCGTCGCTCTCGCCGCCGTGGTCGCCCTTGGCATCCATACCATGGTCACCCATGACGATCAGAAGCGTATCGTCATCAATAGTGTCCACCAGCTTGCGGATGAAGTCGTCCATCTGTCGAAGCTTTGCCGTCATGGCACTGTGGTCCGGGCCATATCGGTGGCCAGCATGATCAACACCGAGACAGTGGCCAATCAGCACATCCCACTCTCCCTTCTTGCTCGAATCCAGAAGCGGGAAAATGTTGTCAATCACCCCATTGTCAACAGTGTGCAGATCCCAGACGTTGAAGCTATCGTATGCTTTGCTGATGTTGGGCTCAAAATAGTCTGGGAAGAGAGCCCACCACGTGTCGTCTCCCAGTTGCGCAATTTTCTTGCCCGAGTCCCTCAGTTGCAAAAGGAGGTTGTCCTCGTCGATGGCAGTTCCCGCGAAGTTGCTGCCGATGTCAATGAAGGTGGGTAAGGTGCCGGTCGTCAGGCCTTTCAGCCTCTGCATGGTTGCTGTAGGAGGGTCGGCGATGAAGGGTCGGAGGAACGCGTTGGACGGCGACTTGACAGCTGTTTCGTAGAGGAAGGGGAACGCATTGTGGTAGGCGTGTGCCTTGTCGGCGTCCTCGGGGACAGTAAAGTCGTATCGGAGAGCATCGATGAGGATCACAACCGCGCGGTCGAAAGACTTTGGGTGCCAGCACCCATCGGTCGGGTTCAGCGGCGCAAGCTGACTGTCAATGGGCGGCAGCGTGCAGTTGGACCTGTCCTCCAGCACCAGCCGCGTCAGCAGGAAGCCACTCGTGAAGAGCCATATGCCGACGGCGTGTACGAGCAGCAGCCAGGACCAAAAGGCAGTCGTCCACCAGAACCTCTGGCCATACGCTTTCTGCCTGCGCTCGTTGAGCTTCTCCCGCCGCTTGTCCAGGATATTGGCGCTATCGATCTCCTTCGGCTCGCCTTTGTTTGCCTTGGCGGCCTCGATGGCTTCTCTGGCGAGCTTGGCTCTCTGCCACTGAGCCGCGATTTCGCCATACTCGGAGGGCGGGTTTTTCGCCTTTTTGCTCGGCTGAGGCATTGCTATTTGTGTCTGGGCGTCAATCCGAAAGCCATTGATCAGCCAAGAGAAATCGAGGGGAAAGAAAACAAGACCGAAGGGGCCGATGTCAGGCTGATCAACTTTCTGTGCTCCAGAGTGTTCTCTTCTTGAAGCTCGTCGCAGGCGCCACAGGGGGGGAGCTTGCTTGACAAGGCTGTTCGCGTCGAACAAGGGTTGAGACACGGAGGGGTGCTGGTGCCCCACACGACGTCAATTTGCCTAGCACGCCCTAATAAATCTACATCAAGAAAGCGTCAAATCTACCTCGGACAAGCAAGTCACTTTGGCCCATAGCGATGGGCCCATGATACGGTTCTTTTCTTCTTTCTTTTTCTTCTTCTTCTCATGAGGGGAATCGAAATTATGGAACTAATTGGGTGGGCAACGGAAGCAAATAACGTATTAAGCGTGACAAATTTATCAATATTTGCGGATGAGATGCATCTATTTACAGGCTCCTCCGATATGAAATATGTCTCCACCGTCCTATCTTATATATACACACATAGTCTGTTATCTACCTCGGCTCTTCCTCCATAAATCCTTTGCACAATCAGAAGGGAGATTAAAGCATCATCACTGTCGTCAAAAAGCCACTCTTGTCTAATCAAAAGAATGCTGATGCGCCTCGAGATGCATAGAAAACAAAGACCGTGGACATCCGGAACGCCTGTACCATCATTTTCACCAAAAGGTAATAAAAGTTGCAGCCACTATCCCCTGATCAGGGTTAGACCCAAGATCTAGATAAGATCTAGATCTGGGAGAACAAGCAGTGCTGCTGGTTCGAAAAGGCGTAGGAACCTCGCTTTTCAACCAGCCGAGGAAATGGTCCAATTTTCGTACGGTTCATTAGTCAAACATGTCAGCTCCCGATGGTCTGCTGGAGCTTCCTCTTCGTCTCTCCAAGCGTCGCCTTCTTCTGTTATCGGCAGCGGCGGATCCTTCAGCCTTTGTTGGTCCGCTTGGCGAGGGGCTCATGGCGCTCCATGTTCCGTGGCTTTCCGGGCTTGCTAGACTCCCTAGACTTGAGACTGTCTGCCCAGCCATGGGAGTGCTGCCCGATGGTCCAGCCTGGCCAGAGTAATAGGCTGAGTCTTTCGCCCGGCGACCCTTTGCGAAAGCCGGATTCGGCGGGGATAGAGGCGTCAGTTGATCTTGCTCGACCCTTCGCTCTGCTGCCGATTCCGCTCGCCTTTGACTGGAGTTTCGACGATAGCGACGGCGATTGGACGGGGATTCAATACCGGACAGACTGCTCTCGGTGTCTGCCCTTTCTCGTGCTGCCATAGCCTCCTCCTCTGTCAACCGACGTAAGGTTACGTTTCTGTCCTTGTCATCATGCATTTTGAGCTTGACGCTCACCGACTGACTCTGCGGCGAGCCGTAACGCTCCCTCTCGTTTCGATGGACGCGCTCTTCATCTGCTGCAAGGCTTCCGGCTCGGACGGCGGCTGCTGCGGCTGCTGTGTCCCCAGCCCTACGTCGTGATGAAGGCCTCCGCTGATGACGACCTTCCGAGGACATATACGTGTCCTCGGCCTCCGAGTGTAGCACGCCCTGAGGGTCAGGAGGCATGGCCGGCATGGAAACCGACTCGACGTCATGTCGTGGTCGTGAATGGGATCGTGAGTGACGGCTTCGGCTGCCGCTTGGCGCACGACCTGCACCGACGGGGACAGGGACTGGAACTGGTGCGCCTTGAGCTGGCGGTGCGGGAGGCGCATAGGGTCCACCAGCCCGGGGCGGCATGTCAAAGGACGATTCGGTTGTCGTCTCTGAAAGCACTGTAGAGTGTCCCACACCTGTCGGCCTTCGTGCCGGCGGTCGTTGGGTGTGTCTTCGGGACGGCGAAGGATAGCCGTCGCCCGTGTAATGTGAGCCGTACGTACCCGAGCGCAGATCATCCTCTTCTCTAAGACGGCGCTCTTCTTCCTTCCTTGCTCTTCTGTCTGCAAGTTTCTTGGCGATCCATCCCATGCCGAGACCAGCCATGATGCCCTGCCCAAACCCGCCACTAGGTCGATCAACTGGTTGGCGTCTTGATGGGCTCACATATGAGGAATACTCCGACTCCTCAATTCCATGGCCTCCAGCGTAACGCGCACGAGATGGCCGAGGAGTCGTTGGTCGTTGCGTGCCCAGTCTTGTGTCAGCTGCACTCATTGCTGCAGCCATGGCGGGAGCGTTTGCAGATGGCGGAAGAAGTGACGTCTCGGTCCCATCAGGGGCAACGTTTCTCGTTACTTCGCTATCGTATTCACTCATTGTCATGGCACCTCTCGTCGGCCGATGGCGGCGGGGTGTTTCGGTGGAAATAGCCGAGTACTCTTCGTCTCGTCGATCACGACGGCCCATGAAACCAGAGACAAGCTTCCCAGCTCCGACTACCGCGGCAGCCCCAGCGACTGCCTTCATGAAGCCTCCGCCGCTGCTCTTTCTAGCCGGGCGAACATCTGAGTACTTCTCATCCAGATAGCTGGCTGATCCACGTCTCGATGGAATAACCTCTGGTCCACGGCTTCGGCTGACAGAACGGGACCTGCTTCGGCTGCGATCCAGGTCACGATTTTTGTTTCTTCCTCTCATCAATGCAAATATACCCGCCCCAGCCGCCAAGGGACCTAGCCATTTTCTTTTCCCGCCGTGCTGAGTATGGTGATCTGACGCGAAGTATTCCGATTCGGTTACGCGGGTCCTACCCGCTTCAGAACGACCTCCGGTCATGTACAGTTCCCGACGTCCTGCAGAACGGAAGCTCAAAGTGAAGTAAACAAGAACCAAGCCTGCCATCCAGACAGCAAACAAGATGAAAAGATACTTCGGGGAACCATAGAGTGTGAGACCCAGGGGAACCTGCGCTATTCCAAGGAGAGCAATGGTTCTGCCTGACCATTGATGAATCATGACGCGGAGGGAGCGGCTTTTGGTGATGTGACGAACGAGACGACCCCCGACCAGCTGGAGAGCGAACATGACGAAAATAGCGACGCCGATGCCATGATGTGGGTTTGATAGGTTTCTTTCAGGACCAACCGCAAAGAAGCCCAAGATGAAAACGGCTAATAGCAACAACCCACTGAAGATCTGCAGTTGCGCGTGGTATTTGATGGCCCAGCCAGGACTTCTGGTATAAAACCTGGCGAACATGACGGCCGAAGGGACGAAGAGAAGGAAGATGAAAGCGGCGAGGATTCCATGCGCCATGACGATGGAGTGATACTGGGTTAGCGTCGAGAACCTATTGCCCATTCCTAGGAGCGGTGTGAGCTAGACTTCTCGTCCACGAATTGACAGAGGTAACCAACCATTGTAACGCATAGTCTCGAAATTGGGACTTTGAAGATTCGGCAGAAGGAAGGTATTCTTGGTAAAGTCCCAAGTTCCGTCTCCCACCACCATGGTATCCGAGTCGTAGTTGACGGAGCCTGGGGCGGAAAACTCGTCCGGAGTCGGCGCCATGACGGCGGCGACGGCACGCACGCCGTGTATCCACCAGGGCCGACAGAGACTTGCTCAAGTTACAGAGCTACTTGCGGCTTCCGTATTGTAGTCCGTGGAGGACTGCCGGTCGTATGGAATGCGAGACTGGAATGTCGAGGTTCGTGCACTTCTAGAAAAGGATTGGGTGGATTGAAGAACAATGGTCGTTGCTGTATCGCTCTTGTAAGTGGTGTTTTGCGGGGCGACGATATCGCTGAAATATGAGTTGCAAAAACAGTGTCGCTTGATAGAATCGTCGTTTTCGCGTCCAGGGCAAAAGCTGTTCATGCAGACACAGGAGGAACGAACAAAATCGTCATCTTGTTGTGTCACGCAAAATCTGGCCGCCTCGGTCGGTGACAGCAGCTTGTTACCTCGCCTTAGCTTGGGTCGTATTGCTGATCTCTTGGTTGCGGGGTGACGGCGACGGGACCCTTGTACCTACAAGGTAACGGCCCAATGCAAAAGAGTCTTAGAGAGGGTGTGGCCCAAGCTCCGCCGCGCCCCACATGTGCCTCCGATGTGGCTGCTAATGGTTGGCTAGGCATTCTTATCGCCCCCCGATAAGGCGGCTTGTACCTGATCGCTACCTTACCTCACCTTTTAATCGGGGACTTTGACTTTGACTTGCATGGGTTCATCTCGAAACTGCGACACTGAGCTGAACTGAGACGGTGAGTGGCAGCCCAGCAGCCCTATTGCTCAAGGAAATTCCCAGAATCAGGCATCGGGTAGCGTGGGGATATGCACGAGAGATCGAGGGAGGGGTCCTTCGGAAACTGCATTCAACTTGATGGTATTCTCTCCTCCCACCTATTGAGGCACAACCCAAGAATGTACCCATTCTTGCGAGGGGTGACATACCAAACCAACGAGGAACCAATCGAATAGAACTCACCTTTGGAGAACTATGCGAGCAACTTTTAGATTGACTCTTGATTGTTGTATGTACTGAACACGCGTGGGCCTGCCAGAGGGCGGCTTAGCATTTTTTGAGACGGAAATGTGCTATACAGAGTCCACCTTGTGCCGAGATCTATATACTGCACTGGCAGACTGGGCGATGCAACCACACCAATTATCCACCCTCAACGCCGCAGCTTGAGCACGATCCAGGCCGCAAGACGATACCCGAATATGATGCTCACCATTATACCAACATTCCTGCCCATGTTTCCCGGTTTGTAACCGTACTGATCCAGAACAGCCTGCCCTGCAATCTGGCACTGGTCGGCCAACGAAGACTGATACATGCACTGACAGCCCGCACCGCACGAGTAATTTCGCTCCGCAAACTCATTGACCATCATACCCTCGAACACATACTTTTGATAATCCCAGTAGTGGAAAACGTACTTATAAAAGACGTTGAGGATGGTGGGAGGCACCATGAATCCACCAACAGACATCCAGAGTCCATTGGCGAAGGCCACGAGAGCAAGAGATATGACGAAGCTTGGGAAAAGCGACGTCATGAGAACCACGAGCGACTCCGCCGCCAGCAAGTCCAGGAACAGCCACATGACCCAGGTGAAGAAGGCTGTCGCCGTCGGCTGGAAGTTGGACAGCCAGTAGGAGATGACCGAGAACACAACGGCAATGATGAATAGGTACGGTATTCCGATCAGGAAATTCGAAACGATGAGCTCAAGTGCCCCGTAAAGTCCATTTTGGTGCTCCTTGACGTACTGCTGTCGATCTTCGAGGAATGCCGGCACGTACGCGACCGCCATGAAGGACATGAAAGCAGATCCGAAGAAAATGGCATTAATGAACGGCTGGATGGATTCCTGCTCCGGTTGGAGACGCAACCAGACCGTGCCCATCATTACTGCAAGACCTGTATACATGGCCAGCCGTATGCCGTACGCCACGACGTCGCGGTAACTCTTCACAAAGCTGCGGTGGAGCAGGGTCACTGTGAGGCTCAATACTCCAGGCTTCCTATGCGAGTCTTCCAGGCCCAGCTGCCCGTACAGCTTCTCGGCAGACTCGATGTCTGCTTTCAGCTGGCTTGCAGCCACTGATTGCTTCCACGAATCATGCGACTCGTTCAGACGCAACGCAGCAGCGTGCTTGTCGCTGGCGAAATCGATGTTGACATTTTCGAGAAGGAATTCCGCGGGGTTGGTATGCTGGGGGATCTCCAGCCCTTGGTCCTCGAAGTGTGACAGTACTCGATTAACTGGGCCGAAATAGTGTGTCCTTCCCTCTGAAAGCAACAGCAACTTGTCGAACAGGTTGAACGTCGACGTAGATGGCTGGTGAATGGAGCAAATAACAATGAGGTTATTCCGCCGAGCAACCTGTTTTAGGTAGTTGATGACCTCCCAGCTGGCGGCGGAGTCGAGACCGCTTGTCGGCTCGTCGAGGAACAAGATCTTGGGGCTCGTGATCAGTTGGCTCGCCACGCCAACTCTTCGCTTCTGCCCGCCAGAAATACCCTTACGTATTGGCGTGCCGATGATTGTGTTTGCTTGGTCAGTGAGACCGAAGGACCGGAGCAGAGCATTGATTCTGCGCAGTCGCTCCTTTCTGGGAAGAGAGCTTGAACAACATCATGTCAGCATACTCTCATACATCAAAAAGAAACGAAAAGAAAGAGAAGGTTTCTTATATATTTTGGAGGGAACGAACCTAGTACTGGCCAAGCGCGATGAGAATTCGAGAGTTTCTCGGACGGTGAGAGACCCTATGAGTGCATCCTCCTGCTCCACGAAACAGGTTATAGCGCGGAAAGCCGAGCGCGAAAGTTTGCTCCCGTTGACTAGCACCGTGGCGGCCACATCACTAGCATTTGTGGGACGCCTTGCTAAAACGTTAAGTAATGTGGTCTTTCCGCATCCCGAAGGACCCATAAGAGCACAAATCTCGCCTTCACGGTGTTAGTTTCGAGTATTGGCCATTGTACCATGTCGTAGTAAGGTTCGTCCTTACCTGCTTCGACTATGCCATCAATATTGTCGACAATAGCTCGCGGCTCCTTGCTCTCGCGGTCCTTGACTGTAACAGTCACACCAGTCCAGGTGATGTTCTTCACGGAGGTGTTGAGGAGGTGGTGTTCATCGGCCGAGCCCCACTCCGGGTCGGCGCCGTTGCCGTCCTGCTTCATTGCCACTGACAGAATTCCCGACGGCAGCGATGTCTCAAAAACACAAGGTAAGCGACATTCATAAGTAAAATTAGTTCACGAAAAAATCAAATAGATGTGCCGGAATTCTGTTGCTTTTAAATGTCCAGCACAAGCTGAACTTACTTGTACGCTACCCACTCGAGCAAGGGGCCCTGTGCCGGGACATCTGACAGTGGCGCTCACCCTTCAAGCCTCGCTTAGCCACTCATGAACCTATCAATCTGCTTGCTAGGTCTCACTCCCATGGGTCCTCGTCATCTTACTGCAGCAGACTATCGCCCAAGCAGTTGGCATCTTTCGGTCAAGTCCGCTAAAATCTTGTCTGGTCCCCGATGACCCGAATTATAGGCCCACCCAGACTATAAGGAATTAAGGAAATTGAGCCTGTCTTGCCTGTAGCTTCGGCATTTAGGCTGAGCTAGGATTTCATGGTCGCCGACCTGCCGGGAATGCTTATTACAGCTGTGGTGGAGCTTTAGGCCTGTCATATGGGTAGCTCCAACTTTTGGCCGACTTTTAGTTTTTGGCTAAAATTCTCATGGTCGCCGACCTGCCGGGGATGTTTGATCCAGTTGAGGTGGAGCTTTTGGCCGACGCAACTCATGTCAGGTAAGGTATCATGCATGGCGACAGGATGTTCGGATACGTACGGGAACCCCACTGTCGTGCTTTGCCACAACTTGGGACGTCTTGAATCTTTTCTGTGTCAAGCCCCGCATCCTTGCACTCCCTGTTTTGATATTCGTTGCCAATAGCGTAATTAGCCATTCTCAGATGAGGTAACTTCAGGACGACAAACATCTGGTCGAAGTGCAGTTTACCATTCAGCGTCAAGAGCTGAGTTATGGATCCACTGTCTGTCGCCGGTCTAGCCGTTGGTGTCGCGTCAATCGGCTTGCAGGTCTTCACAGGCTGCATGCAAGGTAGGGTATGCAAGACGTTCGTATGTCATAGACAGTGAGGCTTACATGAGATCAAAGGTATCCAGCTCTTAGTCACCGCACTAGGTTACGAGGATGAGTGCAAATACCTAAACCTGCGGCTGCGCATGGAACAGCACCGCCTCTACACATGGAGCGAGGCATCTGGTCTGCTCGACGTCGATGAAAAAAATCACGAACGTATTCTGAACTCGAATGTCTTCAACTTACATCGTCAAACGGTTCTTGACTTGCTTATGCAAATTCAGTGTTTATTTGATGAGTTCACCGACCACCAACGCAAGCACAACAATTTGAAGACTGTCAAAGATGACGACGGCGTGCTTGACGCCCCAGAAAAGGATGCCAAGCAGGCAAACTTCCCAATGGCGGATAGGAAGAGAGATTTCATCAGGAAAACCATGGTCGGGTTAATATCCAAGTCACAAGGCGGTTGGATAAGACTGCGCTGGAGCACCATGGACAAGGAGGCATTTGAGAAGTTGCTGGCCAAGTTCTCCATTCTCAACGATAGCATAACTCAAATCCTGGACCATTCCATGCAAGTAGAGATACGAAATACAGTGCAGGATACAAATCGGGGTGTCCTGCTCCTCCACCATAAAATCGCAGACTTGAGCCACCTGGTCTTGGCGCTCAAGTCTCAGCTAGAAACTGGGACACCGCTTGGTCATTCGCGCATGTCGAAACTTGACCGCGAGGCAAACGCAGATGCCCTCAGGCAGCTCTCCAGGCTCGCCCGATTCAAGGCCTTCAATGAGACGATTGACCCAAAGTCAGGTCATGCGGCACATGTTGATCAAGAGACTGCGGAGTTCATGGGCTTGGCCAACCCGAGCCAGCAACGCAACCTGTGGATACCGAGGTATCTCATCGAGCTGGGAGATGATGTGGACGAGTCGGATGCCCCTCGTTGCGAAGCGGTGATGAAGACTTCAGAAGGCAAGAAGAAGATATGGATAGAATGGAAGGACTATGATACCGCCGGTCAGCTTCCCAGCTCTTTGTCCAAGGAGGAAATAGTGGACAGAGTACGAAAACTAGCGGCCTTGCTGAATCACAGCCCCAAGCCAGAGGCCTTTAGAACCCCTCATTGCCTTGGGGTTTTTGACAAGGCAGATCCAAATGCTCCCATCGAGGACGTGGACATACTCGACCGACGACTTGGTCTCGTCTTCGAACGCCCCAGCGGCGATCACCTGCATACTTCCTTGCCGCCTGTGTCCTTGCGCGAGCTTCTTTTGGACAAGGAAACTCGCAAGCCTAGAGTGACCGACAGGATAAAGCTTGCTCATGCACTCAGCAACTGTCTGCTGTACTTACACGCAGTCAATTGGCTGCACAAGGGACTACGCAGCCACAATGTGCTTTTCTTCCGCACTCGGTCCGGTCACATAGATTACCACAAGCCGTACCTTTCGGGTTTTGACTTTTCTCGGCCGGGGGGCTTGGAGGAAACGACGGACGTTCCTGGCGACGATGCTGAACACGACCTTTACCGGCACCCGAATGCGCAGGCGAACCGGCGCAAGGAACGTGAGCGTTCCAAGAAGAGCTTTGACATCTACAGCCTAGGCGTCATTTACGTGGAGCTCGCGCACTGGAGACCAGTGGAGGAAATTGTAGGCGTGGATCTGCGTCGCGCGAGAGGAAACCCGAGCCTAGTCAGGAGGGTCCGGGAACTGTTGCTAGCAGAGGACCAGATTGCGGACATTGGTGCTGGCATGGGAGAGAAATTCGAAGCAGCTGCGCGGACATGCCTCAGCGGTGACAGGGAGCTCGGGCTAGCAGCGGGAGATGACGAGACGGTTGACGAGGTTGCGGAAAAGCTCTCGATGAGATTTTATGAAGATGTGGTTAAAAGACTGGAGGGTATTGTGGTGTGAGGGGACTTGCGAAATAGCTCTTGAAGGGAAGAGTGACGGAACAGCGCGAGTCACGATGGCTCGTGGATACTGTGTAAATGATGGCATCAAATTAGAGATTGATCATGTTGGCTGAATATCTGGACTTGGAGAATATGACTTGTTGGGCGAGAGGCATGCCGGACGCTGGAGGAAAGGACTCCAGGGTAGTGGCGCAGTTCATGTGACGGCACAGGTAGCGAGGCACATTCCGCGAGCTGGTCGGCGATCGAGACCTAGACGAGAGCCTAGACGCCGCAAATCTTTGTCTGTCATTTGAATCATTCCTGAGTTTCGGGATACGGAGTTTGGTAGGTTTGCTAGAAGCAAAAGCGTGAACCGAACCAGCTTGAAAGCGCCGTTAGCATTCGAACTAGCTCAGCCTCATGACTGCTAAACAAGAATGGACGGCATGTGGAGGAGTAATGCGGACGACCGCTTGTTGTCTCTCACCTGTCTTCTTCCACTAATCTCTTCAACAGGTTCAGTCTCGACCATGATGCATGCGGGATCTGAGCTTATTTGAGATTTGCCTGCTCCTCCTCTTCTCGTATTCGACCGCTCGACTAAAGCAATTTCTTATTCTACGGGGATCATGTCATCGGGGACTTGGTCGCCGGGAACCTTGTCGATGGGGCGGGTTCCCGCCAGGGGTGCAGGACGCAGTCGCCGATCTGGACCTTAATCCCCTAGTAATTCAATACCGGGCCATTGTTCCAAAACTGGCTGGGTTTGACGCAGCGATAGATACTAGAGAGCTTCGCGACACATGAACCTATCATTGGCGATATAAAAAAAACTGCCCACCTCACCATCAGCCTTCGTCCAATCCGTGCCTGCTGATGGATGTGATTGAGCCCACAGGCTAACACCACCCGGCGACTTTCATAGATAAATTAACTAGCAACAACAGCAATAGCACTCGAGGAACTCGAAGCAACAGATGCCGGCACAGATTCCACAGCAGATAACCTTGAGTGTTCAGTGTACGTACGATGGGAACGCAGCATAAGCCGACTTACACCACTTACACCTCCGTCTCCACCTCTCAGGTCAGCGGCCGAGTCCAACTCCATGGTCATCGGCTGAAGAGGGCGCTGCGTTATAGTGCGTTAGCGACTGAACCTGAAAATTCTTTGAGAAACAACGCCAGGTTTTGCCTTCTTGGGGCGGATCATGGGTAAGTATCTGAGAACAGAAGAACACACGGACCGGTTGTTCGGAGGTGATCGGTGGGGCCGAAAGGGCGACCGGCTCCGGCTCCATGGGCATCTGAGGTAGCGACGCAGATTCAGGCATTGTTGGCGTTGGGTTTATCTGATTTCAGAATAGAAAGGGAGGGACTGGCTTTTTGGGGTTTACCTTGTGTCTAGCTTCGAAGACAATGCGGCAACTTCATGGAGGAACGTCGACGTTGATATACAGCACAGGCAGACATCACAAAGAAAAGCATTCCTGGTTAGTGACCGTCACGCAGCCCGTCCAGCTGCCGGCTTGCGGCGTCGGTCAGGCGGTAGGTGCAGCAACCACGCGTGTCAGGAGGCGAAACGCATGACATCCCGCCATACCGAGAAAGTGCAGGTTCGTCCAAGCCTGGCTTGACGCGAAACCTATCAGAGAGGATTCTTACGAGCCGGGAGGAAGAGCCCTGGCCGGACTTGAGTTTTTATACCATGTTCCGTGCTAGGTCCCAGATGCATTGGCTGTCGGCACAAAATCTTGTGATCTTCCCTGAGCAGCCTTCTGCCCGCTTTTCTGCGATGATTTCTGGGATCGTTCAAGGCGGAAAGAAGCCTTCGACAGCTTCTTGATGGTGACGGCGTCGACGCATGAAGCGAGGTAGCGTAGCTGAGGGGACGTACGCACATTGTAGGGTTGGTTTTCGCACCTCAGCTTGACTTCTACCATGATACTGTAGCTACAGACAAAAAGGAAAAAAGAAGGGATTACGTCTTTTGCTGGCCATGAACAACCAAACGGCGGAATGCAGGGAGCAGAGACCCCTCTACAGCACCACGTCCGCAGAAAATGTCTTGTCTTTTCTTTTGTCTGAACAACTGGCTTGTTGCTTGGCTGCCTTACGTAGCAGGGGCTTGAAACCTGGCCCCCAAGAATTGAGAGGTCGCACGGTTGGAATCCAGCTTACATGACTCACGATACTTGTCAAATTTAGATTGTTGGTTATGAACTTCACCCCCCAGGAGCTGCATGTAGCACCGTGGTTGTACATACAGGTGTCATTGGGGGCAGTGTTCATTCCGAAATGTGCAATCGAAGCCGCAGTGCGTCTCAGAAGGTCAAGTGAGGCAAGGCAGAGGGGACGGGATGCAGGAGCGGGAACACAAAAAACGTTAGCCGACAAACCTCCGCCACCGCCCACAGCACCGCACCAGCACCAGGCTCCATCCACTGCCCGATCTACCTAATTGACTACGTGGAGAAGCGCTAGGGGTTCGCTGCTGCTGGGAAACGCTACCGTACCGTACCAACCTTGCGCATCAGCTAGCACTACCTCCCATACTTAACCCTGGATTTAAACACCATGGCCTACGCCAGCCTGCGTATTGGTTCTCTTTGACCTTGCATCGATTACTCCCGAACTCACCGTTGCCCAATGCCTTGATGCTCTACGTCTTGTGCCCGCCTCGATAACCCCCGACTCTCGACTGCTCGGAGAGCCTACGTCACCGGGCGGGCTCCCCGATCCCAACGCCGTTCCCCTCTCCGCAACGAATTCCCCTTCCACCTCACCGACGACCTTTGCAAAATCTCGCCCATCGCAATGTCTTCGTACGGGCAGCAGGTCGCACCGCAGGCTGGTGCAGCCCACGGCCACCAAGCTGCAGCCTACGGCGCCCCAGTGGCCGCTCCTCATGCGCAAACCGCCCCGGCGGGCACCTTCTCGCCAGGCACCAAGATTCAGGTCGGCTCCCACCGAGTCATCATACAGAAGTACCTGTCAGAGGGTGGCTTCGCGCATGTGTACCTCGTCAAGATGCCAAAACCTGTCGAGGGGACCGACTTGGCCGTGCTCAAGAGAGTTGCGGTGCCTGACAAGGAGGCCCTGCGAGGAATGCGTACCGAGGTCGAGACCATGAAGCGCCTCAAAGGCCACAAGCCGATCGTGACCTACATTGACTCACATGCTTCGGAGCTTCGAGGAGGAGGCTACGAGGTCTTCTTACTCATGGAGTACTGCAATGGCGGCGGCTTGATTGATTTCATGAACACCCGTCTTCAACACCGCCTGACCGAGCCCGAAATCCTCAGCATCTTCGCCGACATTGCTGAAGGCGTTGCCTGCATGCATTACCTCAAGCCGCCGCTGCTACATCGAGATCTCAAAGTCGAAAACGTGCTCATTACTGTGAGGGGATCCTCGAGGCGCTTCAAGGTTTGCGATTTCGGGTCTGCTGCACCCCCGCGCCCAGCCCCTAGTACGGTCGTCGAGTGCCGCTTGGTGGACGAAGATGTCCAAAGACACACGACCCTCCAGTACCGCAGTCCAGAAATGATTGATGTGTACCGCAAACAGCCGATCAACGAAAAGTCTGACATATGGGCTTTGGGAGTTCTTCTGTACAAACTCTGCTATTACACCACCCCTTTCGAGGATCAGGGACAACTTGCCATACTCAATGCTAGCTTCCGCTTTCCTAGCCACCCAGTCTTTTCGACTAGGCTGAAAACACTGATAGGTGTGTCTCGAAACCTCTCGGCATATGCGCACCGGACCAATGGCTGATGTCTTTTGACAGGATCTATGTTGAAAGAGAACATGCAGGCACGACCTAATATCTACCAAGTTCTGAAGGAAGCCTGTGCGATGCAGGGCAGAGAAGTTCCAATCCAAGACGTAAGAAAGAAACACTTTCTTCACCGTCCAGGCACTAACCAAGGCCAAAAGATTTACGCCGGCCGGTCTCGCAGCGACACGCGCGAACAAAGCCAGGCCAAGGATCCAAGGTCCCCTCCCGCGGCCGTCGTCGGCGCGGTCATATCCAAGCCAGAACAGGAGAAGCAACAAATTCCCGACATCGTACCTATGAGGCGCGGACGCCCAGCTGCCTCTCAAGCAACGACAAAAGCATCACCTCAACCTTCCCAGGAGGCACAGCAGCAACAGGATTCGTCGGCCAAGAAAAGAACTGAGGGTGATCCATTCGCAGCATTAGACTCCAAATCGCCAAAAGCAGGAGAGACCGATGAAATATCATCACGATTTCCAAGCCTAGACCAATTCTCGCTCCTTCACGACCAGGGGGCGCGCTTTGACTTCGATTCGAACCCGCAATCCGCCACATCACCACCTGCGGACTTGAACCAGAGGGTCGCGGAAAGACTGGCGGATGAAGCGTTTGCAAGCCTGCAGCAGAGCCCTCCAAAGCAGGTCCTCACGTCCAGACCACACTCAGCGGCACCGACCACGCATCAAGGTCTAGCATCACCACCGATAGAACCATCTTTGTCAAAAGTCCCATCGTCCAAATCCGAAGTTAGCCGGGCACAATCGATTATCAGTAGCAACCCGGATCTCAGCGCCATCTCACAACAGACAGCGTCGAAGTATGTTTCTACTGGTACCATGACGGCCGATTTCCCTACCGAACGTACTTCTAGGGGATATGAGAGTAGTCGTCAAAGCCCTGCCTTGGCGAGTTACACAAGATCTTCGCTTGATATCGACAGAGCCAGTAGCAATCGTCAGTCTGGAGAGTTCCGAGCAACTCCGCAACCCCGCATATCCAGCTTACGACCAGACTCACAAGCACGACAGCACTTCTCCAGACCGTCCATGGACGAACAACGACCGCAGGTGGCTGCTTCGGACCAAGCTGGCCGCTCTATGAACCGCTCTCGGCCCGTGAGCTCTACTTTTGAATCCGCGACACTGGATTTCCTTCGTGACAAAGAGTCTTCGTCAAGATCTCACAGCCGAGGCGGGCGACAAGCGGGGTGGGATTCCCCTCAAGCACCGTCTCCGAAGTTGGATGCTGCGGCAGGGGGTGATCAGCCACCCGTGCTCGATGATTTGTCGTACCTGAAAAACTTGGAGGATTCTGGTCTGAAGAATCTCGATAAATCAAAGTCAGGCAAGAGATCGAGCCTCACATCCTTATCAGGATCGAAGAACATGCTCGCTGGCAAATTTGGTGATGCATTCAAACGTTTCGAATCTCATGTTAGCGGCTCGAGTGCTAGTATTCCTCGAACCCCTTCACCCTTGAAGGACCGTGAACGCCGTGACTTAACTCCGATCGCTGGGTCAGAAGCCACGGACGGACGAAGCGATGATGGTCGCGACTATGAAAATGGCGAGAACATGACGCTGGAAATGCGGCGCGAAATGGAGCGCCAGAAGCTTGAAGAGGAAGAACGACGGGTCGAGGCCGCCCAGCTGGAATACCGAAGGCGCATGGCCGATGGCGGTTCGAGTACCGGGCCAGTGCCTCTTCCCAAAAGTGTTGGTGGAGTGCCACGAGCCGTGAGCATCCAGAACCGGGTTCAGAGTCTGCTGAGCGAAGATCAGAGGGGTGTGAGCGTCCAGCGCACAGCCCAGGGTTACGGAAAGTACTCTGACGCGGCGACTGCGGCCAGCAAGACAGAAAAAAGTCTCCCCGAGGTTCCGCGGAAACCGCTGATGATCGCCAAGACTCGCGTTGAGACTGCTCCGTTGGACAAGAGACCAGTCGCACCTGGAAGACAGGGGACTGGATCGTCATCTGCCCCTCCTACGTTGCCGCCGAAACCAGTAGGCAAACCTGCTGCCCCCAAGAAACCGGGCCACCTCAACAGCCTCCCAACAGGCAGCCGTCCCGATTCGCCTGCTAAACAAAGCCAGGCTGCATCCGAGCGGCTTGTGGCCGTAGATATCCCAGGTCAACCGGTGCTGGAGATGTCTGGACGCGAGAGGGACGATTATCTTGAGGACTTCTCAAAGCGCTTCCCCAGTCTTAACTCGATAGAAATGGTCCAAGGTGGCATCGGGCATGGCCAAGGTGGTGTAAGGCGATGAGAGTGGAAGCTCGTGCTCGGAATTCCCTGTGATAAGCAACCCAGCATTTGTGGATATATGGCATGAAACATTGAGTACATTTAGACCAATATTCTCAACTAGAATAGAAGATGATATAGAGCGCGCCTGGCATGAAGAGTTTATTGAATCTACAATTTCCTCTCCTTGGTAGGCATATGCTGAATACCGCCATTTACTGTGACTGCTCCGAAGAGAGGCACCCTTTTCCCGGTTTTGAGGAGAAAGAACCATTTTGTCAAGATGCATTTCGTCCCTCGGTTTTTTTAGTCTTGCACAATGTCCGCCCAAAGCGTTCTGAGGTCATGACTTGGACCCGTATTTTACCTCCCATTCAAGCGCATCACTTGCGCGGGCTTATCTTATCTTATCGCTGATCAGTGTTTTTTTTTTTCCCCAGGTCTTCTCGGCGACACCTGAAGTCCGTATGCTTGCCAAATAATAGTTTTCTCACCCGAACACCAAATTCGAACACAATGGCCAAGCGAAAGAGACAAGCCGCCGCTGCCGGCATAGCAGAGGTGCCGGAGACCCAGACCAACAAGAAGGCCAAGGCTGTCGACAAGGTTGCGATTCCGAAAAAAACAGGCACTACCGAGACGCTTCAAATTGTGACGGGCTCCTATGACCGTGTTCTTCATGGTGTCATTGCAACTGTACAATCCGAGAACGAAGTCGAGTTCGCAGATACCTTCCTTTTCAATGCTCACTCTTCCGCTATCCGCTGCCTTGCGATATCGCCGCCGTCGCCGCCAGTGCCCGGGCAAAGCCAAAAGGTGGTGCTGGCGTCCGGCAGCACAGATGAGAGAATCAACCTCTACAATCTTTCTGCCCACCCGCCAAGCAGGAAAGGCCAAGATATATTGGCAAAGGTGGTCGCTCGTCCTATCCTGGAAAACCCGAAGAACCGAGAGCTGGGCACGTTGTTGCACCACGAATCATCAGTGACGGCCCTGGCATTTCCATCGCGGTCCAAGCTCCTCTCGTCAAGCGAGGATTCCACGATTGCGGTTACACGAACTCGAGATTGGTCGGTCCTGACGACGATCAAGGCACCCATCGCGAAACCGCAGGGCAGACCCAGTGGAGACACGGCAGCGTTTGGCGGAACGCCGTCAGGCGTCAACGACTTCGCAATCCACCCCAGCATGAAGCTGATGATCACGGTCAGCAAGGGCGAAAAGTGCATGCGGTTATGGAACCTGGTGACCGGAAAGAAGGCCGGCGTGCTCAATTTCTCACGAGATATGCTAGTGGAGGCTGGAGAGGGCAAGCACTCAACGGGTGAAGGCCGACGAGTGGTCTGGGGAGGCGTTGATGGCACAGAAGAGTTTGCCGTCAGCTTCGACCGCGACGTTGTTGTCTTTGGGATGGATAGTGTACCCAAGTGCCGTGTCATGGGCGCCATCAAATCCAAGGTTCACCACATCAGCTACGTGGCGCTTGACGATGATCAGAAGTTGAGCGTTCTGGCTGTGGCAACAGAAGACGGCCGCATCTTGTTCTTCTCGACGCAAGAAGAGCACCTCACCAAGCCTGAAGCTGCAGAGGACAAGGAGCCCTCATTACCTGTGGCTAAACTGGTTGGCTACGTTGGAGGAAAGGACGCAGGGGTGGATGGACGTATCAAGACGTTTGTTGCCATCAGGAGCGAGGCTGATTCGAACGTGCTGTACGTTGTCGGGGGTAGCAGCGACGGCAAGCTGCGCGTGTTCACAATGAGCACCGAAGAACTGAAGAAGGCATGCACCAAGAGCAAGAAGGGCAACGAGGCGGTGGGCAAGTTGATTGGGACATATGATACACGAAACCGCATCACCTGCATGGCGGCATACCTGATGATACCCCGGCCGGAAGGTGTTGAGGAGAGCGAGGATGAGGAAGGCTTTGAGTCAGGATCAGGGTCGGATGATGATGACGAAGACGATGAAGATACAGAGTAGTGGCAAGATTAAAAAGTACACACAATTGAAAAGCGTGACAATATTAACACGTCTGTCTGAATTGAGAGCAGGCCTTGGCCGTTACCGTGAATTATGACACTTTGATGCATTTCTAATTGTCAGGATACACACAGCCCGCATCATACCAGAGTACAATGAGGAAATAGATCAGGGACGATACATCACGTCGAAGGCCACAATGATGGCCAAATTAGAAATTGATCGCTGTAGATCTGCCGGGAAACCAATTCAGAAGAGTGCTGCCAGGTCTTGCTGAAAGGTTGCATCCCGAGCTGGAGGTAACGCGGGTCGGCGTAGGGGTTACGCGACGACGATCATGCCCCGATAGCGACGCACGGCATCCGAAGTAGTCTAGGTTGCAACGCAAGGCCAGTAAGCTCGTCCTTTGCACGCTTCCTCGGACGGGGCTGGACCAGCCTTGGCGTTGAGCAATTGCGACGCTCTCGGCTCTGAAAGTACGGCTAGAGTGAGCTGTCTCAGAAGTCTAAAGACAGGCCGGCCAATGGCCAAAAGCGATGGAAAAAAGGAGCATCATTCAAGATTCAATTCGGTGCAAGCCACAAATCATCAGCCCTTTTCTGCGGCCTTGCCCGATCGCGCTCAAGTCCGGCCGCGGGAATGCAGAATGCAGCTGGACGGCAAAGCAAAAGCAAAAGCGGGGAGGCGAGAAGGATTCAAAGTTGCGGGGTGGGAGACCTACCTGCCAACTAAAGGACCGTAGTACCTTTTTAGTGGATGCAAGGTCGCTCAACTGCCTTTTGAGGCTGAAATCAATTCTCGCTGGTGGGAGAGAAGAGGTACTGTTTGTTTTCATCATGCCCAGAAACTTGATTCAAAAACAAGGGAGGGCCGTCAGGTCTTGGGGTTTTCGAATGCTGAATGCAGTTAATTGTGTCTCGGACAATCCGGTTTTTTCTACAGTAACGAAACAATGCCGCATGGCACTGAGTCCTCTTGTGCATAAGTGACGTGCAGAAGCCCCGCCCTCGTTCTTGTCCCGTAACTTAAGGTACCTAGTCTAGGCCAGGGCGAGGTGAGGTGAGGCAGGGAAGAGGTAAGGTAGGTAAAGTTCCGGTGCCTATCCTGCTGTGCAACTGTTTGGGATGAGGTCCTCACCTTTCTCAGAGAGTCCCTACATCAATTCACCCTTGATTCGTCTTCTGCATCATTGTTGTAGCCGAACGGATGGACATCTGCCCGACATTGCACATCCCCAGATGGATCTTCGACATGGGTTGAATGCGAGGCAAGGTACCTGAGATATCTGACCTCGCGGCTGTCACGCGGTCAGCGACATCCTAGCTCAAACGTCCTAAAGGCGAGCCAGCGAGTAATTCAACGGCGTTATTGGTCGGGTACGGAATTCAGCCGAGCACGTTGGAGGATCAAGGTACCGGAGGTGAATCAAAGCTCTGACAACACCAGACCGCTCCTCTCCAATTGTGGTGTTCTCTCCGCGAACCAAGAACGGGGCCATAGGTTACAGACGGCCAAAATTTTGCAGAGCAAGGAGGCACCTCACCTAAAGTTCCAGACGCTACCTCCATTAATAATTGCTCGTTAGTGAGCGGACTGGAGCCGTACACGAGCTGCAGATGGTGGAGTCCAGAGCCCCGAGTCCAGGGCCCAGAGCCCCACACGCCCCACCATCTCTAGCGCCTGCTCGCATGCCGGGAGAGGCAAAACCGCCTGACTGGCCAGTGGAACGAAGCATGTGAAGACGCCGCACCGGCTGACCTGACAGGTCAACTCTCAACGAGCCTTCCCCCACACGGCAAGCCATAGCTTATGCTTCCTCCGTTACGTTTTAAGTCCTGCCTGCCAGTCTCCTCAAACTCGGGTCTCCTACTTCTCCTCTCAAATGGTGTTTTTTCTTCATGCACGATTGTGTCTTTGCTCTTCTCATCTTCGGTCCCAGTCTCAATTCATCCATTCGCCAACCCTGATTCGTCCTACTGGCATGCACGATCCCTGCAGGGACCCTTGAGCCGGAATTCTACCTGCGCTGCGGATACGTAGGCTGTAGAGGTACGCACCAGGCCAGACGAATACGCGGGTTGTCAGAGCCACCACCGACGACGATACGCTTTCACCGGCAACTCAATTCTTACCAATACCCAGCTCCAGCATAGCTGAGAAGCCACGCGAATTGACCGATAACCTCTGTCTACTCTCCGCCGCGCTCCTTGAAACCTTTTCTTGCTTCCAGGCCAACAGAGCGGTCACATACTCCCTACGATTGCCGGGCATTGTGCAGCCCTTCAGACATTTTATCTGTCTAACGACACTCCTCACAACCGTCGGTCCTTCGCGATGTCGGACGATGGACCCCAGATTCTGCGGCCGGTCCCACGGCGGCCATTCGACAGCAAGCTGATCGTTCCTACGCCCCCAAGCGAAACCTCTCCGTCCTGTAGCCCAACCCCCGAACGACAGTTTTCGCACTTGCTGCGTCCTGACTCTCGACAAGGAGACCAGCCCTCACTGAGCCGTCTACAATCCTTTACAAACCTCACAGCCCCAACACTACTCGGGATTTACTCTCCAGAAAGCTCTCACTCGGACCGTGCCTTCTTCGACCGCGGCGAGACAAGTACGCCATGGGGTCTCACGGAAACAAATACGCCCTGGGGTACGGGCGCTCAGACCCCCATCAGGCGTGCGGGCCTTGATGATGCTACATATGAATTGATGCTCGATCGCTCCCACCTAACGCGGAGGCGCTCTTCCTTCAGGGAAGTTGAGAACTTTGGAGGACCTCCTCAGGCATCATCTGCGTCCTCAATCGGCTTGCGGACGGGACTGTTGTTCCTCCTCGGCGTAGGTTACGGCGTCATTGTCACACACTTCCACGACGAGCAAGGCATCGGTAATCTGTCGACGGGCATCATCAAAGCAGGTTATAATTGGAAGTACCTGACGTTCTGGGGCATCGCAGGCGCCCTCCTAGGCTCTCTACTCCCTTGGTTCGACGGGCTCTGGGAGCAGAACTTCGAGAAGAGCTCGAAAGATATCGCAAGTAAAGATGGCGAATCTCCGTCCAAGCAAGAGGATGCCAGCACAGACCTGGCGTTGGTTGTCAGGGCCATTGGCGCTTTCGTGGGAATTGCCTTTGCCATTGTAAGTAATCCAGCAACCTGCTGTATTGGAGGCCTATCGCTTCCATTTCTCGCCTCATACTTACGCATTTATAGAGAAAATTGGCGTGGGATTCGACAATGCAAGCGTCGGCAACCTTGGCACTGGCCAACCCGCTGCTCTGGTGGCTCATTGACCGCTCCGTACCGGGATTTCTTCTGTCGACAGCAGTCGGCCTGACCGGGTCACTTTTCCTGCTTGGCGTCAACCCGGAAATGATGCCGGCACCCTCCACGGCGCCATTCCGCAACAGCTCGGCTCGTGCTGGCGCTGAGACTGACGCCGACTTCCTGACACTGGGAGGCATTGCCAGGCAGGAGACGGTGGAGATGGGTATCTGGATGCTTAGTTTTCTGTTCTGCAGCTGCATCTGCTTCGGTAATATCGGACGGAGGTTGTTGACGAACAAGAGCATCGCAGAAAAGGGCAGATGGGCGGGTATACAATAAGGTCTGGGTTGGAACTAACTTTGGCAACGGTCCAACAAGCATGGCAAGGGTGCTCAAGGGATTCACATCTAAGTTTCAGGAAAGGTATCAAAACACTATATAAAGGCGTTTTTGTATTTTCGTGTGCTGCCTGTTGCTCACCAGGTCCTGCACCATGGGATGAATAGTTTGGTGCTCTTCAGTATTACAAGGCATGCAGCGGTCACCTGTATGACCAGGAATTGGATAGGTCTTTTCAGTAGATTAACCTTGGAATTGGGTGATTTCATAGACTACCTAACAGTGTAATACCTCCTCCTTGAACTTCCTGGCCTGCAAAGCATTGCCCACGTCTTGGTTCTTCACATCTCCACCTTTTACTGCCGCCAACCAGGGCTGGAGAAATTTGTGGTCGCGTGACCATGAAATCGACCATCTTTTGCGCCGGAATAATCAACCTAAGCTTCCTCCTGCTGTCTGGTCCATGTACTGTATGCAAGTAGGTAGCCTTGAAGGTTTTGTGTCATGTTCTACCTTATTTAACAAATGCTTGGTCGGCATGGCTCTTTTCAGCTGGCGTTTGCCAAGGCATCGCTGACCCCCTTTGACGCTTCCCTCACATCTTCACCGAAGTCTATCTGCGAAAGGCCCAGCATAATGAGCATACGCGGGTTCTGAACCATCGAGTCCATCATGGCTGCACGGGAGCAGACGTCGTCATAGGATTGGGCAGCAGCCTCCTCGCCGCTCGCGGCGCCTTTGTTGCTGGGAATCTGCTCCGGGTGGCGCAGTGGCTTCCCCTCCCGGATATTGTCGAGCTCCGTCATGATGTAGCGAGAGCGGTTGACAAAGTCCCAGACGTGGTAAAGGCTGGGGTGCGGAGGTGTCGTGCTGCCGGACGCGGGCCAGCTCGGATGCGACTCAAGGGCTCGGACGAGGGAGTCGAGACTGCCGAGGATGGTCTCGCGGACGGCGGTGGAGGGGAGGCTTCGAGGCATGATGGCCGGCGGTTGGAAATGCAAGAGGTCTTGATCTGACCGACGGTCAACTTTCAATGGGAATCTTTTAGGAAGAGCGGTTAAAGACACAGCCAAGCGATAGGTTACTTACAGTCCAGGTCGTTTTCGAGTCGAGATGAGGCCTGGGTATCAGGATAGAGGGTCGGAAAGAAACTCGGAAAACAGGCTAAAGCTACCTTGGACGACTTTCATGCCCTACTATTAAAAGGAAAAGTGAAGAGTTTTGGTTTCGGCATGGAGCTCTAGAAGCTCGGGTGGAGACTCGCCATGGCCAGGCCAGCTCCCAGGCTAGGTACGAGACGTAGCGTCACACGAGCAAGGGTTTGAGAAGGCGGTCCCCGAACGTTCATGGATTCTTGGCCGGGTTAAGAGCAAGTCGAAAAAAGCAAATCTGACTGGGTTGCTTGAAACGGCCCCCTAGGTCTGCCAACTTGAGGAGCGTTGGGGTGGTAGGCTACTTCGTCATAACGACGGCATGCAGGGACCCATAGCAAGGTTGAGATGTTACATGCCGTTGGCGGTCTTTTTTTTTTGGACGGATAAGCTGCGTGGTTGCAGGGTCCCTGGGGCCGTCCCAGACTACTGCTAGATTGGGCCAAGCTCCCGGCCTGGCGAGCCCACCCCGCCCGCCCGCCATTTGCTGGCTGTGATGGAAGTTACGGATAAGAGTACGTACCGCGCAATCCATCCCAGGGCCTCCCGCCGTGGTTAAAATCAAGCATCTTACAAAGCAACAGAGTCGGCGGAGTGAAACGATGCCCCCCCCATTGCCAATCTGCCTCTTTTGTAATAACCAACACCAGGCTCCGGCATGAGCATCCATTCAAGTGTGTAAAGCCACCAGCAGGAGGATCTTTTTCCTGCGTGGCTATGGAAACCCGAGCCATCCTTGGTCGTCGACCTGTTGACGAATTGACACACCAATGGGTGTTTGGCGGCGCGAAATG
Organism: Paramyrothecium sp. XJ0827; assembly: GCA_020881915.1. NCBI lineage: Eukaryota > Fungi > Ascomycota > Sordariomycetes > Hypocreales > Stachybotryaceae > Paramyrothecium > Paramyrothecium sp. XJ0827. Next base: position 4,524,311 of record JAJFPB010000005.1, on the reverse strand, counting down.
GGTCGTTGCGACGGACGGTGTACGACCGCTTATCTGATCTTTCGTCGTAGATCTCTTTGACGCCTTTTATCGATGAGGTCAGGCGCTGCAGGAGCGGAAGGACGGCAGGGCTTGCTGGCGATGCTCCCACAAGACATACCGGGCTCGTGTGACCTTTGTGTTTCCTCACGGACCACCATCCGCCCTCGAAAGCTGTTGCCTGCTTCTCGCGTCCTTTCTCAACCCCCATCGAGGGTTCCCACGCAGAATTCGACTTCCGTGAATGCCTTCGAAGGGGGGCCGGTGGCGCGCAAGCTTTCTTGCCGCCTGCACCCTTGCGCACACGCTCCACCCCCAACCCGCCTCATGACCACTAAACAAGCTCCGTTCCCAAGTCACCGCCCGTGGGATCTCGATTCCCGTCCCTGCGTGCGTGGGACCCTCTGAGCGTCGCCCCCAAAACAAAGGAAAACTTTAACGGCGGCGAGTCCCTCTGGAATTCTAGAAACCAAGCGGATGCTGCATGCAGTACGGCACACCCATGGATGGACCCTGATCGTATCGGCTTAATTATGGGTCGCGATGCAGCAACAGCGGGAACACGTCAAACCCGTCCTTGATATGAGCATTCTCGGTCAAGCTGTTTCAAGAATGCCGCGCGAACTGGAGCCATACAGCCCCCGACAAATCAGCCATCTTTTACTTTATTGGGAAAGGTAACAGTGCGGCAACCGCGTGCTGGTTCGTTTGGCGGCGCCCCCCCCCTCGTTCGTTCCCGAGCCTGTCATGACGCAGATGATTTGACTGGCAATCGGATCTTTGGCCCGGGGTGCGATACGTGTAGCGTCGATTCCTGCGATGACGGCGGCGATGCGGATCGTCAAATCATGAACGCCATCACTGCCATCATCACCAGGCCTGCTCAGCGAGCGCGCATGGAGCGTTCGCATGCCAAGGGGCTTTGTCTCCATCGGTAGACGTGGGATGCAGGGAATCTGCCATCTTTTCCCTAGGCCTGCGACAGGGCAAGCAACCAGGTCGGGCGCCCATCTAGACTTTGGCATCGTCCAGCGCGAAGCACTACCTGGATCTCGGAATGCAGTAGATGCGAGGTACTGGGTACCTTGCCCACCGACTCTTCCAATCCGTGCTTCCTCGGTGGGGCACTGATGTCAGGCACATTTCGAGACTCGTGTTCACCCAGAGAATGGAAACTCCCGTTGGTCAGACTGACCCAGTTCAAGCTCGTCCCCTGACTCATTGCAATATGAGGGACAAAGGTAGGCTAGGCTTCCTTTGTGTTGGCCCTGTCGGGTCATCTCATCCGCACATTGTTGACTTCGGAGCTGGCTTGGGGATTCCCGCATAGATAAAGTCCGCATCATAGGTCTAGGTACCGTCTACCTCCTCGGGACTATTCCCATTCTTTCGCTCTGACGTCTCGACTGGAAACGGTCTTCTTGGCTGGGCTCCCAGGTTTTAGTTATTTCGCCTTTTCCCAACACTCATGACCTCGCCTTGATTGCCTCGCATTACATGCGGAACTCTTCACCATCCTCCACCTCCCTCACACGCCACATTGTGATATGATACCCAGCCTGTGCTTCTCCCAGGCACCGCATCTCCTGAATCCCGGCCTCCTTATGTATGACGAGTCGCTCCCTTCCACCGCCAAGTCCTAAGTCTCGTCGTCACCTACCATAGCATATGCATTTGCTGTGAGAACTGGACCCTTTTCCCCAGTTTCAGCAGATCGTTGCCAAGAGTGCACTCTTTAGAACCCTTTGGTAGATGCGTCGCTCTCCCTGCCTCTTTTGAGCACCTCCGACTGCAAACCCGCTACATTGATGGGTGCGCAATTTACTTGTCCTCCTACGTTGCGTCCATCCACAAAGCCGCACTGACCGATGCGAGTGTCACTACTATTGCGCCGAGAATAACGAACCGACGACACTCGTATGGAAAGCGAGAGGCGTGCCGCCACAACCACAGAGACTTTCAAGGCGTTCAACGCGCCGCCTGCACATCTGTCCCGGCCGTTCATGTCGTCAGAAGGGCCGCAACTGGCCCCGACCAGAACGCCCACTGGTCTCGAGAACCTCTCGGCTGGTCGACGTCAATACAACACCCTCACAGAGTCGCAAACGCTGCAACGACCCCGCGATGTCACTCGACTGTTTCAATGTCGGCGGTGCTCTCTTCTCCTGAGAGAGCCCGTCACACTGCCCTGTGGCAAGAGCCTGTGTCGAAGATGTCTGCCGGAAACCCACACGCGAGTCAACATAACATACCCGGCCCTCCCCGATAGGTTACAGGGGTTTCGATGTCCGTTCGCAGATTGCGGGAAAGAGCATGCCGTGGGCGACTGCAGCATCGATGTGGTACTGAGCAAGGTTGCACAGCTGATGGCAGATGAGATGGAACATGGTAAAGCCGAGGCAGTTAAAAACAATTGGGCTACTCAACTCACCGTTCAAGATCCTTGGGCTGTTGCCGGTGTCGCCTCTATGCGGGGTGACGAATCCATGACACGAACTGGAAGCGGCGGACGACTTGTCGCAACGTGGACACTCGTCGATGACGGACAGTTGAGCTACGAGGATGAGGTTTCCTACGCCGACTTTTCAGCAGCGTCGATCGACCGCATGGAAGCCTTTGAGGCTGGTGTGTTCCAAAAAGCACGAGACGCGGCGCGTACCGAAATGGACTGTCAAGTCTGCTACGCCCTCTTTTTCGACCCCTTGACGACTGGCTGTGGTCATACGTTTTGCCGGTCTTGCTTGCATCGAATCCTCGACCATTCTGCGTACTGCCCTATTTGCCGCCGCAAGCTGGCCATAAATCCACTCCTTAACCGAGGCTCATGCCCTTCCAACGAAGGACTTGACCGCATTACCCAAGCTTTCTGGTCAGAGGAGTCATCCAGTAGGCGGCTCGCCTTGGATCAAGAAAAAGCAGAAAGGTACAGCGAGTTTGACACCCCACTATTTGTTTGCACACTAGCTTTCCCTATGATGCCTACATTTCTCCATGTTTTTGAGCCTCGCTATCGGCTCATGATACGCAGAGCCTTGGAAGGCGATGGCACTTTCGGCATGATTCTGCCTCGGTATTCACCAGGTGCTGACGAAGCCGCATTCTACGAGCTCGGAACTCTCTTGCGGATTGTCAACATTCAACCATTTCCCGATGGACGCAGCCTGGTGGAAACTAGAGGCCTTTCAAGGTTCCGGGTACTTGGGCATGGCTCTGTCGACGGATATCTGGTCGGTAGGACAGAGCGGATAGATGATGTCAGCCTAGAAGAAGAAGAGGCCATGGAGGCTGCCGAGGTGATCCCAGAGCGCGACGAGGAGGATGACCCGGCCGTGGGTGTGGACAAGGAGGCCGATAGCCCTGAAGAACCCGTCAGGATACCCGAAACGATACAAAGCCTGGACGTGATGTCGACGCGGAAGCTCATGGCAGTAGCTACTGCCTTCGTCGCCAAAATGAGAGCTCAAAGCGTACCTTGGCTGACCCAGCGCATGCTGGAGATGTACCCCGAGGACCCTGCGGTGTTCCCTTGGTGGTTTGCCAGCATGCTGCCGGTCAAGGACTTGGAGAAGTACCGGTTGCTAGCGACGACGAGCGTCCGGGAACGACTGAAGATATGCTGTGCCTGGATTATTGAGTGGGAGAGAAGTCGATGGTAAGTAAACCCGTTCCAATCTTCCCCTCGATGTATTGGCTTTTTTCATGTCTTTACGCGCGAACCCCAATGAGCCACGTCACACGGGGCAAGAGTCCTCCGCATCGCGTTGCCCTTTGTCTGGTTAAGCTGCAAGCCGTCAGACGAATGAAGCCAACTAAAACTGCCAGGAGAAGCGTTATTGACGGCCGCCCAGGTCCTTCCGCGACTGCGTCATCTTATGAGGGGCCGGAGTAACGCGACGGCGATCCGTCGAAAGACTCGTCTCCTGAAGGAAGCAAGCAAGCAAGCAAGCAAGCAAGCACCCCGGCCATTTTACGTCGTCTACTATGACTGGCCTCCTATGACTGGCCTCTTATGGCTGGCCTTCATGGCACACTTTTTGCATTGAGAGAAGAAGAAAGAAGAAAAATAAAATTAAGAGGGAAAAAAAGGCAAAACAAAAAAGAAAAACATCCATTTTTTTTACCGCCTGTACTATGAAACCGACAACGACCTCCGCGTCACGGTGGAACGAAGAAACACGTCTATTCACGATCACGAGTAGGAGGATTACATCAGGAGTGACCGGGGGCATACAGCATTGGAAATAGCATGCAAGCATGATTGGGTCCGAGAAGCACGCGTTTCTTGGATGTGTATATTTACATGATATCTCAGGGGGTCGTTCAATGAGGGGTCTAGGACTCTGCAGTGTGCGGCATTATGATATGCAAAACAATGGCCCGCAATAGATACCGTTTTTTTCTATGTTTTGCTTTTCAGATGTTTCTCAATGTTATCAACGTATATTATTACTCCATACAACTATGAATCCGCGCCAGCCCTGGGCTACAAGCGCTGTGGCTATCCAGCATGAACCAAAACAAAAAAAACCCTCGATGGCCCTACCCCTAACCACTTTGACGCCCTTGCGGATCTCTGAGCAGACAGTAACGAACCAAACAACGCAGACCTCAGCAAACTATCCCAATGTTCGCAACTCACTGGCGGTCCATTTTGACAGTTCGTGAGCAAGGCCGGAAAAGCAGTGAACTACCACGCATCGATCTTGCCATGCGTATCCGCTGCCATTGTCGGATCACCCCATGATGGAACGGTTGCGGTCTCCTGCCAAGCACCAGGCATCGGAGGACCGACGTTGTTATTGTCGGTCGTGGGCAGAGGGCTCTCCGCTGCAGGGGCCTGGCCCCATGCGTCGGGCTGGGCATCGTTGGCATTGTCTGTTTGCTGAGTCTGATTATTCTCCCAAGCGCTGGTTTCGCCAGCGTTCCCTGTGACGTTATTTAGTTCCCCATTCTTTTCCCAGTCATTACCATTAGAATTATTGTTGCCCGTAGTGTCCGCCCAAGTGTCCGTTTGAGCAGTGTTTCCGTTGTTCCAGGCGTCTTGTTGCGTGTTATTGCTTTCCCAGGCATTTTGAGAAGGCTCGGGATTATTCCAAGCGTCCCCAATTTGGACCTGATCACCCCACTGCTGACTGTTTGGTGCCTGCTGCTGATCGCAAGCCCCGTCGTTTCCATTGTTGCTCTGACGCCAACTGTTTGCTTTGCCTCCTTGCTGACTTGCAGCTGAGGCCGACCGGTTACTACCATAGGTGCTGAACTGCGACTTGTTTCTCTTCGGAATGTAAGGATTGTCCTCAAGGCCCTGTTTCTCGTAAGTAGGAAGAAGGTTGGACCGCAAATATTGGAGAGTACCTTGACGCTGCATGGCCCAACATTGTTGATACCGTCTTTGTCCTTCATGTTACTCGAAGTCGATCGCCCCGAATTTCCGTTTTGCAAGCTAAAGACTCCTTTACTACCGCCCTGGTCCGGATTCACGTGCCCAGGTTCTCCGCCCTGAGCTGGACCGCCTGGATAAGCAGATGCGTACCAAGGAGGTGGAGGATACATGGTGCCCCAAGGCCCAGACGGCATACCCTGCGCCACAGGAGCTTGGGCGGGCATATTTGGGGGGCCATTGGCACCGCCGGCGTTAAAGCCCAGCAAGTAGGGGTTCTGGCCTGGATGTGGCATGCCTATCGGTAAGGGTCGGTTTGATGGATCACGTCGAGGGTAGAGTGACCGGCCATGGTGGTTTCCATATACTGGCCCGTAGTAAACACGAATGATGTTGTGCTCCGTGTCAAAGAAGGCATTGGGTGGAGGGTCTTCAGGGGTTTCAACAACCCGTTCCGTCTGAACGACTTCTGCTCGAATAGGCTCTATGAGGTTTGGCCGCCGTGGATGGGAGGTGGGAAATGCTTCAGGGTACAGCGCGGCGTTGCTGTCTAGATCATCGCGCTTCGACCTCAGCTTTGGCTTCTCGTTATTGGCTCTGCCAGTGTCCGCTTGTTTTTCGCTCTGAGGCGACTTTGTCTCCTCTGTTTCGTCCTTTGAGCTGTCCTCCTCCTTGGAAGGCTTCTTTTTGGACTCTTGCTGTTTACCCTTCCCCTTTTTCTGCTTGTTCTTTCTGATAATGACGATCTCCTCTTCGCTGTCCAGGGCCGACTCTGATGCCTCGTCGTCGGCTTCCGAAGTGTCAGGCAGCTTGTCGCATTTGGGCTTCTTCTGTTTCTTGGACCCTTGGGCTTTGGCTGAGTATGTGCTGTTAGCTCTGTTATCAATCTTTGACGGGGTCATGAGTAAGTGCTTGGTGTCGGATTGACGTGCCTTTCTTGGCCTTGGCGCGGCCTCGAACGCAATCAGCACACTCGCAAGTAGGGTGCGGCTCACTGTCACCATCGGTTTCCGAGGAAGCGCTGGGGGCTTCTTTGTCAGACGACGTAGCCGACACTTCATCCGAGCTAGTCTCTTCGGCCACTTTCTTCTTGGACTTCTTGGATTTGGGAGGCGTAGACGATTTCGAAGTCTCAGACGATGGTTCGGCCTCGGAATTAGATGATGCGTCCTCCGACTCCGTAGTGGCGATGACCACGGTCTGTTTCAGGGCGGATTTTGGAGGAGCTTCCTCAAATCGAACCTTCTTGACGACCGACTTGGGACTCCTCGATGACGATTCGGCGCGTGGGTAGGTGATCTTGAGACTGTCTTCCTCTGACTCGTCGTCGGTGGTCACCTCGACCTTGACCACGCCTCGTCGCTTGGGCTTCTTCTTGGGTAGGGGGCCGAGAAGGGAGGGGATGGTAGTACCAGCAGCCCATTCGCAGAAGAGCAGAGGTCGATCCACCTTGCGAGGCATGGTGAAGATGATATCAGGGCAGTAGCAAAGAGATGGGTGCTGGCGATCCGAATGACAACGGAGGAGTGACGGATTCTGTGATGGCCTTAGAGAAGCTGCGATGAATCGCCTGAAGGAAGCTGTGCAGATGATGTGTAGAAGAAAGAATGCATCGAAGTGGAAGCTGAAGCGACGAACTGGTATCTCTGATCCAAGACGTTTCCCAGCGTCTTTGTTGAAGCAAAAAGGGTATCAGGGTACGAGCTGAGAGAGGATAAAGACTGAGTGAGGGCGATGTGAGAAGGGGAACATGAGGAGGAGGTGTGAAAGGAAGAGATGGAAAGGAAAAAGAAGTAATGTAGGTACCTGGGCATGAAAGCCTCGCGTCTGCTGGCTTCTGTCTTTCTGTCTGCCGGTCTGCCAAGGTAGTCTGCCAGGTGACAGATAGGAAGGCTCGACTGACCTGCACCGCTCCTGTGTCTGGCAACCCATGGCGCCAACTCCTACGGCATGGCATAGCACGAGCAAGGAAGCTTTATCTCTGACGTGGGTGAGCCGAAGTCCGTGTCGATGATTGATCGCATTCATCCTGGAGCAAGAATCTAGTAGTAGGTGTAGCCGTCGCCTATGTACAAAGACAACTGGTTCACTTCTTTTCCACCATGGTGTTTCCTCAAACCACATCCTCGCCCTTCTCCGCCTGCGTGTACTTCCATCGAACCTAACGTTTTATCAAGAGCTATCAACCGCTCAGCATAGTTGATTGTGCTTGACAAGAACAAACCAGTCCGTTAGCATCTCGTCAATCATCTTGGGCAAGGAATAAACTTACAGCGTGTGTGAAAGCGCTTCGTTTAATCAGGCAGGCGTACGGCGTAGAACCAGCCTTCGTCGGTGACGTACCAACGGCAGTCTCCCATGCGATCAATAGTAAACCGGTTGCGCTGGGTCCAGTTACCATCAACCTCGCGAACATAGTAGAAACGAGAAGGGTCATCATCCGCGGGCTTGAACTCCTGCGGCTCGAACAGCTTATTCGCGTGGGCGAACTTGATCTGCCGGAGGCTCTCCTCGCCAGGAGTACGTCCAAGGCCGGAGACATCGGGAATTTGGTTGGCATTACCTGCTATGATGGGGACTCCGGCCCCTGGTCCCATAGCCAAGCCTGCGGGCATGCCTGCAACCGGCACCGCTTGAACATGAGGAGCGCCTTGAGCCACGAAGGGCTGGCCACTGATCATGACAGGCTGCTGGGCAAGGACCGGCTGCTGCTGAATGAAGGCGGGCTGCTGCGCGACGACGTAGCCGAGTTGATTGACACCGACACCGCCGACGGCTGGCTGCTACGAGAACAAAATGTCAGTACAAGTTCGATACAAGTTGGCTTCAAAGGTTGAAAAGTATGAAGTACGAAGCGGAAATGGCACAGCGGTCGGTCCCATTTGCCACTTGGCAGCTGAAAGACCGTGCCTTCACCGCACCGAATCACTCTACGTGAATCAGGATTTTAGACACGGAGGCTGACTGGGAGCAGCGGGCCACTTGCATAGTAAACGTAGTAGAGCACGTTTGGCACCACGACGCCGGCGCATGAGTGAGGTAGAGCGGAAGGCAGTGAAGCGGGAGGAAGGGCACGCTGCATGGGGGGAAGACCGACATGGACGCCAGGGACAAAGCCCCCGTCGAAGCGTGGAACGTAAACGTGTTGCATCGGGCCAAACGTGGTGTCAGGCACGGGCGGCTGAAAGTTGACACCTGTGGGCGGAGGCACCGTGTTCTGGTAGTCGCCCATGTTGGCGACGGGTTGAAGTTGTTGTTGTTGGTGGGAATACTGCGGGTGCACACCAATGTAGGTGACGGAGGGAGAAGCGGTAGGAGGGTGAGGCAGAGGTGAGGAGTGCGAGATATAGGTGACGGGCCCGCCGTGCAGCTGGGACGAGGCGAAGAAACCAACGTTGTGGTGCGGCTGCTGTGGAAGCCCTGAGGCGAAGCAGCCGGCGAGTGTTTGCGGCTGGCCAGGCAGCTGGAGGGTGCGCGAGGGATCGGCCGCCGTGTGCCACTGAGTGCCAGCAGCTGCGAGGTGTCCTGGCGGCAGCCCGACCTGGGGAAAGCTGGTGGGCTGGGTGTTGATGGCGTCGTTGATATCGGTGTTGGTGCTGGCCTTGTCGGCTCCGCTGTTGATGCCTGTGGCCTGGTTGGAGCTCGCGAACTGGCTTTGGCTTCTCGCGGTGCCGTTGACGGTGCTGCTCCCTTGATCGTTGGCGTCCTCGACGGTAGCGAAGTGGACTTGACGAGGTGTTGTTTCTCCTCCAGTCTTGAGGCGGCGAGGCGTCCTTGGCGACTTCTGGTCCGTGGCTGCTTCAGGCATCGCTGGCCTTCTTGGTGTTTGGAAGGAGAGGTAGGTGATGGGAACGGGAGAAAGGAGGAGCAGAGAAGGCAGGAAGATGCTCGAAGAAAGCGGCAGGCTTCAAATAGGAGGAGGCATGTAAATGGCCCACGGCAGAAGCTTCAAGTGTTGATGAGCTCGGAGTCAAGCCCAGAGTGAAGGTGCAGTGCAGATCAGAGCCCAGCTACCTCAGCCAAAGGCCTTTCATTGAACAAGTGATAGTGGTAGAAGCCGTAACCACGCTGCCTCCGTGCAGGTCTAAGTCGGTATGCATCAACATGGAACCGCCCGGCAGAGTCGAAGCAAATGTGGCAAGTCCAACAGCTGGCTCACACTGGCTTCACCTGTCCCTCAGGCCAGCCTTGGCAGAAACAGCTGGCTGAAGGGGAATGGCATTTGCTCAGGGCACAGGGAAGAGGGGGCACATGCAAAAAGTACAGCAGCAACGGAAAGCAAGGTGACAAGAAGAACAGAAATGCGCTCCCACTCACCACTTTCTGAAGAGCCCAGGAGTTTCCGTGCGGCACCCAGACAGACTGCTCTGGTAACGAGTCGAGGGGATCCTCAAACTCGGTCCAGGTCCATGGGAAACAGGGCAAGCACATGCTGTCGAGCTTCTGTGTGCGGTGCTGTCTTTTCTACTGAGCGGTGGTGATACCCAAAACACAGCACGAGTAAGTGTTTCGAATTTGATAGAGGTGGAGGAACAAATAACGGGTGGCAACGAGGGGTGAAGACGAGATGAAGCACATTCTTCCGTCTGATGTTTTATCGGTTCAGAGTAACCGCCATCATAGTAGTTTCGACTGTTGACACTTGCCCGGTTTTCAGCTCTGGAACCTGTACAAAAATATCCCAAGTTTCTGCTTGCTACCATAAGGTATTCAGACAAGCCTTTATTACAGTGGCAGCGCAACGACTAGGTCGGTACGGATAGGATCCCTAATATCATTGTGGTTGAAAGAAGCCGCATACGCTTGGTCATTCTTAAGAGGGCTTACCCAGTAGAAAGACACGAGCCGCCCACAAACCCCAGGGTATTTTGTAAGGTATCATCCAGTCTGTAGTTCAAGTCCACACTTGGTCGGGTCTGGAGCAACGTCCAAAAATTGATATTCGTTCAAAGAGTATCAGATCTGCTCCCGATCTGACCGCGTATGTAGTAGTGACTTCGACGGTGTCTGCTAAATTTGAGTAAGTACGTCCAGACAAGAAAGACAAGAGACATGGTGGCACAGCTCCGCAAATATCGTGTCATTGTGCGCTCCTACAGTACTTGCAACATTGCAATCCAAATATGCCATTGTTCGACCATGACGCCCCAACCTGTATGGTCTAATGCTCGCTGACCAGTTTCCTGATGTAATGTACAGTGGTTTTGTTCCGTGGGAGAAGAGATCATCCATTACCATGCCGCCACGCTCTACCTACAACGCTGTATTTTCTCAGCATATACACGGCATTATCTGGTTGCGCACAGCTGCGCCCGGGCGCCTGCACGCTGATCCAGTTGGTTTTCGCCCCCTGCCCGCCTCGTTTCGTGTGTTTTTGGTGATGTTTGTATTTCGCGCAGCGTGTTGAGCGCGTCAGTGCTTGTTACGGCTTTACAGGGTTTCCTCCTTGAGAGCGGGTGTTCCGGCGACGGGGAAGAATGATCGCCTCACAATCTATCGTACCATTAGTCGCCTACTCAAATACTGACTCGGGTGACGTTTCACTTACCGCCCAGACACCGGCGACGGAGCCGACAATACCACCAGAAATCAGCATCTGGCGCGGCCCCCTGGTGCTCTTGAAGAGCATACCGCTGAGCATACCGGCGGCGACGGTGTTGGCGGAGTCATGCTTGCCCCGAACGTATCCGATCAAAGAGTTTGTGCAGTTGTACACGATGGCGACAACGCCGGCTGAGTTACCCAGGAAGGGACCTCGCCTCGTAACGGCGTTGAGGACAGTGTTGAGTCGCAGCCGCGGTGGCTGACCGCCGGATTTGCGCAGGCCCTCCTGCAAGCCCCAGGCGCCACCAAGACTCAGACCTGCGAGGTATGTGACACCAGCGCCATAGCAGAGATCGTCAGTGAAGCCGCGCGAGGGGAGAACCGAGTGGCCGGGGTCGGAGAGAACAGTCTCGTCGAGCGACAGATATTCGAGCGTGTCCTTGTTCAGACCGGCAAGGGGATGCAGCTGCGAGGGGTCTGCGAAGGACGAGTTCTGGAGGAAGGCTTCCACGCCCTGTCCTTGTGACGGGTCGAAGGAGGTCGGCTCATAGGAGGTGGTGGTCGTCTGTGGCTGTTGCGATTGCTGCTGCTGCTTCTGGGAGGCCTTGTTGCCGCCAGTCAAAGCGTTCCACACGGAGGACATGGTGAAGGACAAAGGAGATGCTGCGCCGTAGGTGTGGCCGATAGACGGGAGTAAGGGAGAGAAGGAGGCAGGATCGTTATCTCGGAAGATTCGATGATGACCTACAGACTGACTCGGCCCTGTCCGGTATAAGCTCAAAAAATTTTGGACAGCAGCGCGGCGACCTGGTCCGTGCACGGAAAAGGCCGTCTTCCAAGGTTTAGATTACAGAGCTGGGTCACATGACTGAGAGGAGGAAACTGCCTACCTGTATCACCTTGATGAACTTCGCTTTTGAAGACCTCAGATCCAGGAAGACAAGGCAAGTGGTAGAAACGGCTGTCTAAGCTTGGAAAATTCGCTTTGCTCTATGCAGCCGTAGCAGGCTCATTTTTTCCGTGTTTCCGCGCCCTACTTCGAGGACAACGGCACCACAAGCTAAGCTCGTGCTCAAGTCCGCATTTCCGTCCAGCTGTCAGGACGTGACTGGCAACGAATACACATTGGCAGAACATGAACGACAGGAACTCAAGTGTCACTTTACGCTCATTCGCATGAGCTTTCGTTCAGGATTTTTTACTAGCAATATATAAAATAAAATAAAAAGTATGTTGAGACCACCCCACAGTCACAAACCTATCGAGACGTCGCTCGCGGCTGATAAGGAAGAGCGTTCACATGGAATTTACTATTGGAGGCCGGGAACGGAAGGAAATCCACAGAGAATTGGGATGACCCTCAGCAAGCCGCTTGCGCGGAGCCGCCGTTAGAATTATTAAACACTTGACGGTGTAGAATAACCCTTACTGATGTAGGAAGAGGAAAGGAAAACCAGAGCCCGTGGAATTTGCAGACGAGCTTTTTATTCTTCGCGAAAACCCATAAGGCGCTAGTCCCACTCTGTCATAGTTTGACAGAGCACGTGCAGCCCACAGCAGAAACTCAAGGACCCCTCCAAGAGTTTATCCACTTTCACGTACCTTGCTATTTGAATGCCGAGGGATCTTCGGGGGTTAAGAATTCCCTTTGGTTGGACATCAACAACGAGGATGTAACCTCAGAAGAACCAGGAATGCCAGGATGATTTTGAGGACTCGCTTCTAGTACATTGGCCAGGAGATACTACGGTTCTTCTGTGCGAGCTCTAGAAACCGGTGCTTTACTATATAAGGTGCACTATACAAGATTTTCTTCCCATACCGATCCTAAAATGCAATGCATTCCCACATATACGCCTATTACAACACGTTTGCCCACTAACTGGACGCCGATGTGAGATAAAGCAGAAAGCACTTCAAATGTAACGACTGGTACACTCAGGGATACGACGAATCTCCACGCTGGAGCAGTGGTCGTTGATCCCACCGCTCCTCCCCAATACTGCGCTGGTCGTCCTCTGGAAAGTCGTCGTCGGACGCTGCCCCCTCTGGCTTGGTTTGGTAGATGAAGTACTGCGCAAACACTCCCAGGTCGAGGAAGAGGGTGACCAGGCTGCCGGCAAGCCAGCTCAGATTCACCAAAATGTAGCGTCCGTATACGCGGCCAGCTTCGCCAGGCTCACACGTATCTTCGCGGCACTTGGGCTCGTACGCGAAGATGGACAAGACGTAGGTGACGTTGCCCAGGCAAGCAAACAGGAAGAATAGCATACTGAGCCCGTCGGTAGTCTTGCGCTTCCAATTCAGGATAAGCTGTGGGAGCCTGGAGGCGATATATGCGACGGCGCAAAGGTATCCAAAGAATTGCCCCAGCTTATTGAATTCCAGCGCGTCCTCTCCCCTCTCCACCGGCTTCTTTTCTCCGCCTGAGGCCTTCTCGCCCATGAACCATCCCAGGACTCCGGCGCCGCACACCATGACGACAACAGTAGCATTCCAAACAATTGTTTGCAGGGCTGTGGGCGGCGGAGGTGGTACACTCGGGTTCTCAGCGAAATGAGGCACAGCGGGCGATAGGCCCGACCAATCCGAGCCCCTTCGCTCCCGATTCCTCGTGCCTACTAACAGGTCGGTTCGTTCGTTGGGTTCCTCGACGGATGCGCTGGCAGTTTTCGCAGGCGTAGGTTCGTCGCGCCATGTGAATCCTTTGTAATAGAAGCACTGGCCAAGTAGCACGATATCGGCAATGGTGTAGTACACGGCGAGGATAATCTGGCGGCAGTGGTCAGTAACGAAAATAAGTGTACCAGGTGAATGTGCATGTTACCATGGTGGGAAGGACGCCTTGCAGAACGGCGCCTAGAATGTTGAAGACATCCCCCAACAGCCAGACGATGATGAATTGGATCGATAGAGCATCCGCGCTGCTTCTCTGGAAGTTTTGTATAATCTGCGGAGAGAAAACCACGACTGTTCCAATACGTCAGTATGTCAGCGAGCTACGCCAGAGCATATGGTTGATACTGACCCCAGCAAGCAATGGATACCGAGCTAGCAGCAGAGAAGACAGAGCACGTCAGCAACCGCGGTTCAAGTCAATTTGCGTCGAGCACGCAGCTTACCCGCAAATCCCAGAAATGGCCTCGACATCGAGGTTGAACGTTTGGGTGGGAGGCGCCATGGCTCAGCAAAGAAGGCCCACTAGTGCATGAGGCTCATGGGACGATGCGAGCCAGGGCCTTCGTTCGCTCAAGCCAAGAAATAGAGTTGTCGGCGACAGATATGCAACAGCTCCGAGCTGGACCAGTTCTGGCTTCTTCGCACACGGCTAATTGACATGGGAGGGCTCGAATGTGCAAGGAGGAGAAAGGGCGGGTGGACTAGGACGACGGGATGACAAAAAGAAGCTGGTCTGGGCATCAGACTTTTTTTCGCCTTGCTTGCAGTGCCTCTCTACTGGAGCGGCAAGGTACTACTGGTATGTACAGTAAAAAAATGCGGTTCCACGTGCCCTGGTCTGGCACAGACGTCACCGACAACGGGCTAAAAATGCGGGGGAGCCGGCGGCGACGCTCAGAGGCTCGCTCGTTTTGGGGGTGTTCACAGGGGGGCGCACAGGGGAACGATGATAAATCAGAATGAGAAGTGGGAGGTCCAGTGACCGGAAGGGAGGGGAGGCGAGGGGCACATCCATGCTTCTACCGCGGTACCTTTCTCAGCTGCTTCTGGAAAGCCAGATGTGTGTAGCCGTGTCGTAGGGTCATGCTTTTTTTTTCTATAAAAACCACAGGTCGATATCACTGGCAGGAGATAAGATCATTATGCGCAGCATGGAAACCTACCTTATCTTAGATACCTTAGGGAGTTAGCATTCTGCTTGACCTTAACGGCGAGCCGTTGACAAGCACAGATCTGTAGCACTGCAGCTGCAAGGCGCCGGCAAGTTCTTCGCCTGTTATCGTATGCGCAAGTTGCATGGGTTAAATTCAAGTCAAGGTCAAGATTTAGATACTGTAAAGAAGGAAAGAGAAAGAAGAAGAAAGAAAAGAAAAAAAGAAAAAGAAAAAAGACGGGAGATGCTGCAGAAGGTGTCTCGCTCCCACGAGGTTGGGCCCTGCGGCCACCTGACAGCACGACGCCAATCTACCTTACCGAAAGCCAAGACTACCTTATCTCATTTCTCCCTGGTCGCCGTTCCGTCAGGCACTGTCCTGGAACAACGCTGGTCGGCGGTATGCCCCAAGGTACCTCGAAGGTGTGCACTCGCGGAAGCTCCGAGATGCCGCGGACTGGGCGCAAGCAGCCCCAGCTGGCGCACGCATCGCTGCGCTTCTTCCGACGGAAGACTCGGGGTCTTGGGCCTTGGGTCCTGCTAAGCCGGGGGGGCGCTCGCTGTTGGGGCGGGACCAGGGTGAATTACGTGCTCCCTCTAGTCTACATCTCCGCCGTGTCTGTTGGCCGTCTTTAACGTGGTCGGCGTTGTCTCCGCTACGTAGTTCGCCTCTTCCCGACTTTGCCTTAACTAAGCCGGTCTGTCTGGTCCGTTACAAATCCACAGCGGACCAGAAACGTAGTGCAACTCCATAACTGTATCATATCATCACAGCGGCCTCTAGAGCACACTGCAATCTTGCTGCTCTATTTTTTGCCGTCTTGTCCCCGTGTCGAAGCCCTGTCTCGTCTGCTATCTGTCTTGCCGTCAATCCATAATCAATGGGGATCTTTTCTCGCTCTCAGAAAATGTCGGGGCCAACGCCGCTCAGTGCTGACCAGGCCGCCCTCGAGAACGACGACTCGTTGCTCACCCAGCGCTTTGGAAAGGAAGTCATCAACTACTATGCTGGAAGCCGCCTGAACCGCTATTCGTTCCTCAGAGCCGACACCACCTTTCTGCAGGCCACGGCGTCGAGCCCCGCGGCTGTCTACCTGGGCTTGAACGACCTGAATCCTCTCGTCACCTCCGCCAGCGAGCTGGCATACTTTAGTTTCGACGATGTGAAGCCTATCTTGGGCGGGGACTTCTTCCATCTCAGTGAAGAGGATATCATCGACCAGTTTGACTCCACTGTAGTGCATCCACAGGTCGTGTTTCTCGGCATGTTGGAAAGCGCTCACTCACATCAGTTCAAGACTTCGGCTCACGGAACAGTCACTGGTCAGCCCTTTTTCGCCATTGACTTGACTCCAAAGGGCCCTCATACCGACGCCTTGTCCTCTTTCCTGCAGAAGCAAGAGATCAAGAAAGTGACGGCTCAGCTCAACCCCAGGGCGCTCACCTTGCAAACCGATGCCGGTAGGTCACTTTACGCCCGTTTCTCATGCTCTTGCACCAGTCATGGCTAACGTCATCTCACAGCATCCATGTTTGCTCAGGCTCGTTCCATGGTTGATTGGAATCTTCGCAATAGCTTCTGTGCTGGCTGCGGTAATCCAACCCTCTCCGTTCATGCCGGCTACAAACGTGTGTGCCCGCCTACGGACCGAAAAGGCGGCCCCGGCGCAGTCCCCAGGGACGACTGTCCAACCCGTCATGGTGTTTCTAACCTCTGCTTCCCACGTTCTGATCCTACAATGATTGCCGCTGTCGTGTCCGCAGACGGCAGCCGCATCCTTCTCGGCCGTCAGAAGCGCTGGCCCCCGCACTGGTACAGCGCGCTCGCAGGGTTCATTGAACCCGGCGAATCCATTGAGGAGTCTGTCCGCCGCGAGGTATGGGAGGAGAGCGGCGTCCGCGTCGGCCGCGTCGTCATCCACTCCAGCCAACCCTGGCCCTACCCAGCAAGCCTCATGATCGGTGCCGTTGCGCAGGCTCTTCCCGGTCCCGGCGAGGAGATCAACCTCAACGATAAGGAGCTGGAGAACGCCACGTGGTTCACTATGGAGGAGGTTCGCGAGGCTCTCAGGACAGGCGTGAGCGCCCTAGGCGGACCCGCTCCGGAGAACTACAAGGAGGGTTCTTTACGACTGCCCCCTGGCCAGGCTATTGCCAATCAACTGATCGCAGCGGTGGCTCAGGGGTATCTGACCGGCTCGCCGAAAATTTGATAAGGAGTGAGACGCAGACTCGGCAATTCGTTGACGGCTTTCAGCCTTTTTCACTTCACATTAGAACTTTTTGGGTATGTTATGAATGAGGAATTCGTTATATTGGAGCTCTTGCCTCCTCTCTATATCGATGATCGGATAGACTTTGGTGCAACAATAGTAAGTAGATGTGAACTCGGGAGGACGTATGCCATGGAGCAATAGGCTTGCTGGTACGTCCTTCACATTTCCCGAAATACAATGCCTTCCACCCTCGGCGTGGGCAGTTTCTGAATGAGCCCTCGCTCGTATCTGGCGAGCCAAACCGCATCTGCGTTGACACCTTCTAATGCACCTCTCGCTTCAACGTCCGTCTCCATTTCGTCGGCAAGCAGTTCCAGGATTTCCTCAAATATGTTCTCGTCCACTTGTACAAACGATAAAATTGCAGTCAGAAGCTCGACAACTGCTTCCCAAATTTTATTGTGTGCAGAGTGCTGTCCCAGGCCACCGGTAGATGTCTTTGAGCTCTCTGTGAGCCGATTCTTCGGCTCGATGCCATCTGCAGACCGGATGGGGATTATAATGCTTGCTTGGCCTCGTTCCAAGCCATCCGCATGAGAAGAAGTGTACGCTGGTTTTTTCGTCGCCTGCTGCTTAACTCGGCGGCACCAACTTCCTAGTCCTTCTGACCACTCCGTCTTAATACGAGTGCTGAGGAAGTCTCCGGCCGCCTCACAAAGGTGGCAGAGTGCTTCGCACGCTTCAACAGTAACATAAGACTCCTCGTCTCGGAGGCGAGCTATGACTACCGGCCAAACAGCGTTAACTAGCGGTAAGAATGAATCTTCATCGGCTGCTAAGGCCGACGATGCCGTCTTCAGTATCTCCAGCAGTGTTCTCCTTAATTCAGGAGCTGGTGAAGTCAAATAGTACTGGGTCAGGGTAGCAATCCGCGTAAGCAGCTGATACGTCGGTGAGCTGGGTACTTTTTCTTCGTCTCTTTCTGCGCTGACTTCATCATGATCCTCCTCGTCTTCGTCTTCCTGTCTCGGAGAGGGATCTGCTTGGTTTTCTGTCGCAGTCCAAGGAATTTCTGGGTGGCCTTTGAGCTTATGATATTCGGCGTTCTCGGCATCTGTCCGCTTCCGTCGTGCATCGCGTTCATCAATATAATCTAGTAAGCTCCTCAGGCCATTGGTTTTTGGTGATTCTTTCCTATGGCTCGGCCCAGGTCGCTTCTGACCCTTCACCAACAGCGCATCCGAGTGCGCTCCCTGCTTAACCGCCTCCTTCAAAACCGCAAATAAATGTTCCACAAATATTGGATAGCCGTGATAGTTTTCTAGAGCCATGAATATTGATTCAACGATATCGTCAAGAAACGGAAGTATGCGAGGCCCTGCCAGCCGTATCATCATCGTCAGAACCTTGGTCGACGCAGGAGAAACATCTAGCGAATTCAACCGTAAGGCAACTGCATTGACCATATAGTCGACGTTATCGATGATAAGTTCCGAAACGCTTTCGTAATCGCAGGCCAAGGCAAGATTATTGAGTGTGGCTACAGCGTAATGCTGCAAATCCGTAGATTCGGAGCCAAGAAATGTCGCGACGGGAAATAGCACATCGATGAGCTCCGGTCGAAACGAGGGGCCCATACGCTGGGCCGCATGAGAAATTACTCCAAGTGCGATAGCTTCCATCCGCCAATCCGTAGGCGCAAGGTCGGTATGGGCATCCAGAACCTGCACGGAGAAGGTATAGAGGTCATTGAAGACGCCGTCTAAGCTCCCATTCTGATCCTCAAAGGCTGATAAATCCAGGAAAGTACTGTCCTCGGAATTTTCTTGCTGAGCAGCTTTGACTATTTCGAAACAAACCCAGTAGGAAGCAGTCTGGCTGTCACCGGAAGACTCCCGAATGTAGTCAAGCATTACCGCCGCAAGTGCAGCACGCTGGCCGGACAGTGCAACTGAATTGATCAACGCCAAAATATCACCCTTTACTCTCCGCTGACTCTCATGGCGGAGAAGAACGGTGCCGAGCGGCTCGGGAGTTATGGAAGCGACTTCTTTATTACCATCTGTGAGGAGTTGTACCATTGGCAATTGTCCCGTCTGAGTTGCGTCAGGCCCAGACATCAAGGCAACGACCGTATCACGTAGAGTGCTTGACAAAAGCTCATCCAGTGTTGATGATTCAATGCGTAAGTCTTTGACCAAACTCATGCCCCTCGTCATGTTGTTGATGGCGTGATGTTTAATGCCAGGGTCGCTCGCCTGCATGGCATGAGGGAGGCCTAGGACCCATTGATACACCGTGTTCTTGATAGTGTCGGCAATTTCCGGGTGTATGCTGGCCAGATCATGCAAAGTCGTCTCGAGCATTGAGTGGCGAGGACTGTTAGAATGATTTGAATCTAGCATTATGGCCGTTTCCACAAGGAAATTTGCGCAAGCCGACAGCGTCGTGTGGCACTCGTCCAAGAGCGTGATACATAGCTTATAAAGTGATTGGCAGACATCAGGAGCATCGTTATTACGCAGCTTCATGATTCTCGCAAGAGCCAGTCTCACTTGAGCTGTTGTGGCTTTCAACCATGCTGGGCTGAGCACTTTGCCCTCTTTTCCGGATTCCTCAGCAACGTTTGCGTCGTTGGGTACTCCTTTTGACTGCGCCAATATAGCCCTCGCTTGCAAGTCGCTCAAAACTTTTGTCAACACAAGGCAGACGGTATCCAAGCATCTCGCCAGAACCCGGCTCTTGTACCGGGCCGGAGTAGACAGGACTTTGGCTAATAAAGAGATCGTCCCAGGAAGAAAACTAGCAAGAGCACCTTGGTCTTTGATGGCCTTGTAGAGATATCCGAGAGCAGAAAGTGCTTCTTGTTGGATCTCAGAGGTAGCCCCGTTCACAATAAACCCTAGAATGACCGTGATGCCATGGCCTAGCGCCGGGATTGTCTCCGAGTCGGCTAAACCAGCTGCAGCATCTACAGATGTGGCTGCCGTCTTGAACAAGGCACTCAACGCGCGGAAACTTTCCAGGGCCAACTCTTCGGAAATATCTCGTGTTGGGCCGGCGCCAGGTTCGTCATCGAGGATAAATGTTAGAAGACTCAGAATCTGTTGGACGAGCTTTGGCGAAATCTTGGACTTCCACCCGTGCAGGATGAGGATATTCAAGCATCTGATGCTGTTCTCTACTAAGAGAGTGGGATATTGGTTGACCTGCCTGAAGATGTAGAATAGTGGAAAGAAGACATATTCAGCAAGTTTTTCGTCCAAGACCGTGGGGTTGCGTTGAATCTGAGTCTCCAATATTTCGAGGACTTGGCGAACTAGAGGAAGAAGCTCACGGGCAGCTACAGGGAGATTTGTCTCCCGGATTGCCCACTGGCTAATCTTGACGCAACACGGCTTAAGCTGTACTCGAGTCAGTCGCATTGGATGGAGCAGGCGTAGTTCTACTACTCACGGTGTGGAAGAGCCTATTCCTTTCGTCAAGAGATTGTGCTTCCATTTCTGCCAAATAAAGAGGCTTGCTGACGACACATATGGTGCATGGTTTTCAGAGCAGTCGCACGGGATGCATTGCACCAGGGAGCCGGAGATTGAATGGAAAGGTGTACTTATATTGTCGTGCGTCTCATCTCACGGGCCTCATACGACAGCTACGCGCCTGCGGGACGGAGAAGCAGATGCTCGTGGGTTGGTCGCCTGTTTTCTTGGGCAAGGCTTCACTGTGCTCCATGGACTAGACACCTTGGAAAGCTTTGAGAGCCCCCGCCAAATTCCAAATCAGAGGTTGACTCGAAACACTGTGAGCACTGTGCTGCAGAAGTACCTTAGCCCTGGTAGTCTTCTATTGATTACGAATCAGAGCTCACTAAAGTGAATCCAGCCAGTTCACACGCTACGGGGGACAGGTGGATGAACTCCACCGCGGACCATCGTAGACGAAATATCACACTGTGTTGCAGCGAAGGCAATCCTACCTGCCTTACCCACCATGGCTGTAGAAGATGATTGCACAAGCCTATTACACATCTACCTATGCAGTTCCACATACGTTACTGCAGATATCTCGCCATCCCCCCCAGGTCGCTCAGGTTCAATTAACTCGCAATCAACCTCGCCAGGATTTTATTCTCGCACAACATACAATCATCACTCGTTCCACGCAACCTACCTCGTTGTAATCATGCCACTCGACCCGCCCTTTCCAGTGACTGTTCATCCGTATCGATCTCCTCAGCGGGGTACTTGTGCCTACGAAATAGGCCTCAGCCAGTCCAAGAATGCCGTCATCTTCATTGGAGGGCTCAGTGATGGTCCTCACACCGCGCCTTTCATCAGGGTTGTGGCCAAGCACCTGGAGAAGGCAAGCCATCTAGGCTATTCGGTGTTTGAGATTCGACTACGAAGTTCGTTTACAGGTTACGGGACTTCAAGCCTGGCGAATGATGTGCAGGACATTTCTGCTCTAGTCAAATACCTTCGCAGCATTGGCAAGGAGAAAATTGTTCTCTTCGGTCACTCAACGGGCTGTCAGGTTCGACCATTCTTTCTTTACCGGTAGCAGTAGGTTGTGTTCTGACCTGGGCAGGACTGTATGGAATACGCCGACTATGCCAAGCATAGCAACGAACCAGTGGAAGGCTTCATCCTTCAGGCTCCAGTCTCGGACAGAGAGTCTCTGGAGATAGTTTTCCCGGATTATCAGGAGAGCCTAGAGCTTGCGTCTAAGATGATAGCCGAAGGAAGACAGAATGACTGCCTGCCTCAAGATAAAGTGCCCGGGGTCTTAATGGCCCCTGTTTCGGCATACAGACTGCACTCTCTCTGCGCTAAAGGGTATGCAAGCATACAAAATTTAGCCTGGCTCATGCTGATTAAATTAGTGGCGATGACGACTATTTCTCCTCCGATCTGGATGACGCAGTCGTTAAACAGTTCTGGAGCAGATTCGTGCAGCCGGTCCTCGTCCTACATTCCGAAGAGGATGAGTTTGTCCCGCCACATGTAAACCAGGTGCTGCTGAACCAGAAATATCGTGACGCCAATCCCAAAGTCAGCGCGCTCTCAGGGTTGGTTCCCGGTACTGGCCACACTGTACTTCAGCCAGAGGCTCGGGATTGGGTCGGCGAAAGAGTGGTTAAATTCTTGGAGACAATCTGATGTTTGAACCAACGTCTCAATGAAGAAGAAAAATGGTGGCGATGTACACTTGAGCAGTGCTACATTTACGAATGAAACATGTAAGCAGAGTGGCCAGTGCTAGATGAACAGTATCGGTTATGTGATTTGAAGTCATCGAAGAGAGAATGTTACGCTACGTGCTCTAGGGTATGGCATCCGAGACTAGACCTCCAATGTGACGTAGGTAGCACAATTGTTCGGCCCCCCGCTGTGTCTGAAGGTCATAGCTCCCCCACTAAATTTTCTAAGGGTCATCTTGTAGGTATCGGGAAGTACCTTAAGGGTGGTGGGGCCGACCTCGGTACCTGCAGGTTACTTTCCTCGACGCGTTCGAATGCCTGCGCCATGGACCCATGGCAGCCTTTGGCTGACAAACCCATCTCTCACCTTTGCTGAAGCTTTTCACCACGCCGTCCATCTTCTTGCACTTGTCGAAGACTCGTGATTGGGGATCTGTATAGACACCCGTTGCGCTCCGCTGCAGACAATATACACCAGGGAGCTTAGACAACTGGCAGCAGCAACCTCTGTCACCGAGAGCCTGATCCTGGAGTCGCGCGAGCTTGATCCGACAAATCCGACGACCCGATACTAAGAGCATGAGGTAGCACTTTGCAACCCTGAACGCTCCGCGACCGAGGATCATGGATCCATACGATCAACAAAGGGTCCTCTTAAGGACCGGCTCCTTCTCTGGCTACAGACCTCTACAAGACCTTGGCAGCAGTTATCTTTCAGCCACTCCCTCGTTCAAGCAACCACTGTGCGGCAACGAGGAAGGCTGGGGCCCGCTGAGTCCACATCGCTACGACTTTACCCCGTGCTTTATCGACGTTTGGATCGCGACAGTGTCTGTGTATGGCATTGTTCTGGGCGCAATCGCATTGTGGTGGCTCCTTGCAAAGAAGGCCCAGCAGTATAGCACTGCCAAGAACACACACTTTTGGATCAAGCAGGTCAGTCACTCCGATTTTCGGTGACGTCTTTCATGGTAGTGAGTGAACCCATGGCTGATATTGTGGCTCTAGGTCTTATTAGCACTCGTTATCGCCGATATCATTGTACAGCTCGCAGTTCAGATCGTCAGCTATCCATCCATTTGGTTCGGGGACTTCCGCGTTTGGACAACATTCTTTACTATTCTCTCTCTGCTCGTCATATTCGCAATCCAGTGGGTCGAACATTCGAGGCTCCCGCACGCGAACGGTGTTGTTCTCTTTTACTGGCTGTTTCTCATCATTTCGTTCGCGGTCAAACTACGATCTCTGATCTCCCAGCAGCTCTACGCGACCAATCTGACATACTTTGTTACTTACTGTGTCGGTTTCGGCCTCTCGATTGCTGAGTTTCTCATCGAATGGCTGTGGCCGCGCAACTCAGGACCTGGCGGCTATGAGGCAATTCAAGACGACGATGAATGTCCTGTAGAATATGCGACAGTCTTCTCGCGGCTCACTTTCTCGTGGATGACCCCCTTAATGAGGTACGGGCACAAGGTTTTCCTCACAGAAGAGCATCTTTGGGGCTTGGCGAAGCAAGACCGCACAGGAAATACTGGCGCAGCATTAGACCAGGCTTGGGAGAAGGAGCTCAAAGCTCGCCCCAACAAGCCATCCCTCTGGATCGCACTTTTCAGAGCCTACGGTGGTCCTTATGCCGTAGCCGCAGTGTTCAAGTTAGGAAACGATGTCACCCAGTACATTCAACCCCAGCTTCTTCGCTTCCTCATTGCCTTTGTTGCTTCATATCAAAAGGGCAACACTCCTCAGCCCGTCACTCAGGGAGCAGCTGTTGCGCTGGCCATGTTTGCTTGCGCGGTCTTTCAAACGACTATGGTTGTAAGTTGTTCTCCAGTCATGCTGTGCTATATCCTGGCTAATCATGCCTTAGCATCAATACTTCCAGCTTGCTTTTGAGACTGGAATGCGCATCAAGGGTGGCCTGGCTTCATCAATTTATAGGAAGGCAATCCGCCTGTCCAATGAAGGACGATCTACCAAAACGACTGGCGACATTGTCAATTACATGGCCGTTGATGCGCAGCGTCTCCAGGACCTCACGCAGTTTGCGCAGCAGGCCTGGTCAGCACCTTTCCAAATTATCATCTGTATGGTCTCCCTCTACAATCTTGTAGGCTGGTCCATGCTTGCTGGAATTGGTGTCATGATTGTTATGATGCCGGTTCAGGGTTTTGTTGCACGCATCATGCGGAATCTGCAAAAGGAGCAAATGAAGAACAAAGATGCGCGAAGCCGTTTGATCAACGAAATCATTAACAACATGAAGAGCATAAAGCTTTACGCATGGGGAAGTGCTTTCATGAACAAGCTCAACTACGTCCGGAATGAACGAGAACTGAAGACACTTCGAAAAATTGGCGCAACTCAGGCTTTTGCGAACTTTACATGGAACACTGCACCGTTTTTTGTCTCTTGCTCCACTTTCACCGTGTTCGTACTCACTCAGGATCAGCCGTTGACCACCGAGATTGTCTTCCCGGCTCTTGGTAAGTAATCTGGATATCATGACGTACCACACTGGCTAACATTCATCAGCGCTTTTCAACCTTCTCACCTTCCCCTTGGCCATTTTGCCCATGGTCATCACCTCGATTGTCGAGGCTTCAGTTGCTGTTGGCCGAATCACGTCTTTCCTTCAGGCTGAGGAACTGCAATCAGATGCTGTCATCGTTAAGCCTGCCCCTCAGGAACTGGGCGAAGAAACAGTTCTCATTCGCAATGGCACATTTTCGTGGAACCGTCATGAGGATAAGGTTGCGCTCAAGGATATTAGCTTTACTGCGTACAAAGGAGAACTATCTTGCATCGTCGGTCGTGTCGGTGCTGGCAAATCCTCGTTTCTTCAAAGCATGCTCGGTGATCTTTGGAAAATTCAAGGTACTGCAGAAGTTTCTGGCACGGTGGCATATGCCGCTCAGCAAACTTGGATTTTGAACGCCACTGTTAAGGAGAACATCATTTTTGGATACCGCTACGACTCTGATTTCTACGAGAAGACTGTCAAGGCTTGTGCGCTTCTCGACGATTTTGCTCAACTGCCAGATGGTGACGAGACTGTTGTCGGTGAGCGTGGAATCTCCCTGAGTGGTGGGCAGAAGGCGCGAGTTTCTCTGGCTCGTGCAGTTTACGCGAGAGCCGACATCTACCTCCTTGATGACGTTCTATCAGCCGTAGATTCTCATGTCGGCAGGCACATCATCGACAATGTTCTTGGCCCGCGAGGTTTGCTCTCTTCAAAAACACGCATTCTCGCGACCAACGCTATTCCTGTCCTCCGTCAAGCCAGCTACATCACATTGCTGAAGGACGGAGAGATCAAAGAACAAGGCACATACAAGGACCTGAACTCTAAGAAAGGCCTGGTCGCCGAGCTCTTGAAAACAGCTGGCCAAGAGTCAGCCAATGGCGAGGGAAGCTCGAGTATGCCAAACAGCGAAACCTCAACAGTAATCGAACCAGAAATTCCTCATGACAAAGAAGAATTGGAGGAGTCGCAAGAGCGTGTGCCGGAGCTAGCACCTATCAAAACAGGTCCATCGGGCTCAGCCAAGCCTCGAACAAGCAGCATGGCAACTCTTCGTCGTGCCAGCACCGCAAGCTTCCGTGGCCCTCGAGGCAAACTCACTGACGAAGAAGTTGCCGGCAGTTCTCGAACCAAGCAGGCCAAGGAGTTCGTTGAGCAGGGCAAGGTCAAGTGGTCTGTCTATGCTCAATATGCCAAGGAGAACAACTTGGCTGCAGTTGGTGTTTATCTGCTGGCACTTCTTGCAGCACAGACGGCTAGCATTGGTAAGTCACCTGTCTTTTGAATACGCACTGGAGCTTGACTAATTGTTTTAAACAGGCGCCTCTGTCTGGCTCAAGGAATGGTCTGATAGTAATCAGAAAGCAGGCAAGAACGAGCATGTCGGGAAGTTCATTGGGATCTACTTTGCCTTTGGCATTGGCTCGTCTGCTTTGACCGTTGTACAAACCTTGATCCTCTGGATCTTCTGCTCCATCGAGGTAGGAGTTATCTTCACTTCTCATAGACCTGCTTTGCTAATTAAACAGGCATCACGAAAGCTTCACGAGCGAATGGCCAACGCCATTTTCCGGTCTCCGATGTCATTCTTCGACACAACTCCAGCGGGCCGCATTCTTAACCGTTTTTCAAGGTGAGCAGTGTTCATCAGACATCATACTTCCATATCATTGCGTTCGAGAGGATATCACAAGATGGTTTCAATCAAAAGGCTAATCATTCTCTTTGTAGTGACATATATCGCGTGGACGAGGTTCTAGCCCGGACCTTCAACATGCTTTTTGTGAACCTCGGGAAGTCGGGCTTCACCCTACTCGTGATCTCGTTCTCTACGCCGGCCTTCATTGCCTTGATTGTACCACTCAGTCTCGCCTACTACTACATCCAGCGTTATTACTTGCGAACATCGCGCGAGCTCAAGAGATTGGATAGTGTCAGCCGCAGCCCTATTTATGCACACTTCCAGGAGACGCTTGGGGGTCTCTCCACAATTCGTGCGTATCGCCAACAAAATCGATTCGAGCTAGAAAACGAATGGCGCGTCGATGCCAACTTGCGGGCATACTTTCCCTCGATCAGCGCCAACCGATGGCTAGCAGTTCGACTTGAGTTCATCGGTGCCATTGTCATCTTGGCAGCGGCGGGCTTCTCCGTTATTTCCGTTGCAAGAGGAAGTGGACTTGCCGAAGGAGTTGTAGGCCTGGCGATGTCTTACGCACTCCAGATTACGTCGTCACTCAACTGGATCGTGCGCCAGACAGTCGAAGTCGAGACGAACATCGTTTCGGTAGAGCGTGTTTTAGAGTACGCGTCACTGCCGAGCGAGGCACCAGAGATTATCCCGGGCAAGAGGCCGCCTGTTTCCTGGCCTGCAAAGGGAGAAGTTGAGATGGTTAACTACAGTACAAGGTATCGAGAGGGCCTGGATCTTGTTCTGAAGAACATCAACCTCGACATCAAATCTCATGAGAAAATTGGTGTTGTTGGCCGGACAGGAGCTGGCAAATCGTCGCTCACGCTTGCCCTTTTCCGGCTGATTGAACCGGCCACTGGCCATATCAACATAGACAACCTCGACACCTCTTCGATGGGTCTGTTGGATCTTCGCCGGAGACTGGCCATCATTCCGCAGGATGCGGCTCTGTTCGAAGGCACCGTTCGGGAGAATCTTGACCCTGCTGGAATACATGATGACACTGAATTATGGAGTGCTTTGGGTGAGTTCACACCCTCTGGATCCTTTTATTACATAGTCAGACGACACCAGTTGCGCTACGGAAGCTGGCAGGCCGGCACTTTAAAGGTTGCATCGCTAATCATTTGTGTCTAGATCACGCACGCCTCAAGGAACACGTAGCGAGCATGGAGGGCGGGTTGGCAGCCAAGATCAACGAGGGAGGTAAGTGAATCGGATCTGCTTTCTTTCTAACCCCCCCTCCCACCATTTCATCTGCGCATGCATGCCTGTGGCGTCCTACCTAGGCAATTAGTTCGCCAGGTTACACGATGATGCTGGGGCCAACACCATGGCGTCGTACAATCGGCACTGACCCCCTCCACAATCTACCCCATCGCCAAGAACGGAATATCCTGCATGGCTGGCACGCATGCGCTGAAAGTCCCGTGGCCGAGTAGTCACTCAGCGCTCAAGCGCTTACATGGAATATAACCCCTATACTGCGTATCGGACTTTTCAAGGTTGCAGAGGCTGACTGTTCAATCTCCCCAACAGGCTCCAATCTTTCACAAGGACAGCGTCAACTGGTGTCGTTGGCGAGGGCCTTGCTTACACCCTCCAACATCCTGGTGCTGGATGAGGCAACGGCCGCAGTGGATATCGAGACGGATACCATGCTCCAGGCCACGTTACGTTCTCCGCTCTTCTCCAACCGCACCATCATCACGGTCGCCCACCGGCTCAACACCATCATGGATAGTGATCGCATCATCGTGCTGGACAAGGGTGAGGTTGTCGAGTTCGACACACCGTCCGCGCTCTTCAAGAAGCAGGGTATCTTCCACAGCTTGATGAAGCAGGCGGGTCTAGAACTCGAGTGATACAGGCTGGGTGGGAAGCGAATGGGTGGCACAGCTGCGCCAAGCCCTCCAGTTGGGTTCATGTAGTCTTCACCTAGGTGTGTCCGTTTTCGGTAAGCCGCGGGGGAACCATTCCGAAGGAAGCATGAACCTCCAGTATTTACACCGATTAACATGCACACCACACTGCAAATACGAGCCAACAATCACACATACCTTACACATTAGCATGCTCAAAAGTATACACGACATATACAAGGGGGGCCGCGGAGAAGCGTACTCATTTATACTAGTTTAGAGCCAATTGCTATTTCTTGAAAAAGAAAAGAAAAAATTAAAGGAAAAATGAAAGAGATATCCGAGGACATTGAGGCTTGCATTATGTAACCGGTCCGGACGGGTTGATGCTTTTGCACGCTTTTGCACGTTTTGCACTTCACACGTGAATCAGTTGAAGTCAGGGTGAGACCGGGTCTCGGCGATGTCTTTTGTAGCCGAGTCGAGACTCGGGAAGTAGAGTAGACGAGCCAAGGTACCTCAGGGCAAGGTAATGTAAGGCCAGGTAAGGATGCCTGCCCACCTCCAACTAACTCACCCCCTCGTCATGTGGTAAATCACCTGCTCACCCCGTCCACGGGCAGCACCATGGCCCAGATTGAAACCTACACACAACGCCACAAAACAGCAAAGCCTGCAGTCGCCCCGGCAAGCGATAGCTGTGGACAGCGCCCATCGTGCGGAAAGGATTCCAGCCGGTACAAGTCTCTGCATTGCAGCGGCGCCCCATCGATTGATGACGAGCGTTCTCCCTGCATTGCGATCCTTCCGATGACGATGAATGGCCAGAGGGCAATCGATATCTGTTATCATGCTGACTGCGCGCGTATTGACTTGGATTGGGAGTCAAGTACGGCCATGTGGAGCGGGATTCGGCACCGGCAGTTCCTGATTCGAAACTGTCTGCAAGCATGATAATTGTCCGTGCAGTTTGTGTAGGACCAGGGGGTTGTGCGATTGAACCATGCCCATCGAGCTGGGGACTCCGCTGGCCTCGTGTCGCTCTCTCAGCTGCCACGGTATCGGCGGCACTTTGTAACTTACCCAGCCCTTGGGATTCATGGAGGCAGCTCTCCTGGATGGCGCATCAGTCCACTTTCCTTCCTGCTCCTTGAACAAAATGATCTGCAAGGTCAGCAGCAGGAGTGGCTGCTCTACATCTGCACGTATCCGCTAAGGGTTGTTCTTCTGACCGGGGGTTGCGAAATCCCCAGCTTTTCCCTCCCGCAGAGCTGCATAACTAGGAGAGCCTGACCAGCCGCATGACAGCAGGAGAGTTGTGGCATTTACCAACCAGGCCTCGCCGTTCCCGGAGATACTGGGGCAATCCGGCAGGCATTGTTTCCTGCAAGGACCAAGGCGGGCAGCCAAGGGCCACGTCCGTCATCCCAAACCTCCGGGATATGGTGGCGCGACATACCATGACCCTAGTCCAGTGAGTTCATGCTGGAGCAGTGCTGTATAGGTTCCCCCTGTTGTGCAACCACGGTTGGGAGACAATGCACCTGGCTACAAACGGGAGCAGCTTACGTCGCAAAATTCGCTACGTCGGTGCAGTCTGCGGACAGCGCCGATCGAGATGCAAGTTCAGCAAAGACGGGGAGTCTTTTCTGCGTGGCGGAACGGAGGTGGCTTTGGCTGGAAGCTTCCATGATACTGCAACGGTGATTCGCAAACAGCTGGCGGAGTAAAGGTCCGACATCTTCAGCGACTCGCAACCGCATCAGTGAGGCTGCTTTTTTTTTTTCTTCTTCTTCGTGTTACATGGTACTCACTAAGAGACCCATAACTCCTGACGTTGCAGGTGGCGCAAATGCAGACTTCAAGATGCGTGCGGCCACGCCATTTTTGGGAGTCTGATTGACTTGTGTTGGAAAGAATCCGCGAGCACCCTTGGCGCACCACTTCCATCAGCTGTGTCGGTGTGGTGGCACAGCATGGCACACACATCAGAGAAACTGATAGGGTCCTTGCCCAACCAAAAGCGCTGTTAAGCTATTACCCCCAGGGGCGCTTCTCCGCATAGCCCTGAGCAAACGTGGCGCACCAAACCTAGCAGCTGGGTTGCACGAGGCAAAGGGGCAAGAGACAACAACGTTTGTCTATGCAGTCAGCAAGCAGGTTGCTTCAGAACCAACATGCGCGCGCACCGAACGCATTGAGCCTCAAAGCATCGTGGGGTAGTGATATGACGGGATTACATTCCCCTTCTGGTATACCGTGGTACATTCGAGTAGACGCATGTAAGCTGGGAGAGGAATGCCTCACCGCGATCTGGCCACGACCCTGCATATTATTGCATGTTCAACGCCACGACAGCCATACCGATCAGGCCATGGCAGATATGGTGGTTTAGCGACGGGGAGGAGATCCCAAGTACGATGCTGCACATTTTGTGAGCAAACATCTCTCCGGTGCCTGGGTAGGAGAGCAGAGGTTGTAACGGTTGCCTGGGAGAACAAGGTAGCCTTACTGGGGCGCTTATCAGACCGTTGGCAACGCGTTAGACAAGAGTCTGAGCGATCGAGGGGGAACACTCGAGGATTGAGGCATCTGCTAACCGGGAACTTGCTTGTCAACTACAAAGTCCTAGCCATCTCTTTTCCCCAGAGCGACACAGGTTGTGGCGTAAGACCAGGCCCCATGGCTGGAGTCGCCATGGTGTCCTGCTAAATGCCCGTGAATTGTCCGGTCTTGAGCTGGAGCATTGACGTAGAAGTGAAGATCACTTTGAGAGGTTCATCTGACGAGGTCTGGTGCAAGCACGCGCGGACCTGTTGCGATGTACACTCACTATGCAAGGGTTCCTGCTCAAAGAATGGTGGCCAGCCGCGGCTTTGATCTAGTCATCTTACTTCCTTATCAACGGCCGGCTAATTGTCGTCGATGTCAAGCACAGGTTTGATCTGGCCGCTGCTGCTTGTGGACAATGACATCAGTAAGCCTGCTGAGGCTGTCGATCATGAGGTGACGCAACGTTGCTCAAGTTCCAGTTTCTCCTATCCGGAAGCTGTTTAATTGCTCCCACACTGGCAAATGAAATGCTGGAAAGAAAGAAGAAAAAATTGCGACGGCAGATGGATCTGTGTGACGTCTTAGTCGAGAGATCGTACTGTTGACACAGCATCGTGCTCAAGGCGGGAGCCTAGACTGTGCCGTCAGTCGTAACCTTTTGATGCTGATGTCAACGGGTGTCCCAAGGAGCAGCAGAGCACCTAGAAGAATAAAGCCAGCCAGAGCGGGAAAGAGACGTAATAAGGCAGGTCTTCGAAGACAGCCCACACCCCGGCTCCGGGAATCGTTAGTATTATGTAAATATGACAAGTATCACTGGGCTCTATTCGTCGGGATATCCGTCAAGAGATTCTAGGTCGTTCAAGACCTTCATGTTCGAGCAAGAAAAAGTGAATACATTCTCGAGGGGATCAGTATTGTCTCCCAACATACCTACGTGGCAGAATTAGCCTGAATGCGAATTACAGTCCGGAGCAGAGTCCGCTGTAGGAAGGCTTAGACAATGGGGTGCATGTGGGATAGCGTGGGGGCGGGACCGGGAGAGCAAAGCGTACTGAGACCAGTCACCAACTGACTGTGAGAAGTCCCAAATAAGAAAACCCAACCCAACTACTACATGGCAACAATATGCCAATGAGACTGGTCATGCGCGGGAAAAGGGCGGGCTGAACGATCCCAGCCCACCGCTACTGCCTCGGGCAACACCGGCGTGAAGATAAGCCGCCCCGGCTAAGGCGTCGCATTTTGCGCTATTAGTTAGTTTCCTCGCGACATCTATAATTGCTTTTTAGGTGGTTTGTACTCCTGCAAAATGGAATCCCTGTGCTAAAAACCGTTAAGAATTGGGAAGAAACGTTATTGAGCATAGAGATGGCATTATGCTTCGTAGTCGCTTAGCACCAATCGAGTTTGCCGGTGCCCTGTTTTCACCAATGTAGCCAAGTGTCGACAACTTTGATTAGGCTCACATTCCCAGTGCTGGCGGCCCACATACTGTCTGTCCATGCGCCGCCGTCCGAACATTTTGAAGTGGACACTGTCCATCCCTGCATTTAGAATTAATCGCATCACTCCACTGGAGTTTCATTCCGGGTGCTGGCGTGGTACAGCGTACGGTGAGTCTGAGTAGACCGGTGTTTACCAAACAAACCAGCCCACAAAGAAAGGTCATGTTCGATTGGAAACAAACAGCCGTGGGGATGAAGCGAGTCATTGAAATGGAGTGAATGCTCCGGGGCTGCCTGGAAAGGAAAGAAAATGGCCTCGAACATTTCATTGGCCGGCAAGTCGCCTTGGGATAAGTTGTTTGATTGATACCCTGACAGGGCGACTTTTTCAGTAATAGGGTTGTGGTAGAAAGGCTGTAACATGTGGCACCGGCTCTCGCAGCAAGCCGAGGAAGTCTTCGCTGATCTACATTACTTCGATTTCTCGGCTGGGTGTGATATGCAGACGCCAAGGGGCGTAAGGTCGCACCGCAGCGACGCCGTGTTGAGTGAGGGTGGTATTCTGTGCACTCCTGAGGACAGATGATTGAGATTTGACGTTCCGGTGACGACACGAAAGCATCCTGAGGACGAAGTCCAGTCTAACTGGGAGGGAAGTTAAGTTGCGGAATCCCAAAAGTGTAGCTTTGTTGTACGGTAGTGGTTGAATGGTGGGATGGCACATGAACCACATCCTTCCCTCCGATCTACTACGTACAGTAGTAGTGCCAAGTCAATGGTTGGAGCTCGAGCACGCTGCGCTAAGACGGCTCATCACCAAAGGATCGCCCTTAGCCTTGATTAAGCTGCCGAGCCGTACCGCATCCCCCCCACCACTCAAACCTGAAAGGGTATGGTCTTGGTGCGACTCTGCGGCATCTCTCAACCGGTAGGGAACTACCGTTTCTATACTGAAGTTAGTCTAGATCAGGCCCACACGACGGTTTGCTGTGGGACATTTACGGTGCAGAATAGAGGTCATATACCGAGGGTGTGATGCCAGATCTCGCCCGACCCTGAACCAAGGAACAGCATGCATGCAGGTTGCTGAATCGAGACGGATGGGTGGGCTCTCCAAAGCGAGGGGGTCATGTGCGGTTGGCACCATCGTGTCGCATTTGACTCTTGACCGTGGACCGCCCGATGCCAATGATTCATGCTGCGTTACAACAGCTCTGGTAGAGTGGCATACTGGGGCAAGGCCGCCTTTGCCTGCAGGGAAGTTCGCGTTCGTCATTGTCGCATTTCAGAGATGGGAGGCGCGGGGTTAGTGTGATGCAGAGTTGAAGATGCATGGAGATTCCTCAGCCCAGGGCAAAGAATGTTGAACATGCATTTCAAATTGCCAAAGGTACAAGCCTTTTCAATACGTGGAACCCCAAGAACCCCAATTTTATGGTGCATGTGGCCCTGAGAACAAAGTAAATGATTGACCAAAGGTTGACGGTGCCCCGAGGTACTAGATAGGTTGCGCGGGCAGTTGGGGAAAGAGGTAGCTGACGGTGGTACCTGCTCGTAGCTTCTCAGCACTTTGAATAAGATGAGTACTAAGGTAAGGCAGGCACTAACGTTAGTAGGTGAGGCACGAGGCCGAATTTGGTAGATTTGGCGTCAGGGGGGGTTGGTCATTGGCCTGAAAGTGCCTGACGCGGCATGTCGCATTGAAAACAAGATGGAGCGAAATGCAGGAGCAAAGAGCATTTTCATGATCATTGGGCACTATCGTCCCTTCCCAGCAGGAAACCATGGGCGTATCCTATCTTCGATGGAGGGGTTTTCCTCTGGAATTGGCGCTGGGCGATTGGACGTCCGGAATGATGTCCGACCAACCACGGGGCACGGTGCCATCGAAGCTGCTGTTCAAGTTTCTTGACCGTTCCAACACATTCATCTAGGAGGTGGCATGGTACCGTAGCACGGCAGGCGTGCGCAGAGGGCTAGAGTGGCAGATTTGCATGCTCGAGTCTGCAAGGCGGGTTTTCCATTCGGACTCATGACATAAACCCGAGGGCAATCTCAGGAGCACCTTGACGGCTAAGGGCCGTCCAGGGCCGCTGAAAATGCAAACCGGACGCGGATAGGTAAATTATCTTGCCTGTGCTCATGCCGCCGTCGAGTCTGCATCCGCGGAGTTGCCACGGCGTTGCCGGTTGTCGGCAATGCTTCAAGCCATCATGTCCATTGCGCGGGGCCCGCAGTCCTTGACGTCCTCTCATGCGATGCAGAACTGCCATGCCTAGGCACTTAAGCCTTGTTATTTTTATTTATTTATTTAAGTTTTGCCACTATTCCTTGCGTATTTCCAGAAACGGATCGTCGAGACAAGGACTACGCACAATTTTCGCGCCTCGTCCTAGCTAGGATCCCGGCTTGTTTCATTGCGAGCGCACCGTGCACAAGGTAGGCAAGACACCCGTTCGTTGACTTAACAACGTCTTTCTGGCCACCTTCCTGCCTCATTCCCGCCCAATTGCTACTAGTACTCACCTTTTAGAAAGCGAACGAGGTCATGCAGCGGCTATTTCACAGGATGGAACACATGGACGCTCCCTCAGTGTCAAGCCACTCCACGCTGCAGCACGGCATGGAACTTGGCTTGACGCTTGAACTCTGGACTAAATCTTCTCCTCGAGTCATCTTCCACATAGTCTAACCATCGCAAGTGGATGAGGCCACTTGCTCTGCGTCACTTTTCTTATTCCTTGCCCTTCTCGCCACAATAACTACCCACAGGTACTTTCGTAACTACCTTACCTACCTTACCTCACCTCCTCATAAGGTGTCAACTTTGCCTTGAGGAACGTGCTTGGCCCTTGAAGGCGCCCTGGACAGGCATGTTTACTTTGGCCGTATTATACTTACAGCGTCTTTGAAACGAATGCGCTTTACTAATGTGACGTACCGTACCTGAGGTGGGTAATACTTACTTCGCGTTGCCGGCTTAGCAGCTGTTCTCTCTGCAAGACGCATTTCTTTTTCTCGGCTCAAGACCTACTTTTTCTTTACTTTTTCTTCGCACCCCCTTCTTCCTTACCTTTTTTTCCTTTTTTCCCTTTTCCTTTCCCTCGTCGTCTTCTCGCAGCTGCCTCTTTCACTGCACGGTCTTTCTTTTCTCGTCATCTCCCTTGCTTTCTTTTCTTTTTCGTGCAATCCCTTCCCGCTCCCGCGTGCGCCCTGCGCTCGATTGCCGTTTTCCCCGGCGTGGCATCGTGTCAAGGCATCGCATGCGCTGCATCTCGACCCCAAACGACTCACCACCAGCCCATCCCGAACCACTTATACGCCTATCTTGCCATCAAGAATAACTGCACCTGCCTCATTGCAGAACATCCTGCATGGACGGCCTTGCAGAGCCCGGAAGTTGCCGCCTGTTTTGCCGCATTACGCTGCGCTGCGCACCCTCTGATCGTTTTTCTCAAATCACATCGCTAGGCTCTGTAGATACCTTACCTTGGATGTAGGAACGAGGAGACTTCTCTCATCTCCTGGCTGCATCTCCACATCCAATGCCGCACGACATCCCGCCGTAACGCCACCTCAACGCCACCTAGCTCTGCGGCCACCTCAACACAGACATGCAGCTGTCCGCCGCGCTGCCTCATGGCCACCTACACGGCTTTCAACCACGACATACTGTGCCTCTTCCCTGAGGGGAGTCCAGGCATTGCTTGCCCCAAGCGCATTTGGGATCTGAAGATTTCTGCAATGGAGAGGCCGTGCTACCCCCGCGGGAAATGATAAGGCCAACTTGGTCAGCCGGGATTTCCCACCAGACTCTCATGCTGTTTCCTGTCTCGATGGCTAAGCTGACATGGGACCGAGTCCGGGCTTGTGCTCTGCAGATGTACTGCCGCCGTGCTACACGGGGCAGCGCAAGCAGACAAATAGCATGGCTGCTTCGTGGTAATATCTCCCGTCCGTGGCATGCTGCGCTACAGTATCTGGCACCATGAGGACGACAAGACGCCCAGCCATTGTTGGCCTGTCTCAAGCTGGTAGGCTGATGCATGCCGCCCTTCGCCACAAGCAACACAACTCACTCCCTGTCGTCGTACTGTATGCATTATGGGCTGCCAAAGACTGCTTGCAGTGTTTTCCCAACGTTCCCGCCCGCACCATCTCCACCACGCCCCCTCCCCTACTCGAGACCCCTCCCCCCTCTCTCTCTCCCCCCCTGCTTTCCATCTCCTCTTCCCACGGCTGATGCGCCCTGTATGCTTCCTTTGCCTGTGTGACTACCCACCAGGACAGTATGGGCCCGGCTCAACTGCTAAGCTACGTGGGCCCCCTCCCCACATCCCAAATGTCAGTCAACAGAGCTGCTGGTGATTCCGATCTAAGAGAGAGCAGGGTACTAGGTGAGCCACCTGGCTCCGTCCCCCTGTCCTGCATGCCATGCCATGTAACCCAGTGAAGCTTGGTGTCTTTCTCTGGAGAACGCTGTTTGTCTCGCAAGGTAATTATCAACCTCTCCATCCACTGCCGTCGAGGCCCCTCACTACCAGGATTCCGCTACATCATGAAGCGTGCAAATTATCCTTGCCTCCCGTCCCTTTTCTCTTGACAAGGGTACGTGGACCCGGGTACCCTTGTCGGTCTCGTTGACTTTAAGTACTACGAAACGCCTCCCAGCACGCCCATAAATTGAGTCTCGTTTGTTGCGCAAACTTGGTCCAGAGATTTTGCTCTAGAGGCCAGCCAAGCTCATCGGTTTTGCTCTCCCACGGAAGTTCTTGCTTTGGACCAGATATTCTCCCACTCAGAGGTGTCAAAATCGGAACCTTGGCAGGACAAGTTTATGGTTGACGGTGGACATCAGCCGTAAAACCAACTTGGCTGTGTGCAGTATCTGATCTGGCAAGCTCCTGGCAAAGTCGGCTCTTAAACAACAAAAACGATCGTCTCGAGAGATATCATTACTTTGTAAGTCATGATCTACACTGAGCTCTCGTTTCCCCCTCTTTCTTTTTCGATTTAAACGCGACTTAAGCCACTCTGCTTCCCTTATTCTTCGTGTTCCACCTTCGTCATGGTATTAATGGCGATATTAACTAGTACAGAAAACCTCGCTCCCGGCTGGGATCACCAGACGCTCACAGTTTTGCTCATCTTGTGGGTTCGATTTTCGTCCCATTTTAATCATCTACATTACACGGCTTGGTGTGGCCACACCTCACAAGAGACCGAAGCCAGCTTCGTCCTTGAACCGATTTTTGAATCGGTGCATGTGACAGCGCCCCCTCTACATTGCGTTTTTCGGCCTGGCGTTTTGGTCCGGACGAATTATCAACGCAATAGGGTTGAGCTACAGCGCTTCTAAGCCCTGCACCCTCTCGACGCCTTCATTTGCATAGCATAGGGCAAGTCTAGTGGTAGTGGTGAAGAGACGCTTGACAACGAAGGGACTCAAGCACTGTTTCTGCATTCCGTTTTCACAAACGATATTGGTTCAAAGCAACAGCACGTCAGAATATTGAGCTTCGACTTACAGCTTATTAAGTGCCGAAGAGGTTGAGCTATATCCTATCCAATCGCCCTTTCCTAAGCGCCTTCAGTCGCTCAAAACACCCTTGAGCCATGGTTCAGAACTGGTCCAGAGATGCTTATGCCAGGCATCCGTACTACCAAGTCGAACGACTACCCGCGGATGCTGTGTCTCGCCTTCACGGTCTTCAGCATGATAGATACACCTCAGACATCCTGAACCGAAGCCACACGCAGACACAGGAGCGAGGCACCTTTGAAGGAAACGACAATGGCCGCTTTTCAGACAATCAGGATATACGTCGTCGACAACCACCAATGGTAGGTTTTGACAACTGCAAGGACTCTGATTTGCTTATATGGTGCATCTGACCTTCATCCTAGCAAATTGACGAGGCACTACGGTCACACTGCGGCATCGCTGCGAAACAGTATTTCGTCGCAGCGATCATGGAAGATGGCAGCCCCATGACCTTCTTCAGTCCCGGACAAAGGCTACATGACGCCACCCTCCGCCAATTTTTTGACTCAAAAAGATTTCAACAGGTCATGGAACGGATAGAAATAGGTAGGTGAATTGGGACGAGTCATGCTGCTTGCTAACGCTGACTGTCCGCGGCAGGGGCTGACCCTCGCCTTGAGGATTCGTTCAGTTTCGATGAGACACCTTCCCGGAGCTCTGTAGGGCTTGGAAGACGCCCAACTATTGAATCCCGACGCAACTCGCGAGCCGATGACCCTGATGGTCATCTTCGAACTGGTCGCAAACGCCCGAGGGCGCGTCACTTGCTGCATGACGACGAAGATGCTCCCATGGTGGTCTCATCACGGCGAGGAATCAAGATTGGGGATTCACAAGCTGTTTGGAGCTTTTACGAGCAAAGATTCAAGAACTGCCAACAAACAGCTTGCAAATCTATCGCCAAGGCATGGGTAAAAGCGGTTGAGCCGAAGAAGCAAACAAATCACCCCTACACGGGCAGCGACCAGAAAGCCCCAGAGTGGTGGCCCAAGCCGTGGGGGCCTACCAAGGAAGACAAGGTGCGGCACAAGGAACCAGACCACCTGTACAAGCGAGGTGAGATGATAGAAGAACCTGTGATGTTAGTTTATGCTTAGATCTGACACTGACACTGCCGGCGCAACAGAACGCGTCCATCTTTTGGTCCACATACTCAGACTGGTTTTGGAACCACATTCGAAGCAGCATAGCGAGATTCAAAAGGTGCATTTGAGCGTCAAAAAGCTGGAGGAGATTACGTTCGATGCTCTCTCGGCCTTCTTCATGGACAACGAAGCCAATTTAAAGAAGAAACCATACCTGAACGAGATTTTCAAGGTGGCAAGGCAAGAAGAGCGATTCCGTAACGGCGAAATTGGTAGGAAAAGACCTCGGCGTGTGTGAAGAATAAGTCACTAATTGCTTACAGATGGGACAACTGAGGTCTACGTCATGGCGGAGGACAAAATCCCCGAATCGTACACATCAGACAATGACGATGGCTCATTTGTAAAGGAAGAAGATGACCAGGAAATCACAAGGGGAAGATCCGCCGCCCTCGCGACTCCAACCTCTGAGCAGAGCCCTGCATCGAGCCTTCATACCGGTCCCTTCATTAATGAGCTTCCGATGCGGCCGCAGTTTGCCCACTCCATCATGCCAGACATGTCTACGCAGCACCCTCAGTTTGTCGAAAGCACTGGCATCCCGGTTCAAGCACAGTCGTCAGTGAACCCTGGCAATGGAGCCTTACCTCTCGATATGGTCCAGAGTCCGCATGACACTAGCCGACGGCCATCACTCTTTAGTGATTATGCCAGCCCAGGAGCTAGCAACATCTACCCACAACAGTGGCAACCTGGCTCGACTGCCGCCAACACATCGCCGTTGTACGCCTACACGACCGCTCAAGCGAGCACCCAGCAACCCTCATTTGTTAATTCGGCCGTCCCCATGGGTCATGGGCAAGCCTTTATGAGCACGAACTTTGAAGGTTCTCCGCGACCTGGCTATGATCCAACGGCAAACGCCATGTTCCGAGCGAATGAGCTGGGCCAAGCATCTGTTCCTCATGCGGAAGGATACAATTACCTTCCGCCCGACAACCGTGGTTTGCGTGTTGTTCCGCAAGGTGTCGATCCCGCTTCACGAAACCACCTGAGCTAGTTGCACCCTACGGACACAAGCACAAATGGCGGCTGCATTTGGAAATCAAGATGATGAGCGGGTATGGCACTCAAATGACACTCGAGTCAGAAATACGCACGCTTGTTTCTGCTCCGCCCTTTCATTCACTCCTACAGAACGCTGCCACACCCGCAAACATAACAGGGGGTTCTGCTGGGCGCCGCAAATGTGGGAGGCTCTTCCGTCCCGTCCCACCCAGCACACGATATCTTTAAAACCATTACAAATTCGCATCCTATTCACTTGAATCTACAGTATAATTATTGGATAAAAGTTACTTTGTTCTGACCACATTTGGACAGTGTTACTACACGCGTTGTTGCATTTATGATGGCGGTAAGGCAGAAGCCGTATGACTTCGTACCCTTCACCCTTGCTATCCTTGTCACTCTCCCTCG
Organism: Paramyrothecium sp. XJ0827; assembly: GCA_020881915.1. Taxonomy (NCBI): domain Eukaryota; kingdom Fungi; phylum Ascomycota; class Sordariomycetes; order Hypocreales; family Stachybotryaceae; genus Paramyrothecium; species Paramyrothecium sp. XJ0827. The sequence continues at coordinate 4,483,935 of JAJFPB010000005.1, read as the reverse complement.
CGAGCTGAGTGATCTCATCATGGGCTTGGCCGGTGTTATTAGGAGCAAAGCGGGCTGAATTCTTGGTTGATCAGCGGAAGCATAGTTAGATGCATGACCAGGGGAAAAGCATGTTGGTCCACAATAGTTTGAGGACAAAGCGACGGGACTAGCGATGTAGGATTTTTCAACTTGCGCATATGTATTTACTGTGTCTCGCTTAATCGTTGAGGAGTCTGAGCATACAGTACTACTCACTGTCTTACGTGTCGACGCTTCGCATACTCATGGCGTGTCGTGTCCTCGTTTGGGATGTCTGCTTTCTATTGTTCCTATTGTGGTCTATTACGGGCACATTGGTTTGAGTGGCAGTAGGGGCATATGCATGTTCAGGGATGGCGACAAGGGTAGCAACTTCGGAAACCAACCAGCACGTGCCTTTCCACATTGTTTCCTCCTTCCGACACACCCTTGTACTTGTCCTAGTTTCAACCACCGCCAACAGCTCTGGCCCATTTACCTGTGTCCCGGGACGTGGTGCTCGGCCCGGGGAAGCCACACACATAGCGCCGAGTCTGCATACTGTGAACAGACGCTGGAACACGATCGGCATGCTTCCACTGTGTCAGATGAAAAGGGGGAAGAGAAAAAGAAACTTGAGGGAAAAGACGAATGACAAAAGACAAAAAGAACATGGAGCAAAGAGGCGAGGGACGGGTTCCTAAGGAGCAAGGCCGAGGGCATGTTTCGCCCCTTCACCTTCCTGGACCTTTTCGCTTCTGATCTGATGCTACAGTACAGCCCAGACCCTGATCTGGGAAGGTTCGGTTCCTCTCGGGATAACAGCCGCAAGGCCTCAACACAGTTGGCCGTCGAGCCGCATGATTCCCCCAGCGTCAGCTCCGGCTCCTTGGCCTCCCTCGGCCCCCACGTCGTCTCGGCTAAGGGAGGGGGAGGGGGGTTCATATCCGTACGGCGTCTTGCCAGCAAAGAGCTCAACAAACTGGGAGCATCGAGGGTTACCCTGTCAAGTGGTGAGCAAGAATACCCGGACTGCAAGACGGTCTAGTGCTAAGAGTATTAGGAATTTCGAAAGGAAAATAAATAGAAATATAATAATTTTAAAATTAAGTTGATACTTAATTTTTAAGATTTTTAAAGATTTGTTAGTCGATCTGTGGTTTCGCGGTCTTGGTTTTTTTTTTGTTGCTAATTTCTTGTCTGTGCAGTTGGCTTTCGTGTTTCCTTTGCTTTGACAAGGCGGACGTTTTGCCTCATGGAGAGCTTGAGGGGGGACAAGGGTGCTATTCTCGCAGCGTCACCGACAAGGGTGCTGGAGGGAGCTCGGCCTCTATTCAGGTCATTGTTGGTGGTGGTGGTGCTGCTGCCGGCCATCGGGGCCCCCATGACCCATGCTGAACCAGATAGCCGGGATCAATAATGGCAATCCCTCGACGGAGATAACACCCCGCCCTCGCCGACGTGGAAAGGTGTGCGGGAGGGTTTGACGGCCTCGACAGCATCGGCTCTCGCGTCTTGTCCCTCTTCAGGTGCTCCGTTCCCAGGATGGTCGTCGTTCCTCACGGTGCCGTCCCCGATGCGACGAGTTCCGCTGATAAGAGGCGGCCGGGAGGCCAATCCTAGCTGACGGTGATATCTCGCACCAGCCAGCCACAAAGAGAGCTACGTGTTGATGGGCATTCACAGAGGGGGTGGCAGAATGAAAACATACGGAAGCAGGATCCTTCGAGCGGATGCGACGGGTTGAGCTGTCTCGCCAAGGTTAGATCGGGACCGGGCCGTTACGGTGGTTGGTCTGCAAAACACTTCCCAGTACTGAGATGGCCGCAGGGTGAGGGTGAGGGTATGGGCATGGGCAAGGGCACGGGCAAGGGCACATCTCATCTTCCGCACACACGCATACACACAAACACACAAACACACACCCCACCCCTCCCAAGGCACGCACACACACACACACATGTGTGTGAAGGGCCTCACAAGGTAAGCCCAACTCCGCTCTTGGGACAACGGCGGTGAAGGGGGGCGTGTGTGGGGGAGGCAAGAAGACGAGAAGACTGGCGGGCAGTTTGCGCGCAGTTGGCAGCGCGAGCCGCATACCAAAAGCCGGGACTGTGTGGGTACGGGCGTCAGCCGGGAGACCTCGCTTCCGCAAGGAAATGGGACGATCACGATCGTGATGGGCCGGCTGTTGCTGTTGCTGTTGCTGTTGCTGCTGTGGTGTTGTGTTCGGCCAGATTCGTCCGGACGCAAGGGAGTGATTACAAAGCGGAATGGCGGAATATCATTACCCTTGGCGTTATGCGCGTCGGCCTCGTCACCAATTGTCCGACGGAGGTTGTGGTCTTGCTGCTACCTTGGAGCGATAGACACTCTTTCTGTTTCATGTCGTCCCGTTGCCGAGGGCATCATCCGAAGAGGGGCTGTATGCAATAGTCAACCTCACAACTTACCTTTCTGGCTCGGATGTAGCGAGTTGACACGCAGGTTCTAGGCCGTGAACGGCAATGGTAATGGTGCCACGCGGAGACTCGTATTCCAGAATCGTTCACAATACTACCATAACCCTCGGCAAAGAACCTTCCTCCCAACAATGCTGAACAATCTACCTGCCAACGCCAAACTACCGATCGCCCCCCCCCCATGTAAAAAAGAACGATGAAAGCAAATTCGGCTCCACCACCTCAGGACTCTGCGTTGAGAGGGACATACTTCTTGGGTATCGTCTCCTTATTAAGTGATCGGGTTAAGTGCTACATGTACTCCCAAGGACCCAGCAACACGACACGCTCGCACGTCTCATGAGATAACGTATGATAGACAGCAAGCGGTTGAATCGAAAGAACAATTGATCAAACAGAAAACTGAGAAAAGATAAAGTTGTAGAAGCAACGGGTATAAGCTATAGTTAAGTTCAAAGTGAATCAGGCGAGGGAAACGACACCAGGCTTGGGTCGGCGTCCTAGGCCGACGGCGTGACGTTTGATGTCTCTTCCTTGGGCAGCGGCGGCTCCAGGCCAGCATTCTGGGCCACGCGCTTCCACGTCTCGAGTTCTCGGTACAGCCGCTCACATTCCCGCTTGAGCTTTTCGTTGGACGTGCTCAGCTCGGTGATGGCCTGTTCTGTGAGAAGTTTCTCGAGTGTCCATTTCTCGAGGTTCTGTTGCTCATTCTCCTTCAGCTGAGAGATGAAACTAACAGCACGCTGAAGGATGGAGCCCTTGTTCTTCTCACATCCGGGGACAATCTTGGCGAGTTCGTTAATCCCTTCGTTGATGGTCTCCCTTCGCCTACGCTCCACTAGGTTGTTGTCAGTCTCATCTTTCGAACGTGCCAAAGCCCACAGGCTGCTCACCTTCTTTATGGTTGTCCTTGCGCATCTTGTGCCATTCCTCGGATCCGACACTGGGTTTGGGGTTGGGCGTGGCTGAGGTTGAATACCGCGGGGGCTGAGGTGGCACTCCATTGGGTGGTGGTTGGTGGTTGGCTGCATTCACCGTTGCCTCCAAGAGGACGTCTGGTGGTGTCACGTCAGGATTGAAGGTGTTATCGTGGCCGTGGTCTGCCTCGGCCGCCTGCGTGGCAAACTGTTCCTCTGTTGATGGGGGGACATGGAGTGTGGGATACATGCCGAGTGCAGCCTGGGCCGTGCTCGTAGCATTGGCCTGATCGGATGACTCGGTATGGTCGGCAGCGGCGGCCTGCTGCAGGGCGTTGAAGTCGGCCACATTTACGCCATTAGCAGCAGCAGCGTGGGTGGCCTCGATGGCATTCTCGATAAAGGCTGCCGTGTCAACAGCCGAAGCAGACATGGTTGCTGGAGGGGCAGGTCGCTTCGCTCGCTGCAAATCTGGGCTGTTGCTATCGCGCTTGCGCTTTTGCCCGGGGGATCCAGTAAGGGCAGAAAGGTCAGGTTGATCAGGTGCAATTTGGTCAGCCATGGCCTGTGGAATGACGACTGTCTTCGAGGTTGCTCTTCAGGGCTGAAGGCCACAGAAGTGGTTGAAGGCTCAAGATAGAGCCACGGAAGCTGAGATGCTGCTTGCAAGTGCGTGCGCGTACGAACCACGTCTGACGGCACAAGGTTAGCATTAGTTTGAGTATTGGGCTGACAAAACAGCTGTAAGCGCGAAGTGTTGAGGGGAAATGAGCGCCAGAATTTCCGATGAAAATCTTTTAAGGAAGATATTCAACAGTAGCAAGACTTGAGGGCAATCTGCAGAATCACAGTTTGAGGAAGTCGCTTATCAAGGCGCGACAGCACTGAGTTGCGCGGCATTGCTCTTGATTGAGGGTCATTGAGGTGATGCGCAAGAAGAGCAATCGCCGCTCCATAAATCGGGATTCACTTGAATTCAACCCCTCGAGCAGTGTGCAAGCCAAACAAGATGCGACATTGACTCAATCACATTACAATATGAGAATGTGAGAGAATATGAACGCTTGCCCAAAACTCCCATGGCTCTCACCATGCGATGCAGAAGCATGGCGGTTGAGAGAGTGAGCCTGCAGCTTTCGCAGGTTGGCCTCCAAAATGGTGGCGAAAAAATGAAGTTCGCGATTGCGCTCATTGTTTTTGTGATGCACTCGATTGCTCAAGCGTCCAGGGCTCCAAAGGGACGATGGGTGCATGGGGACAGACATACCTAGCAGATCATGTGCTTTTGGGCGAGCAGATCACGGGTCTGCGAACTCACGTGTTTCCGTGATAAATCTCGTGATATCGCGTCGGCCCAGGACCAATGTAAGTCGACGGCAAGCGTGGCGAACGTTGTCTCGTAGAAAAAGCGAGCAAACGGCGGGAAAAAAACTCCAAAAAGTTGGTGGTTTCCCGGCAACTCGATTTGGGGAAAAGTAGAATCGTCAAGTTTTATGCTAGAATGCTGGGAATGCCTGCATCACCGGCGAAGGCGCAAGGCGACTGAGATGGGTGTTGGCGACGACTTCAGGTCACGGGGGCGGGAGGAGATGTGAACACGTGCAAAGTGGGTGAGGCTCACTAGATAAATAAAGGGGAGGGTGGGCGCTCCTCATGCCTGAGGCTGCCGTTGGCTGTGACCAATGAGGGAACCCACACAAGCACACTTGCGCCTTGTCTGCTCGCGCCCAGGACGCGCCTGTACCTCATCCGCCAACACGAAGTGTAGGAATACTTTGGTTCTGCCCGGGCTACCTGATGTACCTCATGGTCCTTCAGCCACTTCCTGGAGGTTGCTGGCAGGCATGGGACAGGGGATGCCGGACGCGATTTCCGGCTTCTGCCAATAGTTGCCTGCTGGGACTGACTAGGTATTTGCATCTTTGCCTCGCGCGCTTTATTGCCAGATACTGGTGAATGAGAAAATGGATACTACATCTGCGAAACCGGTCTGAAGACGAGCTGGCTATCTTGCATATCCACTCGTAACGCGTGGTGGGTACCTCGTTCTGTACAGAGTAACTTACAGCAGCTGGGAAGTTGCCCGAGCGCTACAGGGAACCGGCAACCAACAGCCTCGAGACCCCGGAAAGGCGAGCTTCGTTCCCCATGCACATCATCTGTCTCATGCCAGGATGCATCACTTGACAACAGCATTTTCCTGGCGAGTGAAACAAGCTAACCGCATCTGCTGGTGAGAGAGAGGTCGTCGGCGTGAGCAGTCACGTTACGCTTTTCAGGTGAGAAGGCTGTACGTACAGAGTACTGCGTCCAGCAAGGCAATAAGGTAACGTAAGGTAGCAAGGGGAGCTCGAAAGAAAGCTCTCCCCAACCAATGCTCCATCCAGCTTGGGCGGGGTCGTGATCTCGCCAGGCTACTGTCGGCTGCGCTAGCCGGTTCCGCGTGAATAGCAACATGCACGCAATCCCTCTTGCGGTTGTACTAGCTGGCCCTGTTAGTTCTACCTACGGGTGCTCCTGGTTGAACTACAGAGTAACAAAGACCACCCGGTTGGTGTTGGCAGTGGCAGTGGTACTGATGTTGTCGGCGTATTTGTTATTTGAGGCAAAGTCCTTCAGTTCAAGTGCATTGTGCACCTAGGCGCGGGACCTTACAGAAGGTAAGGTAGGTCTCCCATTCGTGTGGCTACTATGAAGAATAGCAGCGTGACAGGAGTTCGATGCAGCTTGTGATGATCACCCAATTTCCGTTTAATGAGCTCCTTGTATGTCCGTGGTGGTTTCCCATGGAAATCTCACGACATTTATATCCATGGAACGGGTTATACATGCTCCCTACGAGGCGGCGTAGTTCGCGGTGCTAATACAGTGACAGGCCACGGCCTCCCCATAGGGTTCGAGGTTAATCCGTTCCCGCTACGTCCCTTGCCTCCCGCTCTCCAATCGATAAACGTCACTTCGGTCCTTCAGATAAGAGCCGCCGCTGCGTTGTCCACCTTGATGCGTGCTTGAGCGGCCTGCCTGACTCTACCAGTGCTTCAGCATCGTATCACCACGTTCAAATGACTTAGTTTTCTTCTTTTCCTTCCCGCATTGCCTGTTACGAATCTCAGCATGGCCGACCACGAGCACTCGACCATCAAGCATGGCGATCATCTTCTCCTTGTAAGCCTCCTGCCCGCATCCGCCAACTCGCCGAACCCGTCCACGACCATGCCATGCTCATTCATTTCCCCCTCCAGGATCAGTCACTGCTGCGCCTGCCGAACGAGCTGCTGCGCAAGAACTTTCGCTCCGCCCACTTCACCATCGAGAAGGACACCGCAGCTCTCAAGACGCTGCTCAAGGACTCGGCCACCGCAGCCGTCTCCGGCCGCGCTTCGCAGGACGACGTCCTGAAGAACCTCGACACAATGATCACCCGCATGCGCGGCGTCCGGCGCAAGCTGTCCGCCCATGCCGACGAGGAGTCCCGTCTGCACGATCAACTCGCCGCCCGCATCTCGCATCTCGACGAGCTATACACCATGAAGAGCGTCGAGGACGTCAAGTACGAGGCGTGGAGCCGGCGCAGGCTGGATCGTCTGTTGGCCGACTACCTGCTGCGCCACGGGTACAACGAGAGTGCCGGCTCTCTGGCTGAGGACAGGGGCATGGCAAACCTAGTAGACGTCGAGACGTTCGTGAGCATGAGCCGCATTCGCGAGGCGCTCAAGTCCGGCAGTGCCACCGAGGCGTTGGCGTGGTGCACTGAGAACAAGAAGGAGCTTCGTAAGATGGAGGTGCGTAGATGCTATAGCTCGCCTTTGTCTGTGCAGATTATGACCTGATGAATCTGGGCTAACTGGGTAAACAGAGCAAGTTAGAGTTTATGCTTCGCTTCCAGCAGTACATCGAGCTGATCCGTGTCGGATCCTCGCCCGAGAACGCCATCGCACATGCGAAGAAGCATCTTGTCCCCTACCGTGCCACGTATCCTAAGGAGTTTCAGCAGGCCTGCGGCCTTCTCGCCTGCCCGCCCAACAGCCCCGCGGCGGCGGCCTATGAGGACTTGTACAAATCCTCGCGGTGGCTCGAGCTGGCGGAGCTCTTCACCACGACGCATAACAATCTTCTTGCCCTTCCCTCGGTGCCTTTGCTACACATAGCTCTATCCTCCGGTCTCTCTGCGCTCAAGACCCCGGCCTGCCACTCCTCCACATCGCACCAGAACGAATCGTCCGGCGCTTCCACCCTCGGTCACGGCGTTTGCCCCATTTGCTCTACCGAGCTCAACGATCTGGCACGCAACGTGCCGTATGCGCACCACACAAAGAGCCACGTCGAGCATGATCTCATGCTGCTCCCCAACGGCAGGGTCTACGGCAAGCAGCGGTTGGAGGATCAGGCCAAGAAAGCTGGGCTTCCTCCAGGCGTGGTAAAGGATCAACTAACCGACGAGACTTACTCCACGGATAGTCTTAAAAAGGTTTACATTACTTGAGTACCTGAAAGAAAGGCCCAGGTAGTAGTTCAGCGGAGCCTCTGCATATGGCGGGCGTGCGGACGCCACCACCTCGACGAGTTACTACACGAGCAAACACACGTTGCGCCGATGTAGCATGTACCGTCACTATTTTTACCAGTCCTGGTGTTTTTAGCATGGTCGGAGTTGCGGTTGAAATTGGGCAGTATTTTGGTTTGGCGTTCGTGTATGAGTTGCCTTCACCATCAGCGCTTATCGCTATATCTACAACCAGAAGCGGTTTGGAGTTACGAAAATCACGAATCAAAGTATTAAATACCAGAGCGTTATGTCGCTCTTTCATTCCCAATGTGCCAATCGTCCACTACCTATACTGTTACAGAATGAGCTTTCCCGTCCCTTTGAATCGCAACAGAGCGAAAAACAAAATCAACACGTCCAAACACCACTGTCCCAATGCCTCTCACCGTTCCCAAAAATCAATGAGCGAGCCCATGTGAGCCGAAGTCGAATGGAGGTTTTGCATCATTACCCAGCATTGCCTTTAGTAAGATGAACCGGTGATTCCATGCAATCAAGGAAAGTCGTTGAGAATGCGTCAGGACAGACGGGGTAGCTGGCATCTTTGCGCAGAATCCTACCTGCTGTTTCCGCCAAAGGCGAAGCTGCCAAAGACACCGCCACCGCCACCGGGAGTCATAGGTCCCATGTTTGACAAGCCGCTGGTGTTATGGCCGTGATTGGCAGGTGTAGAGGATGCGAGGTGGGCGTTGCCAGTGTTCGGGGTGCTCGGCGCGCCATTCTGGCCAGGCTGGCCGTTAGTGTTGTTGGAGTCGTTGCCTCCTGCGGATTGATTCATCATGGACGCCATCATGAGACCGACGTCCGGTATGCCCAGACCCCAGACCTTACCGACGTGCTCGTCCGGAATCTCGCCGTTGAAGATCTTGTCGCGCATTTGGAAGAAGACTCGGCCTGTGAGGAGGGAATCCGAGCCAGCCTGGTGAGCAGACCCAACACGCTTAACCTTGAGCGTCTCGGCGATGTTCTCCAAGCCAGACTTGTGCTCAAACTTTTGAAGAATCTCAGTACTATTGGGATCGGAAGGCGACAAAAGGCCAGAGTTATGGAGTCGGATGGCGTGCTTCATCAAGTGCTTGACATCGTAGGTTGTCGGGAAATACAGCTTCATTTTGTGGTCGAAGTCAACTTCGTCGTTGGGTAAGGGCATGCAGATGAGCAACTTGGTCAGATAACCAAAGTCGTATCCGCCATGGAAAGAAATCCACCTCACGTTGTCGAAGCAGACCAGTCCGGACGGAATCAGTAATGAAGCAAACTCGTGAGGGTCAATCCCATCTCGTTCGAGCAGGTTGAAATCGATCCCCGCTTGTTGAAGTGACTCGATCGACTTCTCATTATACATGTCGTCCTTTAGGGAGAATTTGAAGTTGAACTGCCAAGAGAATGGTAGCGGCCCTTGCGCGCCGGCCCTTCTAGCTGCCATGCCAAGGTCCACGTCGGTAGAGCCTGGCCGTGCTGGAGGGGTTTCGCCGTCTTCGTTGAATAGTGTGATGCCGATCTGGATGACCTTCAGCATGTCCACGTTCGTTCGTAAGCATTGATAATGGTAATCGCTCTTGCCACGGAATCCTCCCATTGGCCTCGATACGACGCCGGGGAATTCAGTGTCCTTTGGCGCATAGTCAGCAAAGCAGTCCAACGCACCGGCCAGATGTCGGGCCACCTACCATAGCAATATATGGATACCTATCCACCAAGTCTCTCAGTGCAGCCATCTCCTCATGAAGGTTATGTTTCCAGACTTCTCGTATCCTGCCCTTGTTCGGCTGCGCCCGCATCGTGGGATGCTCCATCAACACACCATGCTGCACGGGACCGCCATGCTGGGGCTGTTGCAACGCTGCCGCCGCGGCTGGCCCGTGAGCAAATCCCATCCGCGCGCTTTGACTGCCAAAGCCCGAGTCCGCGAAGCCGGCCGCCGCCCCGTTCAAGCCCGCCGTGGCGAAGCCGCCGCCGTTCGCGGCACCGAAGGGGTTGATCTGCGCATTCGCGTTGAGGTACTGGTTGGCGCCCAGAGGACCACCTTGTGGTTGGCCATGGTTCGGGAACCCAGGCTGGTGGAAAGGCGCGCCGACACCGGGCCCGGCGCCGAAGCCCCGAGGCTGTGGTGGCATCAGGGCGTGTGGGTGGAAGTTGTGATGGTTGCCGATGAGGGGAGGCCCAGGTATAGGCGGAAAAGGGACTGGCTGGCGCGGTCTCTAACGCGACGTAGAAGAGTGTGGCGGTCTGTCCGAGGGGCCGCGCGGGCGGTGCATTGAGTAAACAAGGGCAAATTTGGCCGAGTATGGCAGTACTTCCACACTGTCGTCAGGGTCGCAGGGTGTGGTGATGGAGGTCAAGGTGGGTAGGCTGGCGGAAGGCGGAGTCGCTGTCGTCGAACTGCAGGGAGAGGGCAGACGGCAATGACAAAGCTGCAGGGCGTTCGTCGGCAATGGGTAGCGATTTCTGAGATATTGTTGTTGGTGCCCTGGGAGATCGAGCTGTGCGTGCGTATAACTCTATCGTTGGGGGTCGCGGGGAGAGTTGCAGTCAAGAGGGAGATGGGTTTGGCAGAAATGGTGGCATAAAGGCTTGTGACCGAACGTGCCTTGCCTTAGTCGAGTAAGGTGAGGTGAGGTAAGGCACGGCAAGGTAAGGTAAGGTACCTGCCGGCCTCACCTACTGCACAGAGTACCTTACCTACTGCTAGAGTGAATGAGAGGAGGGAGAAGCCTGAGCAGGTACAAGACGTGGCCCGTGCGCGCACCGTGTCGGAGAAGCTGTGCTACTTTGTTCCGACGACACCAACTTGCCTGCGTCTGTTCTAATCCCACTACCAAAACCTCCCGTTGCCCAGTTGTTTGTCCCCATCGCAGACAGTCACAACCGGCGCAATGCTTGCCACAAGGTGAGTCACAGCCCAATGGCCCGCTGCCGTGCTCTATGGGCCCCTTGATATGCAACGACGGCATCCTCGGTGACTGACCATCGTCTCCTCAACCAGAGTACTACGAGCCGCCCACGGCGGCCCCAAGCCCAACATCACCGGCTTCAACGTCCGTGCCTTCAAGGAAGCGACCGGCCAGCCTCGATACGACCCATGGGAGCGAGCGTATGTCTCCCCGTTTCCTCTTCCGCCATCCAATCGACAGGCGGCCCCACGCTACGAAGTCTCTCTGCTAACCTTGGTCTGAATCTGCTCTAGTGAGGCTTGGAGGTACCAAGGCCCCTTCACACGATGGAACCGGTTCAAGGGCGCCCTCCCCGGCTTCGGTACCGCGTCTGTCGCCTTCGCCGGATACTGCGCCTACGAGTACTTCTTCCTGGATGACGGCCACCACGGCGACGGCCACGGCTCGGAGGGACACCACTAGACGGGACAGCAGATGGAAGGGAGACGAGAGCGGGAAGAGAGGAATGAGGGGTTTTGCGCCCTTTGTACATATATCTATCAGCAGAAGATAAAGGCCCCGGCTACGGGTACGGTCAATTGATTTCCTTCAAGAGTTACGGGGGTCAAAGATTCGGCACTATTACGAGGTGGAAGTGTTGTGCTGATTATGATAGGCCATCAAGCATGAGATGCGAAAAGGGGATGCAAGACAGGCGTAATCACTCACTGCAAGCCAATTTCAGGCGCTGGGTGATTGAGTAGTGCCTCGATCTCGACTTCTCATGAAGAACAAGAAACATCGAAAAGACCTTCCTTACGTAGCATCAAATGGTTATGCCGAGAGGCTATATTGTAGTCTAGTTTCATACTGGTGTTCTCCTGGTATATCCTTCCATACACATGATATCGTGTATAAGACCCCCAGAATGCATTCCCCCCCATTCCTAATAAACTCCTCAAAGCGAATCCCATAAAGATTAGACAAAAGAATAAAAGGCTGATGAAGGAGGCAGGTCCATGCCTCTACAGCGTCAGCCCGTTGACGGCATCCAGTGCTCCCTCCACAGCAGTTTCCAGCTCGCTTACTCTTTGCTTTAAGCCCCGGTTCTCGTCTCGCAGTAGACTGACAGTATCCCAGGCTACGCTAACCTCTTGGCCTCGACAATTCCTGCACGAGTCAACGCCGCCTTGGGGCTCCTCCACCCTGGAGCCATCTTGAGAAATACCCCTCAAGAGCTTCTGGAAGGCGCTGATGGGTTGGGGAGGTAGCTGCTTATGCAGTCGAGGAGGCTCGAGTTTGCTCGGCTTAGAATGCGGAGCGGGCATGTCGATGGTGCTAGCATCTGACAAACTGGCTGCGATAGTTGGGCTACGAGATCGAGAAAAAACACTGGCCTCCTCAGTGCTGTCTTCGTCTGTCTCGAAGCTAAGATCTGATTTGGCGCTTGCGTCGCTCGCTCTCCACTTCGTTTTTTGGTCTTCTTCTGCTTGCAAATCCTCAGAGACGGTCGAGCAGCCAGCTGTCGAGTGACCTCGTTCTCTTGTCAACCGTTCCTTTATTCTCAACTTCTTTTCGCGGTTTAGTTCCTCCATCAATGCCAGCATGATGGACTCTTGCTCGGCGGCTTTCCTGGCCATTTCCTCCAACTGAAGCTTCAGATGATGCGCCCGCAGGTCAGCTTCGTCTTTATCATCAGACTTTGCCTCTCGCCCCGCCTTTTCGTCCCTCAGAGCAATGGTACGTCGTTGGTAGGCGGTTTGATACTTCTGCAGCAAGCCCGTCGCCGTGATCTGTAAGTTCTTAAAGGCCGCAGGCGAGAAGGTGTCTCTATCCGAAGGAGGACCCGAAGGAAAGAGAGCGGCTTGGATATCGAGGTTAAGGAGTTCGTCCTCCGGAGCAGTAGCAGTAGGAGATGAAGTGAGACCCTTCCAGGCAGACACGGAAGATGTGAAGAATCCGAATCGCGAGCTGTTGGAGGGGGAAATCTGAGGAGTCGATGCCTGGCTTGCTCGGGATTTCGGTATCCTTACGGGTGTCGTGTCCGCTGAGGATGCATCTTCCTGGCTTTGCCCGTCAGCCACGGGTGGTGTGGTGCCTCGAGAGAACCAGGAAGGCCGGCGGCCTTGCGAGCTGTCGCCAGTCATCCTCCTGTCGCCTGTGAGTGCCATAACTGATGAGCCAAGTTGTAGTGTGGGCGATTCGACAGAGTCCCAAGAACCTGGCCTAGAACATGGCAGTTGGTGCGGGTCAGTGTAGGATATGGATTGACGGAGAGGTGATCGCTGCTTCGTAGGAGAGCCAGGGTCCACTTGGAACGTTCGCCGTGTGGTGGATGGAGGGCTTGGGGGCGGCGGGAGCTTGACAGAAGAGCGATCAAGGCTCGTTTGCAGATGCAAATGGGGATTCGACCCTGAAGTAGAGCTCGAGCCCGACCCTTGAGGATGATCGCGCCCCTGGCCGGGGGCTTGACATGGGGACGCCCCGTCCATCGGCTGGTGGGAGCTTAGGATGGCGGGCTAATAATGTGTTTCGAGTGGACCTGGGGGGGGGGAAGACAAGATTGTTCGCCCCTCCCGAGCTTCGGCAAGCCAGTCGAAAGCCACCAGGCCAATCTATTAATTTTAGGGTGACGTCTGTTCTGAGTTAAGACGGCCTGTCAGAAAGTTGAGAAGTGGATGCCCTTGGTGTAGCGTCAACGTGATGTCGGAACGAGACTATTCGTTTTGTGTACTTTCTGCAGGCCAATGGAGCATCGACCAGAAGGTGGCACGAGCGAGCGAAATTGAAGGTTCAGGCGTAGCAGCACTGAGTGTAGCCGGACGTAACCCGCCACCACACTTGGCTTGGGTTAGATGGTTTGCGGAAGATGAGGGATGAGTAACAACAACCACCCTGGCCGAGATGCCTATACCGGAAGGTCTATGCTGGTTCCCTCGTGCCCGGTGTGAAGTCGACTAACGAGGACGTCGAAGGAAAGCCGACGGTGTTGCCGCACAAGGCACGATCGGTAAATGGTTTAATAGCAGGTGCGTGACGATGTTAACAGAGTAATAGGTCTCAGACGATGCGGCGGGTTAGGCATGTATTGGCAGGCTACGGAATGCTGGTTGTGGGGGGTGAGTATCTCGAGGCGACCATCTGACCGGGCGATGCGACAAAGGGAAGAAACGTCACGTAGACGAGTGGAATCGAATGATGATGTATTGCTTCCAGGAAGACGGAGAGCCATGCGCTTCAGACAAGGTGGCTCAGGCAAGATGCCGCGAGTGAACGGGAGAAGTGATGGAGTGTGAATGTGAAAACAAGATGGGGAGGGCTGTTGCGGCGACAGGGGGCCGTGTGGCCGTGTGGCCGTGTGGCCCAGCCAGACCACATCATAGGCCTGGAGGGAGTCGCTGTTTACTGTCCCTCCCAATCCAGTAATATCAGATTCATGCAAACAGACTCCGCACCTTCAATCTATTCGTCCATACAACAACGATGGGCGGCCAGCCAGCCCAGCCCAGCCCAGCCGTCTTTTTTTTTCTGTAGAAAGAAGAAAAAGCCCCTCCAAAAATGCAACTTCCTACCACAACAAGGCCAAGCGGATGTCGAGCCCAGACCAGATCCCTGTGTGGGTGGCATGTCTTGGCTCGTGTCTCCCATCCTCGCCAATGATGGGGCGGGTGGCACGGATGACTCCAGTTCACTGTTTCGTGGCACCATTAGCAGCCGAAGAGGACTGCGGGAAAGTCCTTCCCTGGATTAGCAGCAGAGTCAGTGCACCGCATCGCATCGCGTTGCATCAGAATCAGGATGTCTCTGTTACATATCAAGCTTTGTGGCAGCAGAGTTTGAAGGGCCCCCAGCCCTCTCATGGGAGTGCGGACAGACTATTGATTCTGTCAAGCACACAAAGCGTTTGTTCTTGCTCATGCTTCACTTTTTGAAGCCAAAGGTCGCTCTAGTTGATGTGTTCGATCCCGTGTGCTGGTGCGAAGCGGCCGTCTCAAGGCTTGGCCAACTCACACGCCAACTCGCATGGCTTGGTGATACGAAGAATGATGCACTTCTGCATGGTGCACTTTGTTCCCTCGGTGGATCAACGGCAGCCACGTTTCTCCCAGTTCATCGCTACGTTGCGCGCCGCGGATGCAGCTGAACAGAATAAGCAGGGATAGTAGATGCAAGCGGGAAGAGTTCCCGTCTGATATGGTATTGTCGCAGAGGGACCGTGATTGCATATCACCAAGCAGAAACAGACTCTGTGGCCTAATGCACGCGATGTGGCTAGTTGGGCCGTCGGCGCGATCGTCGACTGTAAACAAAGAACTCCCCCCCACCCTCGGACTTATCTACTGATTTTGTTCTGGGGTATCTTTGTGTTCAGTGTTCTTACTTTGGCTCCAAACACGACGAGTGCTGTATTAACTTTAAGTCGGCATGCAATTCGTTCGGGCTAACCGTAGGGACAAGCGACTCCTGAATCATATCTCTCATGCTTCTCCGCCGAATCTACGGATCTGCAACACCGGACTTGGAGGTTAATCGAAGCAGTTGTTGACGCATTGGGGTGAGATAGAGGACTTGCCCAGCGGCAACCCATAGTCACGTCGAATTACGGCGGTGCCGAGATGGTGGCATGAAGACAAGGCCCACGGACGACATTTTATGACTGGCCAACACTTCATGAAAACACTTTTCGAACTCTGCAGGCTGGCCAGGGGGTGCTGGTTCGGGTTCGTTCTCACCACAAGTTCCGACGATGGTTGGAATATGATACCACACAACCAGACTCGAGCCAAAGAGCCCTTCTCGATGTTGTGCCCACTCGATGAGATAAGCATGAACATACGACTAAACGCATCTGTTCCCACCGATTGTAAACAGCTCTAATGGCCAGTGAATCGACATGATGCTTCCGCAGAGAAGAGGCTTTACTTCAACTTCTCTTCAGGAGCCTTCTCGTGTTCCTCACTTCAACCTGTTAAAGAGGCCAAAGTTTTCATGAATGCTGTCTGCAAGTCAATCGTGACCCAATCTCAAGGCGGTTCTTCCCAGCCTGAATCCAGATATTTAAACACCTCTTGTGTTCCTCTTGAAGCACAGACTCTCGCCATTGTTTGCTTGCAATGCTTACCATGCGTTTCTACCAGAGCTTTGTAGGCGGCCTCCTTCCAAACTTGCATCCACCTTCAAACACGGGCAGCAAGTCGTGTACGTTTTGTCGTAACGGTCATTCCTTCTTTCCAAGAGACCGATCACCAATCTCGTCCTCCTCGTGAGCACTGTGACAATGGAAAAATCCCAACTCGTATCTGCATTTGTGTGCATTGAGCATGAGTCGCCTATCGCTTCCACGAACGAGCGTGCGCCAACACCCGTCTTTTCGCCTTTCAGTATCGCTACCAGCCGCGCAAGCATTATTTACATTGCTATTCCAAACATTCTTTTACGCCATCCATCGATACACGATTGTATTCCCGGCAGGCCGACACCGCTCCCTGTGTGAGCCATGTCCACCACGGGATCCGACGCCCTCTCCATCTCCGGCATGGTTGTGATTACTGTCATCTTCCTGTACACACTGATCAATCTGGCTCTCGCTATCCTTTCCACCCTTGCCTGGACCAAAGCCCGTTCCTGGGTCCGAAGCTCCGAATGTTTTTTGAACGACCTGCGCTGCGACTTTACCCGCTGGGGACTCTACTTCATCATCTCCATTGCGGCTTTCGTTGCTTTCTTCAGCTCGGCCATCATGGCCTGCAACACCATGTCCCGCTCTCGGAAAACAATTGCCACGCCGTCGTACATCTTTCGCTGCGTGGCCTTCACCATTGCTTTGTTCACGCCGCTCGTCATGGTCGGTTGGTCGGGCTTGACTGTGGTGAACGTGAACTGGTTCGACGATGACAGCACAGGAAGCTTCAGCATCACGAGCATGAATTCTTCATTCGACATTGGAGGCCTGAATGGCATATTCGTCATCGACTCTCTGGACGGTAGCTTACCGATATCTCGGGCGCCCTTGATAACAATCCACGTAAATCTGTAAGTGCATATTTTCAGTCAACCTGGGGAGCATGAAAGACACCTGCTCACAAGAAGCGAGAAGGGTGTTTGGTGCGGTCCTGGCTGGCATCGCTACGAGTGTTGCCGCCACTTCAGCACCAAAGTCTGAACACAGCCGGGCCGGGCCATAAAAATGCACTTGAACTGCCAAGCGAAGGTGCACGTCCACGAGTTGAAGGACATTGGCTTGATAAAAGTAGCTGGGCGCTTGCATTCCCTTTTTGGCTGCTTGGCCAAGAGGCTCCGGTGGATTGGTTGCACGCAATGATCCTAAGGCTTCTAGTAGTTGAGTTATACATCATCAATAATACAGACCACTCATTGAGCAATATCCGTTCCTAGTATCGTGTTACAAACTGGGTACCGTAGTAATAAAGACCGAGTCCAGTACTGGAAGACAAGGTAAAGTCAAGTCATTCTGTTACTGAACAGCTTCGTCAAGGTACCTGCAACAGGTTCAAATTCATGAAATCCTTTACGGTGCACTCACTAGGCTGAACCCGCCAGGCATTGGGTCCGCTTCAAAGGAATTTTGTCGACTTTTCGTATGAGATTTGCTGAAGCCTTGGCAATCGCGACAATTCAACCGATGGGCCAGGACGTGGTGTTGCTAATAGACGCCGCCTTCCGGCCAACATCGAAGGCCCTCTGACCCAGACAGCAGGCATGGTACCTTGATTTGGGGAACACTTACCTCTGTAAATACACAAATTTTCAAAGCAATTCTGCAAAGAGGTGATAATGAGTTGTGTTGTCCCGGCCTCGTTCGAGTGTGTACCTCGGTACATAAAATGGAGCATTGCTTTTGTCAAGGTTCGGGGTCCAGAGCGTCATAAGGCACTGCTAACTGCTCAAAGCAACTAGCGTTCGCTTTTTTTCCCTTGACAGCTTTCAAGTCGGCTGTAATACTCTTATTAGTCTGATTTATCGCCGGCTACAGCTATACATTCGATCTCTCTAATACTATCCTACCGGTGTGATTTAACGCCTTGCATCAACCTGCAGGCACCAGACTACTGCAGATTTTAGCAATATTATTCAGCAAGCATTTACTTGCACTACTATTTCGTCATCTCACCCAGCGACCACATTCTCATCCCAAACAGCTACACGGCAGCGAAGACAATCCAGTGATTCACTTTGCCAGGGCCCGTCGCCAGCAGCAGGAATTATGCTCCTCATCGGGCTGACAGGATCGATTGCCACGGGCAAATCGACTGTCTCGTCGCTGCTGTCGTCTCCGCCCTACTCTCTGCCCATTGTGGACGCAGATGTGCTGGCGCGCAAGGTCGTCGAGCCCGGCACCCGTGGCTACCAGAAGATCGTGGCGCACTTCGGACCAAACACGCCAGACCTCCTCGTCGAGCCGTCGGACTCCATGCCGGAGAACGGGCCCGACGGACGCGGGCGACCTCTGAACCGCCCGGCGCTCGGCAAGCGCGTCTTCGGGAACAGCGAGGAGCGCAAGAAAGACCGTGCCGTCCTCAACGGCATCGTGCACCCGGCCGTCCGCTGGGAGATGTTCAAGATGGTGCTGGGCTGCTACGTCCGCGGGCACTGGGCGGTCGTGCTCGACATCCCGCTGCTGTTCGAGAGCGGGCTGGACCGGTTCTGCGGGCTGGCCGTCGTGGTGGCGGTGCGTGACCCGGAGGTGCAGATGCGGCGGCTGATGGACCGCGACGCACACCTGAGCCGCGAGGACGCCGAGAACCGCGTGCGCAGCCAGACGGACGTGCGGGAGAAGGCGCGGCGGTGCGAGGCGCGCGGGCCCGGCAACGGCGTGGTGCTGTGGAACGACGGGTCGAGGGACGAGCTCCGGGCGAGCCTCGGGGCTGCCATGGCGGACGTCCACCGGCGCAGCCCGGACTGGTGGTCGTGGCTGCTCCTGGGATGCCCGCCGCTGGCCGTCGCGGTGGCCACCTGGCGGCTCTGGCAGAACGTCCGCATTAACCGCCGCTGGGAGGGGGAACAGCAGAGCAAGGCGAAGCTGTGAAACCACTTCAAGCGTAGTGTATGAATAGATGATGAAGAGCAACGGGACAGGGAAGGGGCTTTACGATGTCTTGCAAGTGGGTTTGCCCGCAGCACGTCAATCTATCGCAATGTTCCTAGCAGGATTTCTAAAAGGTGCATTCGTCCAACGTTCATGTCTATCATGGTAATCCTCTGCCCGATACATTCAACCCGACCCAAGACCTAACACCTTGAATGAACCGTTTGGACAACCAGCGAGACCTGTGCCAACAACAAGAAACTCTCGCCCCCGATGCGCCCTCAAAACAACATGTACGCCATCCCGTGTCATTTACCATAAAACTCCGCCGCATTAATTCATCGTAGTTGAACAGAAGGAAAGTATCGAGGTCCTGCAAATCCGCGCGCCATAACCGATTGTATGTCGATATTGCTGTTGTCATCATGGTGTGAACTCCAAATCTTGAGCAGTATAAAGCGACCCGACACAGGGGGGTCAAATTTAATGGTGCATTTGCTCTTCTTCTTCTCAATGAAAAATTTGGCGTGAGGCACCAGAAGCCCTCCGCCCACCGCTCGAAGGGCTTCCTGAGTAGCATTAGCATGGGCCTCCCACGCCTCGGTCAACGACATGCTAGCCGGGTCGCGCTGATGATGGCGCAGCTCTTCTAAAAAGTCGTCAGAGTCAAACGGGTTGGGCTCGTCCGAGTCCGACTCGGGAGCCTCGAAAGGCAGGGAGCCAATGCGATTCGGGGTGCGACGATAGCCGCGAGGGCCATCACATTCGTCTTCCGCATCGCTGCATTCCGTCGTTATCCTGAAATCAGGCTGATTGCTGTCGAATTCTTCGGGCATCTGTGCTAGGCGGTACCCGCCTTCTTCATCGTCATTCGAGCGGTAGACATACGTGCGCGTGGCCCGTCTGCTCGTGGTACCGTCGTCGTGGTGACGGATAGAGATGACATGGCGGGGATCCCTGGTGGCCAGTGGGTGCGAGTCTTCCTGGTTATATGCCGCCGGACGTTGCTGGGGCGGGTGCTGGGGCAGGTACTGGATCGCATACTGAGCTGTCCGACTGAGGACTTCATCTTGATCCATGGATATGAACACCATCCCTTCCCGTACACTAATGTTTCATGGATCAGTAAGGCCCGTGCCGAGGAAGCATGTCTAATAACCTACGGGTGCGAGTAATTCATTGAGCCGGGAGCTTTGATGACCAATTCTGACAACGTAAAAACGGTAGCTCCCTGGTGCCGTAACACAATGTTGCACCTGTTTCCTTTTGTGCAGTACACCGAATTGTCGTCCTTGAGAATATTATCCGCAGCATAGAGAGTCTCGTTCGAGAACATGCCACCGTCGCAGCTGACCATCTCAAGCTGCAACTGCCCAGGCTCAACCTGGCCATATCTACCGTACCGGAAGCCCTTGTAGTTCGAGACAGACCTTTCAGAATCTAGCTTCCGGCGCTTGCTTCTCCGATTATCGTCCGGGCCATCGTGAGAGCGTAGCGGTGGCGAGAAAGGCGGGGGCATTAGAGGGTGGAGATGATTATGCGTCGTGAGATCCAGGAGGGCCCGAAGGTGCGAGTTGGCCTCGTCAAGGGATCGGTCAAGATCATCGAAATCGGGTGCCCGTGTCTCGGCGTTGCGGACTCGGGTAGAACGTGAAGGCCAGCCGTTATCCAAGTTCTCAAACTCATCCGCAGCCGAAGCTCGTTCCTCTAGACTGCGTATACGCTCAGCCCTTCGGTAAGCCGCAGACCAGTATCGAGGCGGGGGTTGTGGTCGACCAGGAGCTGGTTCGGCATTGTCTCGCTGGCGTGGAGAGTTGAGAGTCCGTAGAGATGGCAGCCTAGGCGTTGGTAGCGGAGGAAAGTCGTCTTGGCGGTCTCGAGGACGGTGCCGATAGGAGCCGGGGCCCCATCTGGCGGACATGATGCGCCAGCCAGGAAGATTACACTCGATATAACAATGCACGAAGTTCGACGGGATCAACGGGTCCTTGGGTCGAAGACTTTCTTCAACGCAGGCGACGTCTTTCCTGATAATAAGTCGCCCTTCGGGCAGTATTGCTCAGATGTGGCAGTATAAGAGCTCCCCGCTCGGCGTCTGCGGGGGACGAAGCGGACGGAGATACGACGCAGGAGAGATTCTGTTGAAGAAAGAAAGGCAAGATCGAAAAATGGAAGTACTCCTCGAATTCGAGCCGACTGTTGAGGCGGTCACGGCAAGTGGCGATAGACGGTCGAAGGTGGTGCTGAGAGGGGGTTTGTCCGGAATGTCCTCCACAGTCCAGCTAGCCAGATTGCCGACGTACGCGGAGGGCGAGGACCAACGTCTTAACGCTGTTCAGGACGGATCTGGAGAATTCAAAAGAAACATTCAATGGCAGACCAGCGCAGTAGGCTCAGCATGAAGTCGACTCTCGAGGAGCGGGAGTTGCGTTATGCTCTGTCGTGGATTCCCGACAGATGGCAGGTCAGGTGGACGTCCATGTGGCCTGCGGACCTGAGGGGACGGATGGCGTCTGAATGGTGGCTCCAGCCCCATGAATGACGGATGCGCATACAGAGGTAGAGAGAAAGGCAGCTAAGGATGGGGTCCCCTGCCCTGCACTACCGTGCCACTCACGGTCACGACAGCGCTTAAGCGGCGCCGAGTGCACCTGGGGGTTAGCGCTTGTCTCGCACGGTGCGGTGCCCTTGCTACAGTCACTACGACAAGTGCATCGCGGGAGCTTCCTCCACGTCTGGGACGGCAGGTGATTCGTTGGCGCTCCCGAGGTAGTGGAGCGCCAAGTTGCCAGCTGCAGCAGGGTGAGGCGTGCTAGCAGTGACACGGCATAAGGCGAGTGGCCCCCAGCTGGCAATGTATTCCGTTAGCAGGACCGGTAGTGCCTCACCTCCTGAGGTACCTTGCTAGTAGCTCTTCTACCTTGCCTCCAGGTATGTACCTCATCTACAGGTGCCTTTACTTACTAAAACAAGGTAGCGCGGTCATTCATTGTTAGCCCAGCCAGCACCGTTGCAAGCCAACAACAACACTCTCACTAACAATTTCTCACCCGCCGAGATTCACTGACGCTCCTCAGCCTCGTCAACATTCTTTGCAAGTGGGTGTCAGCCTTTATCAAGCAACACTCTAGCCACAAAACTGCTTCAGATGAAGGGATCACGGTGATTAGGCTGAGGCCATTTGTTCATTTTCTCCCTTTTCCCCCTCTCTCCACAACAGCCTATCTTGTGCGTTCTCTAATCACGCCCCTTCTTCATCTGTGTGACCTCATACTCAGCCTCGTCAACGCCATTCCACCACCAAGCTTTCTCTTCACCACCTCACCTATATCTCGTCTTCCTCTAGCCCCCAATGGAGCAACAAGGTATCGGATCGGGGGCCGGCCCTTCGTCGGACCCCAACAACCCTCAGCCTCTTTATGCCAGTGTCAACAACCAGGTCGACCCCAACGCTGCCATTGCGGGCTTGATGGCTTCCCAGGCATTCGTGCCCGATCCATCTATGGCTGCATTGCCAATGATGCAGTCATCCCTACCTATGATGCTTGCAAACGGTGAAGCCGAAACGAATGTGTTGCCTCACGTCATCAGCGCAGGTAAGTTCCCCTCGTTTCCCTCATCCGTTGTCGCTCGGCTTACCAGCGTGCCACCACAGACGAGATTGCGCTGTATGATCGGCAAATTCGCCTATGGGGTCTAGAGGCCCAAGGGAGGATCCAGAACGCAAACATCCTCCTCATTACTATTCGAGCTCTTGCCAGTGAAGTTGCCAAGAATCTTGTCCTCGCCGGCATCGGTTCCCTCACCATACTCGACGGCTCCGTCGTCACCGAGGCTGACTTGGGCGCTCAATTCCTTCTATCTGACAGCGATGTTGGGCAGAATCGAGCCCAAGCTGCGAGTGTCAATCTGCAGAAGCTAAACCCTCGCGTCAAGATCAATGTCGACGTCGAAGGTGTCAAATCCAAAGGGCCCAGCTACTTTGCAGGTTTCGACATTGTCATCGCCACGGACCTAGACCCCGACTCCTTCAACCTCATCAACACCGCTACCCGTCTGAATGGAAAAGCCTTCTATGCTGCCGGGCTGCATGGCATGTACGGTTTCATCTTCAGTGATCTCATCGAGCATGACTACGTCATTGAACGGGATGTTGGTAATGTCTCTACAGAGCTCAAGCAGGAAACACGCACACGGGCCATCATTGATGTCAAGACTAAGAAAGAGGGATCCAAAACAACAGAATCCGTGACCAAGCGTGAGCTGTACTCAACCTGGTTTCTTGCTAGCGATGCTGCTGGTCTTCCTGAAGAATACACCAAATCGAAGCGTCGGCTCCGATCCGTCACCCCGGCTCTGCCTTGTCTGCGAGCTCTTTGGGACTTTATGCAGATTCAAAATGGCCGCTTGCCAAGCAATCGCGATGATCTGAAGCTCTTCACTCAGATTGCAACAGGAAAGCATAAAGCCCTCGGGCTCCCGAGTGAAACTCTGAGGCCCGAGTTTTTGAGAAGTTTTTTGCAAAATCTTGGTAGTGAGATTGCTCCAGTGACGGCGATACTCGGAGGCCAATTGGCCCAAGACGTCATCAATGTCCTGGGACGGACGCAGCAGCCGATTCAAAATATGGTCATATTCGATGGCACAACTATGGAATCGCTGATGTATCCGCTCCATCCAGACGGAACTCTTGGCGCTAGCCTCCTTTCATTGGGTGGCGTCGAGCCCATGCCCTCCAATGGCAGTAACATATTGATGGGTGATCTAAATGGCATGGCACCCATAGATCCCATGGGAATGGGGGGCCTTGTCTCTTCAGGCATCCCAGGATTGCAACCGCCTGGCAGCATGCTAATGGATGGGCTGGCTCCTAACGGAATGATGATGCCCGGTTTGACTGCAAACGTCGGTTCCGTAAGCGCGCCTATGGAAGGTGTAGATCACTCTGCGATTACCAGCTTCACCTCAGTTCCTCAGCAGGGACACGTGGAACAACCAAGCACGAACCCATCAAATGCTGCACAGCCGGGCACGACATCCTCAGATGCTGCACAGCCGGGCACGCAACAGCAGGCCCCTGAAGCCGAAGACAGCAAGAAGACTGAAGGTGAAAATTCTGCATAATCTTTAGCAGGGAGGGCAGCTTGTTTATAGCCAGGAAAGGGGGTGTAGGGGTAGGGGTCATTGGAAATGACGATCCTAAAGGCAGGCAGGTTTTGAGTCAGGTTTGAGCCATCTGGGCGACGACTTTCAGAATTTGAAGACGATGATACCTTTGTAAAAAATACTAGAACAGCGCGTACCAGGGAGCGCTCTGTGCATTTTTCAGCTTAGCTTAACATATGAGCAGGCATCTACTCATAACATCACTTTTCATGGTCCAAACAATGTAATACGAGCCACCATCACGCGAGAACTCTTTCGTAACGACGAACCATTCGTATCTCTTGCATTCAGACTATCGAGTCGATGCTAGTATCCGGTTCATAAACCAATATGCAAAAACCTCCCCATGATAACGATCCCTTCCCCCATCTTCTCCGCGTGTCAGGTGACGCGAGTCCCCTGTGCTAGACCTCCCAGGCATCCATACCAGAACACCCCTTCTCAGCTTGCAAGCAGAAGCAGGCGCTCCCATGCCTCTCTGGCTATGTAAAACACTCAGCGGAGCAAAGGGGGTAAAGTGGTAGAAGGGGGGGGCTGAAGAACGAGGAGAACGGGAAATGACCGCCAATAAAGGTTGCCTGAACAATACAGAATATGTAAGAATTGGAAATGAAGGCAGTAATGCTTTTTGAGGTTGGGGGAAGGAGAAGGAAATGCAATCCATCAACGCCGGCTAATGCCAGGTACGAAGCCCGAAATGTTCGTGTTTTTGCATCAGGCTGAAGACCAATGCCAATTAAAATACTCTGCTGCCCTCTGTAGGGGTATAGTAGCAGCAGAAAAAGGGAAGGATGTTGTACTGGTCAAAAAAAATAGGAAAGAGATGGGAAAATGTATTCTTTGCTGCAATGGAGGAGAGCTGTGTCCCTTAAAGAATATCCTCGTCAGGAATCTCTATAGGCGCGCATGCCTTCCTGCCATGCTGAGCACTAACGGCCGGCAGGTGATCGCCACTTCGTGAGGACGTGCCAGCTCTCGCCGTGCTCTTGCAAGCCGTCTTCTTCTCGGCCAGGCGAGGCTTGAGCCCGGATTTCTTGGATTGTTTCGTCCTGCTTGTAGATGGTCGAACGCCAACTATGACAACGTCTGGCTCTGCAGGTTTGGGCTTCCTTGGACGAAGGCGTTGTTTCAATGGTCTGTTTTCGTTAACAGGCTGATAGTCGCCGGTGGTCATCGAATGTTCCTTGCTGGGGGTGTCGCGAGATAATGACTGCGGCTTTTCGGAGACTTGCATAGGTACCGACACTTGAGCCGGCTTCTCCCTTGAATAGAGTGGAGGAAGCCCAACTATAGGGGTCGCAAACCTGATGTTTTTGAACTTTGGCCGCATGCCATTACCGGAAACTGTGTGGTGAGAATTGTCCATACCCTATCTGGACTCATCTCGTTCGTTTGGTCCTTCTCCTCTGTCATGCTTATCCACTTTGCTACGCTTTCGGTGTTGGTTGACATTCCATCCTCGAATCTGCGTAGGGCCAGAGCTAGGCAGCGCAGCGGCTCCACCCGTCTCTTTGTGGTCATATGGGATGGTCTTGAGTTCAGGTTTGTTTGACCAGGCTCGGTGGGCCGGGACAGGTGCAGGTTGCAGTTTGCGATACTTGTTCGAGCCTGCATCTGAAGACCCGGATGGGGTCGAGCGGTGACGGTGAATTGAGCTAGGGGGGCCATGAGGTGTTCCTGGAGGACTCTGGCCTATTTGGTGTGGTAGGAGCTGCGGGTTGGCAAAAGTAGGCGAAAGGATCTGTGCTGGATAACCCTGTTGGGGAGAGGTCATGTAGGCCTGTCCAGCTTGTTGAGGGTTAGGAAGGATCCTCTCTGTAACGATTGGCTGCAAAGGCTGATGTGGTTCCGGACCCGGGTAACTGTGATGAAATGATCGTCCAGGCCCAGGAGGTGGGTGAGAGTAATAGGCAGGTATACTACCCTGGGAAGCAGACCGCATGCCGGGGTCGTGGACAAGTTCTTCTTGCATCGGCTGGTTGCGGGCTCTCGGCGGTCGAAGCGGCGGCAAAGGCTCTGCGCTTGCGGTATGGGCGAAGGGAATCCTGGAATGCGTTGCCGGAGGCGGGGGGAAATGCTGAGGAGGGGGGATCGAAGATACAGGTGATTGCGCTGGACCAGTCGATTGTTGCTGAGGCCAGTATGGGCGAGCATAGTTTGGATCGGCTGCGTAGCCACTAAGGCGACGGGAATGGAATGCCGGATCCAAAGGACGGCCGGACGACACATGGGGATCTCGCGGGTCAGAAACCGCGTAACCACCTCCGTGTTGGAGATAAACACCAGGCTCTTGCATTTGTGGCCCTGGAGGGCCGGGCAGTGGATGGGCGCCATAGTCGGGGCCTCGCATAGGCGGCGGTGGAGGTGGCGGCGGCGGCGGCGGCAGGGCCTGCTCATGCATCATCGGGTAATGGTGCACTTCGCTCGGAGGGCCGTACCCAGCTGCGGCAGGTTGCAGTTGAGGTTGCGCACGAGTTTGCTGTTGAGGAAGAAGTGTGCGTGGATAATCCGATGGACCACCGTGTATGCCTTGGGGGATATGGTTCATAGGTGCCGGCATAGGCTCATCTCTTGTCATGGCCATCCGCATGTCTGATTCCAGAACATTGTACCCATTCGTCCGGGCATCATGCATAACTGCAGACCCAGGTAGTCGTGTCTCAACGTTACAAAGCTCGGCGAGAAAATTGAGCCCCAGTGCATTGCTGTCCTGAGTAGGAGTCGCAGCTGGTTTTGAGTCCGTGAAAACATCACGAATGGCATCATATCTGACGGGCTTGGGTGTTGGTGGAGCAGGTCGTAAGGTGTTCTCGGCCTCAACAAAGGCAGTTGCGTATGTCAGAACGGACAGGGCTGTTAGCCAGCCCTCATTCTGGGCAGCGCTTTCGTCAGTGGGCTTCTCATCCTCCAGGTCGGAAGGAACATCCTCAACGAGAGGTCGGGCTTCCAACTCCTTGAGGGCCGTGCCAAGCGACTGTTGTCGTAGCTCCTCGTCAGGAATAAGGTACTCTGAGACGTCGATGTCCTCAGACTCGATTTGCGACAATTTGCAGAATCGACGTAGCGATGCGCCCATCTTCTTACGCCAAGGCGCATCAACAGTGAGTCGATGATTCATAGTCTTCTGGAACGAACGTGAGGCATGGGATATGCGTCCCGAAGGGTTGGCAATGTAAACAATCGGCTTTCCAGGCATGATATAGTGGTCGGGGTCTTCCAACTCATTGTTGCTAGTGGAAAGGAAAACGCCGTAGGTTGGGTGAACACCATGCCGCTTCACCAGTTTCTTGTCAAAGTCGTCTACAGTAGTTGCGGAATAATCGTAGCCGTTACACCAGTGATCGAAATGCACCCCGTTGCTGTTGGGAGTGTCGAGGTACTTGCCGCGCTTGGCGCGAGTATGACCCTTGGTAGAATCATTGGATGAATCGCGAAACCCGATTTCCCAGTCCTCAAATAAAAAGGGTCGAGGGGCGAGGACTCTGCTGTTAACCCACTTCTCTCGCATCGATGGCCTTTGGTTGTATATGCGGAAGCCATACTCGTCAGGCTCGGCAGCGTTCTTTGGCAACGGTGGGCTCTTTTCGCGTGCGAGCACCTTGGCCTGCAATCTCCCCTGGGCAGCTGTGAAGCTACCGTTCATGAGATTAGGTGGCTCCGGCGACGCCGGAACGGACTCTTCATCAGCCGGTGTCCCATCCGGATGCAACTCTACCTCTGCAGCAGAAGCCAGAAGACCCTTGGCAGGAGCTGGGGTAAGCGGAGAAGGTTCGATGAGCTGGCTGTCGTCAACTCCGCGAACAGACCGCTTGGGCGTTGGCTGGCCCTCGGGTTGGTCCTGGGCACGCCTTTTGTTGATTCCGCGGCCTCTTCCCTTGCCTTTTGTCGGTGCAGCGGTAACAACGGCAGCCACGGCAGCGTCGGCGTCACGCGCTTTTTGCCACATTTCAGTGCCTTCGACCCGCGAAGGATACGGCACAAGATGGCCGTCTTTGTAGCACTCAAAGATGCCGAATTCCTTGTCAAAATGCTCATCTGAGATGACCTTGTATTCATATTGATCATCACGTACCTGAAGATTAAGGCAGGTTTGTCAGTGGATGAGAGAATTAATAATAATAAAAAAGATGGGCAAGGTGCGACGTGGTAGGATGCAGGGAAACTCACGTCGACGGGAATGTCCCGGGAGTCGAGCAATTCCAAAATGCGGAGACGGTTGTGTTGGCCTTCATAAAATTGCTCTTCAATCTCGTAGAAGCCATTCTGTAAAGGCAGCGTGGTGGCCGCATTGTTAGATCAAAAAGGCTGTTTTGGGATATCCGCGACCGCGGACCTCCAATCACAAACAGACATACCTGAAACTCCTGTTCGGTGACATATCTCTCGGCCTCAAAAGTGCCCTGGGCGAGTTTGAGATCGCATTGTAGCCGTTCGTCAAATTCTGCCAAGCGCTTGTCCAGGTTGTGCTGGAGCTCGTTCATGACGGCGACATGCTCATCCGACTGCCGATACAGGTCAGGGTTCTGCAGGGCCTCGTCAATGCTGCGCTCGGCGAGTTCCTGCAAAGCGGGCTTGAGAGCATGGGCAACGGCCTGGTAGGTAGCCTTGAGATCTCTTTGACGCTCGTAGGCGGCCTGGACGCGGGAGTCGGCAAAGTTCTTTGCCCGGCCCCGTCGCGTGCCTCCACGACCAGGTTTTGCTGCTGCAGACTTGGTGACGGTGGCGCTGGAAGCACCTCGACCGCCGCCTCGCCCACGACCGCCGCGACTGCCTCGGCCGCCTCTGCCGCGGCCGCGGACTGAGGGCTCGCGCGCGGGCGACTCATTCTCAGCAGCCATGGTGTGCGGAAATGAAGGTGCTCATGTAAGATAGTGGGTGCAGCAAAAAGCTGGTAACAGCCGGGTGCCCGGCAGATACGGGGCGCGCAACTTAGCAGCAGGACGAGAGAAAAAAAGCAACACCTGCGGAGGACGATCAAGGAGAGCGGGAGGGATGGCGCCTCGTAGGGCTTGAGTTGACCAGCCGGCGGAGCGGCGTGGCAAAGGGGGGAGGGAGATGTTGGAAGCGAGGAAAGGTCAGTGATGTGTATTTGGGGTGAAGGTGTGTATAACAAGGTGAACCAGGCCAAGACCGGAGAGGAAGTTTCCACGCCAAACTCGCCGCGCCGCAACAATAAAAAGCAGTGCAACCACAAAAGGGGAAGAGAAAGAAGCTGCCTAAACCAATGACGAGGCAAGTGAATGAGCCGACGTGTCTGCGGAGCGCAGGAATCTGGCGTCGGCGATGGTATTGCTCTGGAGGGTTTCTTAGAGACGAAAAGAACTGTCCCTTTTTTCCGCCTTGCCCATGAACCTGAGAAGAGCAACGGGCACCTTACCGGACGTAGAGAAGAGGCTGACGCTCATGGGCGACACTGTAAATTATCAAGGTAACGTGCAGGGGCCCACCCTCGTACCTCTGCGCCTGTTGCTGTATGGGCCGCTACCTCGCCAGCCGGCCAGTGTACCTCTACCTCCGAGCGGACCGCCTCGAGTCCGTGGGGCTGGTGGTGCTAAGCTTCTTTGGTACCTGTTGGTTCTCGTACCGGCTTGCTGATTGGTCCGGAGGTTGGAAATATCCGGCTACCGTGAGGTCCCGCGTCCCAGATGTTAATGATGGACTGTACGAGACGAGTGTTCGAGCCCTCAGAGCGTCGGCCTGCAAGAGCAAACGTGCTTTGAACAGGCTTCCATCTTGCCTTTCATTTGTGCTTTGTCGGTATGCAGCATCCCTATATTGCGGGACGGGCGAGGTGGATACGCCGCGACATAGACCGGAGATGCAGATACCCAAAGCGTCGCACTCCATTCGGTTGCTTCGTCTTTGGTACAGGTACCTGACCCGGTCATGAACCAATCATATTGCTTGCCTTGTCCTGCGTTTGACAAGAGGGGCTCTAGTCACCTTTATCTCATTCAATACACTTCACAATAAGAGCAGCACCTGCTTGACAGGCTCGGGGCTGGGAATGTCGGTATTCTCTGTATTGTATTGTTTTACTCTGCATATTTGCTGTAGTTTCAACCACCAAATACCTAGAAATCAAGCTGTCAAGCTGTCACTATCATGCGTATTGCCTGTGCACCACGTTTGCCTCCGTCAACACGTATCTGTCTGTGGTTCATCAACTCGGTTGAGAAAGGTACAAACGACAGCTGAAAGACCACAGATTGCATTGAGTTTGCGGAATTGAGGTTTTTAATCTGACTTCTTACTTTCCTCGGATCGACTCTTGGTTTTATGTGTTGCCTCCTCGCTACATGGATTTATGACTACACTGCCCATGGGGTGTTTATCACATCGACAGGGGACACACCGCAGTGTGGGCAATGGATATTGGTCTTCTTCAATATTTACTTAACCCAGGGCATGGCAGAGCTCATGTGTTCTTCCAGCAGGGCACCACAACATGAACGAATTGCTCCGCGTGCGAGCACCAAGAGTATGTGAGCTAATACAGGGTAGGAAGACGAGGCAGGGATCGCCAGTCGGAATTAAGGTTGCCAGTTCACTATGACATGATAAAGTCAGGTAGTTCACGGAAGCATGAACCTGAGCATGGCTTTGCTTTGCATGTTTCTAGCCTAAACTAGTATATCCATCAATCTAAGTAAAGGTCGTGTTCGCAGCAGCGACGACGCTTCTACTCTACCGACTACCCCAGCTTGTCAAGCAAGGAAGATAGATACCTTACTCTCCACGTCCAAACGAGCGACGTTGGAGAGCGATGTTTTTTTTCTTCAAACAACACAGACATGGAGATGTAATCAGATTGGCAGCAATTGACCAACACTTACAAGACACCAATTGATATGCACATCCCCCGGATGCAGGATAGGCGGACGTCATCCCAATTTGGCAATGCAAATCTCAACCCCCCCCAAAACCCTGACTCAATAATTATGAACAATCCCATTTCCCTTGTCAAGGAGCCGGGAGCTGCGCCAGGCACGAAAAATTCTTCAACATGCAAAGTCAGCCGACGATCAGGCACAGAACCCTGTGCCTCGAATATCAGGGGTCCACCGGCCCGGCTTACAATCCACATCGCATTTCGTGGTTAGCTGAATCCACAACGGAAGGTACTACGAGTACATATCGACAGAACCTTTACATGAAAGAAGAATATTGACTACAAGCTTATCATCTTAGTTTAACAAAAACTATATAACATACTGTACTCAAGCCGGAGGTCATGTATAATTTTGAGATTTCCTTCGTTAAGGAAGTAGAAGATGCTTCATGTTTCCGGGGCCTCTGCGTACTACGTACCAAATCAACAACTAAACAGGGATTTGCTTGTATGAGCATCCCATGGGTTGCGAACATAATTCTATCAGCCCATGGCACGAAAGAAGGAGAAGAACACTCATACCGAAACATGTGCTTTGCTTCCGTAGTCGTCGAAATGGGAACCGATGTTTGCCTTGCCATTTCTCTGTTATTTGTCCCAGAATGCTCGGATCGCTCCGAGCCGCCGCAGCACCCCTATAAAAAGGTTAAATTCTTATGTCACTCCCCCGCTACGTTTCAATTCACACCCACTGGACCGGGGGGGCATACCATCGTAAAAAAAGTAAAAAAATAGCCCCCATGTTGCTTCGGTATCTGATTTGCACGTGCGATAACAAAATCAACGCCTGCGGGACGGCCTCTGTCCACCTCGCCAGCTCTGATCACGCAGACCCTTGGCGCTCCTCCCCTCATTGCCGAGCGCTTATGCCATGGGTAAGAGGCGCAAGCTTCAGCAGCAGGCGGGATCACGGCCTGGGCGTCCGCAATCGCAGCCGTCGCTGAGAAAGAAGGGTGCCGCCGGCGACGCCTCCCAAGCAGCTGCCGGGCCGAAGAAGAAGAAGAAGCAGCAGCACCACCAGCAGAACGAGAAGCCCGCGATCCCCTTCGAACCCAAGGACCGTATACTCCTCGTCGGGGAGGGCGACCTCAGCTTCGCAGCATCGATAGTCGAGCACCATGGCTGCGTGAATGTCACGGCTACCGTGTTCGAGAAGGATGCCGCCGAGCTGCGGGAGAAGTACCCGCATGTCGACGCCAACGTCAGGATCATTCACGGCGAGCATGAGGAAGACGCCGAGCCTGGAGAGGACAACGGCAACGGCGACGAAGACAACGACGACAATGATGACTTTGACGACGAGAAGAAAAAACCCAAGAGCGCTAGCAACAGGGTCGTGTACGGCATCGACGCAACAAAACCGCTACCCTCATCCGTCGCCCGCCCGCCCTACGACCGTATTCTCTTCAACTTCCCCCACGTGGGCGGCAAGTCGACCGACGTCAACCGCCAGGTCCGCTACAACCAGGAGCTCCTGGTGTCCTTCTTCCAGCGCTCCGCCCTCCCGTCCCTGGCGCCCGGCGGCAGCATCGTCGTGACCCTCTTCGAGGGCGAGCCCTACACGCTGTGGAACGTCCGCGACCTCGGCCGCCACGCCGGCCTGCAGGTCGAGCGCAGCTTCGCCTTCCGCGCCGACGCGTACCCGGGCTACCACCACGCGCGCACCCTCGGCGTCGTGCGCAACAAGAAGGGCGAGGTCGGTGGCGGCTGGAGGGGCGAGCAGCGGCCGGCCAGGAGCTACATCTTCATGCGCAAGGGCGACGTCGCGCAGCCCGTCTCCAAGAAGAGACGACGGAAGGACGACGACGGCGACGACCTCGAATCCTCTTCTGATGATGACTGAATCGACCCAGGACAGAAACATATTCTTCTTGATCATAGATTCACGGTAGTGTCACGTACGGACGGCGGCATTACAGCAGCTATCCACTGCGTTTAGCGCTGCTGAAACACACATACCCCCGGGAAACATTAAAGGAGGCGTTATGGCGCTTTGGGATGGCCACACCAGTCTCAGAACATTGTTTGTACATCTATTTGATATTATATGCTGTACCTATCACCATGACAAATCTGTTCTGATGCAATCCGTCGCCGAATGGCTTCTGCAGGCTCCCTCCTTCAATCCCGCAAACGCTCGGACGGGCGACGGTGACGATCCTATGCGGACCAGTGCCCCGTATCAACCCATGTGAGGTAACGGCCATTCACCACTTTCGACCCTTGCACGCCTGGAATGCTCCCATGCCCTTTGTACAGCGACATCCACTTCCTGCCACGCAAGGACTCCCATATTCACCAAAAAAATGCGCTTAGATGGCCCAGTACCACTATCAAATCATCTTCTCGAAAACGCCCTATCACCTTATGTGGCAGAGCCAGCTGATGCAGCATACCGCCGACCCACTTTTCATCCCCGTGTATAAATCAAAAGCTGTATGGTACAGTCCGCCTAGAAGATGCTGCGCCTTCCAACGCCGAAAAAGCAATATGTTTTAGCGACTATGCACCCATTGGTATAAGCCTTCATGGAAGGATCAAAATAAAGAAAAGAGAGAGAATAAATAAAAAGAGAAGCGCAAAGCCTTCTCCTAGCCTGCTGGCCCACCACTTCCTATACTTGAGTATCGGTTTACTCTGTAAGCTCAGGGGCCACCGCCATTCGCACCGCCCCTAGGAGTCGGATATGTTGTCCCATTAGGCTGCTGCGCTTGAGTAGTCTTTGCCCTATCATCGATCATCTTTCCAGCGTGGTTCTTTGCGACAGAGATATCTTTCTGAATGTCCGCCGCCGCATCCTCGAGGTGCTTGGTATGGTTTGCCTCATCTTCCAACCTCTGGGCTTCCTCATTCTCCCTTTCTAGCGCTTCCTCTTGCTCTCGAAGCGCCTCCTGCTCAGCCGTAATGGCATCATCCATGGGTGAATCCATGGGTGGTGGTGGTGGTGGAGGTGGAGGTGTTGCCTCGTCAGTGTCTTCTTTGAGCCGCTTCGCCTCTGGCCCGTCCAATTGCGAAGACACGTCCATTACCGTGGAAAGACCCTCCCGTTTACGCTTCAGATCGGAACTACCGGGTGATTCACCTGGACCAGCGTCTGACACGCTTAAGTTATCACCTTCCTCAACCATGGTAGCCTCGCTTTTCCTGGGAGGCGAATCGGTTGGTGTCCCGGAGACAATTCCCGGATTGGACACTGCTTTGGCGTTCACTCCCGAGTCGTTTCGGACGACAAACTCGCCGTCTTTCGAGTCTTTCCGTTTCTGATGGTCCTGATACTTTTCAACTGCCCGATCGAGAAAGTCTCTGACGTATTTCTTGATCTTATGCACCTGCTTCTCAGTGAGAGTCGCCGTGGGATCATCAACACGATTGTTCTTGAAGTCAGAAGCCACGAGCTTTTTTGCGATTTCCTTTCCCAGTCGCTTTAGCTCATCCTTTGGTAATTTGTGACGAAACTTATCCAGGACATACTTCACGGGAGGGAAAACCTAGGCGCGGTTAGTAGAGATCGAAAGAGAAGAGGCAACCAGGGCAACACACCGTATTCTCATACAGTTTCATTTGCTTCTCAACCGGCAAGGCCCGCCACTTATCCTTCTTGACGTCCTTAGCAGGCGAGTCCGTGTTTTGTGGCATTTGAGAGGGTGTTTGTCTTGGCGTGCCTTCTTTGGTCACCTTTGCAATAATGCTCTGGATCAGTAGCTGCTCTTGGATGGCCTTGGATGGTGCCTTTTGCGCAGGTTCCGCGGCTGGTTGCGTAGGCCGCTTCCAAGTTGTCGTGCCTTGTTTGTCATAAAAGTAGGTGTTACCTCTGGCGTCTTTCGTCGCAAACCAGCCTTGTGGTAGCGGAGCGTTGAATGGCGGCCGACGTTGCCTTGGACCACCCTGGAAATACGCAGCGTTTCTTTGTGGGACGCTGTTGCGGGGACCTTTGGGAGCGTCTATCTGTCGGGGTGATGCTGTCCGTGGAGACGGCTGAGATCGTTCCTCCTCCCGTACCTGGACTGTTTTCTTGTCCTCCGGGGCGTTGGACGCAGGTGTAACGGGATCAGCCTTCTTCCGTCGAATACGGTAAGCCACTTCTAGCTTGCTCCACTCATCGAGTAGCTTTCTCGATCTTGAGGCGACATCGTCAGACTCCGACTTGACGAGGCCTTCGACCGTGGTATCGATATGCGAGTCCTGGATCTTATTCCTCGTCAAACGTGGGAACTTGTCCAGGATGGAAAGAACTTGCAACACGACATTGTCGTCTCCTATAAACGTGTTGAGCGTTGTTTTGAGGATCTGATAGGCGTGCATGCGCATCACACAATGGATTACACGCTCATCGTCGCAGTTGTCTATGCGCTCCAAGAGTTTGACAGCAATCCATTTCTCCTTGCACTGGACGAGAGCGGCCATGACCTTGCGAGCGTCCTCCTCGTCCAAGCTTCGTGCTTGTATGCTGGCGACATACTCCTCGTCATCTTCATCGGGTCGCTTCTTCCGCGGCTTCTTTGCCACTGAAGTATCCCAGCCGTCGATATGGTCGATACCAAGGGCTTCAATGATGGCTGTGGGTAGTTTGGTGGCTCGTTCAGTCTGCGTCTTACCCCCAATGAAACCGACACAGTTTGGTTCGCCACAGTAGCAAGGCTGCGGATCCGCTCCATATCGATCAACATTGTAATTGAAGACAAGTTCTTCCCCAGCACGGATGGCTCGGAGGGCAAAAATACCCATTCGAAACTTGTCCCCTACAACCCATTTGTCGACATAGCAGTTGGGATTGCAAGAGTGATTGCAAAATCTGCCCAGGTTGCCCTTTTTTGTTGCATCCACAAACTCTCCTTTGTGCAGCGACATGAAGTAGAAGTGCTTGATGCCGTCTTCATCGTATTGCCTCATTCGTCGCATGAAGGTAGGTTCGTTGATGACTTCACCAATGTACTCGTAGACGAAGTCATTAGCTTGCAAATCAGCATCAGTGCGGAGGCCGAATCCCTTCTTCTCGGTCTTGATTACCGAGACGCTCGCGTATTGTTTTCGTTGAAATCGCTGATTTTGGCAGCCGCCTCCACAATTGTCTGCGCCCGCACTGCACTCCATCTTTGTCGCCCTATTGATACACGAATCATCGCCGCACGCAAAGTTCTGTCCTTCATCTGTGGGTACATGGTCAGCATGTTGGGCCAGTGAGGCGGCGTGAGGCTGAGGCAGGAAATCCGCCAAAACGTACTCCAATCTTCTCGACATTCACAGTCGAGGGCGTCATTGTCGGAAGCGCCAAGGCGTTTTGAGCCATACAGGCAATCGGGAATAACCTGGAACGATTTGCAAGAGTCGTCCGTCACATCGGGCAGGTGGTCGAAGAGGGGGGCTTCTCGGCCCACGGATTTTTGCGAGGCCTTGCGGGAGAGACGTGGCGGTTTGACAGAGGAGACAGGCTCGGTGCTCTCACTGCGCGATTTGGCATCACCAAGTGACGCGTCGGCAGGTGAGTTGCCCTGTCCATCCCTGGCGCCGGGCGTCGTGTTGGCTGCACCCGATTCAACTTCAGGATGCGCGCCGTTCGCGTCGCCATCCTCGCGCTTGACCTTGGCCATTTCCCCTAGTGCATTCTGTTTATCGGACATGGAGCATCTGAAATCGTGGGCGCCGTCGGAGGGATGGCGGAGAGAAGGGGGTACGGCAAACGGCGAGTGCGAAGGTCTTTGTGGGGAGCAGGAGGTATCTCAAAAGCCAAGGGCGGACGGATGGTCCAGCAGGCGGTGGTGGGTGGGTGAGTGGAAACGTTGCCTCAGGGCAGGCTCAGGCTCGGAGGACAGCAATTAGCCATGCGCATGAGAGAAGAGAAGATGTGAGAATTAGAAAGGACGAGTGTAGAAGGACAATGTGCACTCGGAGCGCAGGCGCAGGCAAAAGAATCGAAGGCGCGGAATGCATGTGGCCTTGCATCCGCGGACGGGAGAAACGATGGACGAGTAGCTCTTTTGGTTAGTAACCCTTTTGGGTTTAGGTTCAAGATGCTTCGCGATCCCCTTGTCTAGCGGCAGAAACTTTCTCGACCGCGTTGACCTCACCGGTTGCCCATGTCCCTCCTGTTAAGAGCGGGCGACAAAAGTATCCAGCTGCCCCACACATTTGCAGCGCAACACCAACCCAAAGCAACGATCTCAGAAGGGGCAAAAGTTGAAGAGACGTAGCGCAGTATTGCGAACGACAATACTGTAAGCCAGAGGTGCTGCGCAAAGGGAGTGTTTGGGGCAATCAGTATATTGTAGACAAGTTTCAACGGCCCAATACCATCACTATGGACCAGCTGGAGCCTCATTCCTTTCCATGTCGTGACGAGATCGTGAATGCTTTTTTTCTTGCCCATTGTTCGTCACCGACTACTCGAGACGAATCAGGCAGCCCATTGCGCCGACCCAAGGGTCGCAGTACCAACCAAGTGCGAGAGTA
The DNA here is from genome assembly GCA_020881915.1 of Paramyrothecium sp. XJ0827. Classification (NCBI taxonomy): domain Eukaryota; kingdom Fungi; phylum Ascomycota; class Sordariomycetes; order Hypocreales; family Stachybotryaceae; genus Paramyrothecium; species Paramyrothecium sp. XJ0827. Next base: position 4,446,585 of record JAJFPB010000005.1, on the reverse strand, counting down.
AACCCGTCGGATGGTTTTTCAGGCAGGGTAAAAGACTCGCTCACTCGATGGCAGAGGCAAAGCATAAGCATTTGAGTGGTTGAAGCAGCAGATTGATTGTGCGAGTGCCGTGCTTGAGCTACGGGTGTCAACGGCCATCTGCAAAGCGACGCTTCTGTCGCAAGATCTCTAAAGCCTTTGGGGATTTCTCATTGCATTCGGGCCCGTCCTACACTGCAAGAATGATATCAGAGAGACGGCGGCCGCGAGGAGTCGAACTGCGACGAGCCGGCATCTGCACGAATCTCCTCCCGTTAGCGGTAAACTAGGTAACGCTGAATAGCCATTGAAGGAAAGCGAGAAAAAACCAGAATCACAATCAATGCTCATAAGCAAGCATTGGCCAGCTCTAATAGCCATGCCATCTCATGACTGGCTTGGTTGTTCGTCTCGCAGCCGCTTATTTGTGTGGCTTCACCCAATATGACGTCGGAACTAGCATATCTTAGTATTAGACGAGCGTCTGCCTCTTGAACAGCCATTGATTGAATCAATTGCGTTGCGACGACCCAACGACCGGGTCAATTCGAGCCTGGTGCCCTGCAGTCAATGCGACTCACCGCCCAGAGAACGGGGACGTCAGGTCTCATCAGCCCGGAATCTTGATGCGCTGGCTCCCCATGTGGACCCCCGCTTGAGATGCCAACTCATTGTGCATGGAGCGAGGGATTCTGGTTGGTATTGAGAGCGAGGTCGTCTGGGTATTAAAATGTGGCAACTGCCGGTCGTTTAGATCTGGTCGCTACGTTCTTTTTTGTGGTGGAAGTCCAACGTCTCTTCCTACCCAAAGCGCCAAGCGTGCAACAATGGTTCGACATCTGACAGGCTGACGGTTCCTCCGCGACGAACTGTTGGACTGTGCCAGCGTGGTGAGAGATGCGTTTGCCAAAGATCGATTGGCGAATAGCGACTCGGTTACCGCTTTCGACCCCATCCTTTTCTGGAAGAGCCTGTCAGCATACCCTCTGAGAAGCAGCGCGGTGCAGGCCAATGAGGGCAGGGAAGGGGGTCCGCATTGCGCCAATGTGGTCACTGAAGCCATCTTCAGGTGGTCAGGCCTGGCGGGCGACCACATCAGGTTTCCGAGTCTGCCGCAGGAGACTGGGGGAGCTTTGAATGCTGGTTCGAGCGCAGCAATCATGGCAGGGGTGTGCGACTCTCCGCCGCGGAGCTGATGACGGCCAATAATCGATCGGCCTCAACCACCAGCGGGACGTGGAAACAGTCCGATCCTGTGAGGCCACCTTGAGGGAGCTCAATCGATTGTTTCCATACCGCGAATACATTGCAGGGCGGCTCGCAAGCAAGCGGTTAGCGAAACAGCGATGCTACAGAAACTACAAAACCACCTACTAACGAATGCTACAATAGGCGGCCACCTCTATCAATACTTATCGGATTGCCGTTACAAGTGGGAGCTAACTACCATGTTCGTAAAATGACCAGATGGGGCTTGTTGTAAGTACACTCATAGTGTATCGGTCAACCTCATCGCTACTAACACTGGAGGACGAAGCCGTGCCGTTTCATGTTTTCTTGCCACTCCTTTCCAATCAGCAGTCGACGACGACTATCCGACGTGCGGCAAAGCATCCAGTGGTGGGGATTCGACCAAATGCGAAGCAGATGGGCAAACCGGGGGGGATTATCAGGCGGCCCGCAGCGACGCGCAGCATCTGCCGGCTGGATTGGCTGTCCACGGAGGACGCCCCGCGCAGAATGCACGTCAACCCTCGCTCAACGACAGTGAGCGCTATCCAAATCGTGTGTGGCTCACCTTTGAGAGAGGGTGTGGTGGCAGCGGCGAATCGGAAGCCGTTCTCGACCATCACAGACGAGGGCGTCTTCAGAAACTTCTTCCAATACTGGTCGTTCGCCCCCTCGACTCGTTGACGACCATCCAAGATATCAAATGCCTAGGGAAATGGCTAAATTACAACGGGAGACGAACGGCGTCTCCGATTACTCCTCCGCACCTTTCACTGGGTGGAGATGACCGAGTAAAGCAGGGAAGACAGGCCCTGTCAACACCCCAGGCCGCGTTGCGATGTCAGGCCATGTACAGAGTACAAAGCACAGAGTAGGCGGCTCAGAGGTTTGCGGCACCCAAAAATCACCGCCAGTCTCCTACTTTGATGGGGCTGTCAGCGAAAGACACACCGTTTGGCCGGGATACGGTCAACCTCTTCCCATTCATTTCCACCCTCCCCTCATCTCATCCTCTTTGGAAAATAAACGATCATGTTTCGCTTTTTTACTCAGCGCATTCGCCATACTATACTATATTTGGCGGCTAGGTGCCGGATGGCATCCATTCCTGTGCAGCGGGCTTGCATGCATGCATGCTGCAGACATGGGGGGAGGGGTCATCTGGGCTCTCAGATACGATGGAGCGCTGAAAGTGGAAAGCAACCAGCACCCTTTCCGTACGACTACAGCAGCAGCACGACCTGCTGCGCTGTGGGCCGGTCTACCTTACTTCACAGTACTTGCCTGCTTTAGCTCGTGGCTGTCCGGCTCTGTAATGACATCGGCTCTTCATGCTGGTGGTCACGCATCAGTTGGACGGAGTCGTCCCCACCATCGCCCACGCGCGCTCCTGCCAGCCAGTCATCGGTCCTGTTTTGACCGAGTTTTGCAGAACGGTGACTGACATGATTGAGCATCCTTCGAGCCCGTCCGTCCTGGCACGAGATCCTTCATGTTAGTATAGTAGGCCGGCCCAGGCCAGGCCAGGCCAGACCAGGCCACGCCTGATACATCCGGCCCACCTGTCGCTTTGCTGCTGCGGGAAGCCGATTTGAACAGACGTTGTCTGTTGATGTGTCAGATTCTGTGCCGTTTGATCTACCATGGCGTGGGCATGCCGGCTGTTGAGACCCCCAAAAATCTGCTGCTGGCTCGACTCGCGATGTTGACTGTTACCATGTTGATAACGGCCTTTGTGGCCAACAATGGGTCGCCTCATGTCACCGTCACCAAGCCGACAAGCGAGCCCTAGCATCTTACCATCGGGCCATAACACGATCATGTCGACTGGCGAGTGCGCACAATCGAATGTCATTCACCATCACGGTGTCACCGTATTTTTTTCCTCCAATTTTTCAAACGGTCGCGTCAGTCCTGGCAACGCCTGGGTCAACCGTCGTCTGCCTATTTGAGCATAGACTGTCGTAGTCATAAATCGGAATATTTGAATGCTAGCCATTCAATGTTCCATCCAAGCGTTATCCCTGGCGGGCGATCAAGCGACAGGCTTCAGGGGTGTCCCCCGGACACGAACCACACGACCTATCTGAGCCATACTCTCTTACTACGATCCGACTGGACCATCGTCCCTCTCACCCCCGCCGGTCTAATTTGTTTCCCATTTCCGCGGGAGGCTTCAGCGTCCCGACCAGACCAGGGCTGTGTAATTCCATTTCAAGCGACAAACCTTGAAGTCGGGTCGTCGGCAGTCTCTGGATACTTTGTCCTGCACGCAGCTATCTGGCGAAGCAGGATCTCCCTGGATCTACGTCGTCAACAGTTTAGGGGTGGCAGATACCGCACTGATTGATGTACATACATGCATTCTGCATGTCTCAACTGCATACAACTTACCCTTACTCGGACTGGGGTAGCTTTTCGCCTCCTACCTCACCTTGTAGGTACTTTGACCTGCTCGGGGGCTTTGCGTTGGAGAGCTGCCCTGTTTATGACACAAAGGGAAAGGGTCTAGCCTCCCGTACAGCCATTTCGATAAACCTGCTCGCTGTCCCCTCCAGTCTGGTGATAGCCAGTTTTCGAGTCAATCTCTCCTGCCTCTGAATCAGCAGGATCCTCTTTTCTCGCAGCCAGCTCTGTCATAGAGTTGTCTGCATAAGACTCCGACCATTACAGCGCTCTCCGAGGCTTGCTGACCAACGCTTTTGCTCTGGCCGCAAAATCCGATCCATGATACCTTGACGCGGCCTTTGCTCCTTTGGTTTCCCTTTTCCTGCTTTGCAAATCCAACGCGAAATCAGGCCGGCGCTGCCTAGGACTTGGAAGTAAATCACCTCAACCCACAGCGCTGAGCACCGACCAGGACTTAATAGTTGGCCACGAAGGGAATCCAGCGCCACTGCCTAACCTGCTTTTCTTCAACCATCGCCGGTCGAGTCCTTCAAGCGGGCTGTGCCTGCCCCATCATTTACCCTTGGCTAGCCTCTACTCGCAGTACGAAGTCGTCGCCTTACCCTGCTCAAATGTCTAGCCGGAGGCTGCTTCATTTGACCTCTGTTTCTATCCTTTTCTCTTCGGCTTCTTCCATCCGAACTGAAGGAATCTAGTCAAGATGAATCCATCCTTTACACGTGAAGAGAAGGTGAGAAAGCCCACCTCGTGCATACATCAGCCACGCGCGGTGCTGAAATTGTTGTCTTCACCAAGCTCTTCGTTCTAGCCGAGATCATAAAGGCTAGCAGCATCGATGTCGAAAGCCTGGTTCGTTTCATCAAATATCACAATATCGAGCCAGACTGGATGAACATGCAAATACCACTAGGTATGTACATTACCAGTCCAGAATCAACGCGCCCAACTGGCCCCGATGGTTTATGTTCCGAGATTCTGACACCAGAAAGGTCGCAACATGAACCAGTGCATGCAATTTGCCGAGCACATATCTATAGCGACCTCACCGTTAAAGCGGAGGCCGTCGAGTGACGATTTCGGGCACCCTACTAAGAGAATGGCATTCTCGGATATGCCAGAGCAAACCAGACCGACATCCAGTCCAGGCATTCTGCAGCCAGCACCACCACCACCATCGTATATCACGACGCACGCCACGCCAGCTAATGGCTTTTATGAGAGCTCATTCCAACCGCCAGTTCCCGTGCTGGCTAAGAAACGTGGACGACCGTCACGAGCAGACAAAGCAAAGAGAGATCTACGCCCTCTTTTACCGCAACATCTTGCGCCACGCCCTCCATCGGGTGCCGCACCGCCTCAAATAGCGAGTCCGCCAGCAGCGCGGCCCATACTTCCTGCCATCGGGTCTCCACGCGACATTCGTCGAGGTCCACTGGACCCGCGCTCTTGGTCACCCCCTAATATGTACAGGATATCGCCGGGGTCAGAAGAAAAGTCACCGGTCAGGCACCAAGAACGTGCCGTTGATGTAGACCTTGCTCGACCGGTATGCATCACCTCCAGTTGTCGAGTCGATTCCAAAAGTGCTGACCAGACATTCAAGCATTTGTCACCGAATAGGCCTATTAATCTGTATGAGAGGAGCTCACCACCTGCTTCGTTAGAGCCCCCGCTAGCTCACAAAGAAGCCATAAACGTGACGGCATCTCCGCAACTGCCTGCGAAGACGACCTCCGTATGTGACACTTCGACCATTCCCAAGAGATCGATGTCTGTGGTGAGCTCTTTAGGTCGCGAGATGTCCTTAATCAATCCAGCTTAGCCCGTCTATTGCGATGAGGCTCACGGACAGCTCATTTCTTGAACTCATTTTTCTACGGACTCGAACATGGACCACTTGTCTCACAGCTGCTGGCAGTTGCATCGAGTCAACCTGGCTGAGATTGATCTGACGTGTTGGAAGTTAATGGTAACCAAGAGAGCGTACCTGGATACGTGGTATAATGGTCTCATTGTTCATAGAGAATTCCTGCGTCTGCTTTTGTTCAATACAGGGCGTTCTAGGGGTGGCGATTCCAGTCGATATCCAGAGGCACGCATGTACAGGACTTTGGGGTTGCATTTGGCATTTGCTTGTGGTTTCAGCGCGCATGTCGATAGACGCTAAATGGACTATATGTCACAAGGAAGCGGGATAAGCGGTGGCGTTTAGATGCGGTGCTGCATTTCCTTGGGGTCAGTAGACGAGCATTGGCCGGTTTGGCGCACACAGGGAAAGGATTGGGAGTACAATACACCATGCATTGTCGCCGTTATGCATGCTGATAGAGATCAATCTGCCTTTGTGGACATCCCCGCCCCACCGTCCGCGTGGGGAGAAGCTCCGGTTTTAAGGGTCCGGACTTACGGGGCCTCGCCGTGTTTCGCGTCCCGGCCGACAGGACCTTAGGACCGGCTTCCACCTAAGCTCGACGAGGTGGAACTTCCGCCTTGGGGAGATTACGGGCTGTTTGAGGCACGATCGACGTTAGTAGGCAATTCGAGGTTGGCCGTGACGAGAGGCATATAAGATGGCCGCCTCACCCGTGTGAGTTGTCAAGCTCATCGAAGCACCATCGCCTCCTTTCCAAAGCACATTGAAACATTCGGCTGCGGGAATCTGATATAAGTCAATTGTCATCGAAATACATCAAAGTCCGAAAGGAGCGAAGGGGCCCCAAGGAAGATCTTATAAGATTGATACAGAGCCTCGCTCCTACAAATACCGTCTCCATGGACACCAAAGTCCCCTCGTATACGCTTCCCGAGGACGCGGTCTGGTTCAGTACGGCCCCCTTCCCACTGCCGTGCACATCCATCCTGGCTTCCAGCCCCATTCCCATCCACATATACCCCGGCGCCAGAACACAACGTTGACCACCAGGCTCCGAACAGTAACGGGCTGCTCCTCCGGCATCGGCCACGCGCTCGCGTCCCTCATCGCCAAGCACCACCCGAAGCACCGCCTCGTCGCCACCGCGCGCAACCCGGCCAGCGTCGCCCTCCCGCCGTCGCCGCCGGACTGCCCCCCGGACCGCATCCTGCTGCTCGCGCTCGACGTGACCTCGGAGGCCTCCATCGGCGCCGCCGTCGAGGCGGCCCTCGCCGCGTTCGGCCGCATCGACGTGCTCGTCAACAACGCCGGGTACGGGCTCATGGGCGACACCGAGGCCACGACGGACGAGCAGGCCCGGCACCAGGTCGAGACCAACTTCTGGGGCACGGCGAGACTGTGCGTGCACGCCATGAGGGTCATGCGCGAAGATAACGCGAGGGAAGGCGGGAAGCAGGGCGGGCTGGTCATGAACGTGACGAGCATGGGCGGGTTCTTCGGGTTCCCAGGGCACGCCTATTACCATGCGTCCAAGTTTGCGGTCGAGGGCTTCACGGAGAGTATCGCAAAAGAGGTGCGGCCTGAGTGGAACAGTAAGTGCTTCCTAGCCCAACCAAGCTTGTCTCTTCAGAGCTCGAGCTACCCTGATGTCTTTGTCTTACCCCCAACGATAAGGTAGATAAACCTGCTAACCCATCAATAGTTCACTTCACCCTAATCGAGCCCGGCGGTGTCCAGACGAACTACACCACCACCAGCGCCGTCACCCCACCCATCCACCCGGCCTACGCCGCCTCCGACTCGCCCACCCGCGCCCTCTTGGCGTACGTGCACACCCCCGAGGCGCGGGCGACCTGGGCGCTGCCGCAATCCGTCGCAGCGTCCATGTACCACGTGGCCAGCCGCGGCGGAAAGATCCCGCTGCGCGTGCCGCTGGGGCGAGACGCATGGTCCTTCATGAGGCAGGAGATCGAGACGCTAGGCAAGGAGCTGGACGACGTGAAGGACATCAGCGAAGGTGCCGCGGGAGGCAGAGAGGACCAGAACGCTTCGCTGGATGCGTTAGTGGCGGAGAAAGGCTGGCTTTCGTGATGGGTCGCACGACCTTGGCTCTTCTGCTCAGTAATCTCACCTCTCGTCATTCCATAGACACGATATCGATAGTGAATAAAATTGACACAACGCCCAATGATCAAGTGGTGGATTTGTTTCATTGATTGCATCATCGTTCCTCTCAGCTGAGCATGTCAGCTACAACATTCAAGCAGTAGCCATGAGCCTCCAACCCAACCAGAAGCAGAGTCCAACATATTCTTATCATCTTGTAGTGTCTGATGTTTGGCCTACGCCATGACCTGACCGTACTGTAATACATCCGCCGTGACCTCGACTTGGCAAATTCCAACATGAGAATAACTCACGGGATGATTCGATTCCGCCTCGAACGGAGCTATTGCTCCCGGCCTACAGAGATTTGACAATCTTCTCCATGGCCTCGATAAGGATGTCGGCGTGCTTCTCTTGGAAGATCAGCATGGGACGTAGGCGCACAGCGTGAGCGCCACTACCGCCAATGTTGATGCCGTGGCTCTTGGCCTTGATGAGGAAGTCATCGCGCTTCGGGTTGTTGAAGGCAATGAAGGTACCTTGACCCTTGCCACGAAGATCTTGGAAGTGCTCAGGATACTTCTTGGCCAGACCCTCGAGCTGGCTGTAGAGGTAGTCGCCGACTCTAGCGGTCTGATTGACCAGGTCGAGGCGCTCGATCTCTTCGATAATGGCCCTGAAGAGGATTGCCTTGGACGGATCGCCCATCCATGTGTTGAACTGGCGGTAAGGCTTGTTCGGTCGGAGCGCCAGATCGCCGTAGTAGTAACCAGCTGTCTGAGCCTTCTTCGAGAACGTCACCATGTCCGGGGGGTCCTGCAGGTTCCAGTGATCGTGAGCCCAGAACTTGCCGGTGGCGCCAACGCCAGTCTGGACCTCATCCACAATGAGGAGAACGTTGTGCTTCCTGGTCAGGGCTCGGAGCTTGCGGAAGAAGTCGGGGCTTGCGTGGTTGTCACCGCCCTCGCTCTGGATGGGCTCGACCATGACAGCGGCTGGTGGAATGTGCCACGTCTTGATGAGATGCTCAACCTCGTCCAGGCTCGCTTGTTCGATCTTAGCGTTCTCCGCCGCGTTCTCCTCCAATGGGTACTTGAGTAAGGGGAAAGTGGCCTGGGGCCAGTCAAAGGCCGGGATATCGAGCTTGTGGATGGGCTTCGATCGCGTGGTCGACAGGGAGCCAAAAAGCCGTCCATGGAAGCCGGTCTTGAAGGAGAGAATAGAAAGCTGGGACGAGCCTGGCGATTGGTTGTTCATGACAGAGCTCATCTCTTCCTCGGTAAACTCAACCTTTGGGCCACCGCGTTCCACCTGTCGGCGATACATGAAGGCGGCCTTGTAAGCAATCTCGTTCGCATCGGAGCCAGCCATGGCCGTAAAGACGTGGTTCAGGCCCTTGGGAGCAACCTTGAGGATGCCGGTCTTGAGGATGTTTGCCCAGTCATGACCTGGGAAGTTGCCTAGGGCGGGGCGGTTGACGATGGCGTTGATCATCTCGGGGGTGCAGGCGGCTTTGATGAGAGCTGGATTGTTATAGCCGACGGGAATAGAGGCAATTTGCGCGTAGCTGCCAGAGTTGTCAGTGATTGCGGGTGGTGTAGGGCGGCTACGAAGACAAGGCACACTTACACGTCGAGCAGCGTGTTGCCATCAGTATCGCTGATGTAGTTGCCGAAGCTCTTGGTGTAGTCGGCGAGCATGTTGAGACTCCTGGTATCGAAGACCTTGTCCAGCTCATCGATGTGTTCGACGCTTGATGGCCCGGGGAACTGCGTCTTCACCGTGGGAGCGGCCGGCTCTCCCTGGAGAAAGGCCTTGGCCAGCTGAGCGGCGGACGCAATCGCACTGAGCTGAGGGGTTGTGGTGTAGAAGCGCAGGGCTGGTAGAACCGCTCGAGGTCGGACAGCCCCTCGCGTGATGGAGGTGGCCATGCGACGGCGAGCCATGCTAGCGGGCAGCGACGGCATGGCTGCGCGATGCTTGAGGTGTTGTTTGTGATTGGAAGACGTGTAAGTCGGTTCCGATGGTCGGGCCTTTGTGCAAGGAGCAATTGAGAGGTGAAAAGAGCTTCAAGATCTCGCCAACGAGTCAAGAAGGAATTGACTCGTCAGCGGAAACAAACGGCACGCTTGGGAAAGCTTGAAACTTGGAGTAAGGAGGTGTCGAAAGGTAAGGCAAGGTCAAAGTAAGTTGAGGGAGTGTAGCTGGGAACAAGCTCGTCCGCCCCCCCCTTACCTGCCTTGAGGTACCTTACCTCGTGTAACCATACTAAGGTACTTTAGCTCAAGCCCTCGTCATCTCCCATCACCAGGTAAGGTCAGGAATGGCATGGTCCCTTACCTCAAGTGGAGGGGCAGCTCCGGTGAACCTTTTATCGGTTGCGGGTTGCGGCGGCTTATCAGTGGGGCGTCTCCCCGCTGTCCCCCAAGGCAAGGCCTTGCAAGCAGCACCGACATGGGGTATGGGAGCTTCGGGAAGTGAGGCGCCCAAGCACCCCAGACTGTCACACTGTCACAGGGACACGCTGACGGGAGACTACCTACCTTGGTAGTACATACCGGCGACATGCGCCTTCGTTACAACCCCATTGGCCAGCCCCTCAGCACTGTTACGTACCTGGTATCTTCTAGCTCAACGCCATCTTTCGCCAACCCCCAGGCAAGCCAGGCTCGACAATGACGATCCATCGTAGCAAAAGCACAGAGGTGGCATACTATCTCGTATTATTATTATCTTGAAAATAAGACTAGAAAAGGGGTTTTTTTTTTTCTTCCTCCCCTTATATACGTACCACAACTTCAAATTCTAGAGTATCCAATCAGGACTTGAGCATTAATCACCCATCAGTGTCTATATTCAATCCCAAGAGTTGCCTTCCGCTTCCGAGAAGAGCCTGCCAGATATGCAGAATGCATGCTTCGAGCCCCTTCTTCAAACTAAGGTAATCTGGACTGTCTGTGCCGAAGGGTGCTACTTCCAGTGCTATCTGTATAAGCAAGGTAGTCAACTATGGCCACCGTTGGTTGCTTTAGCAAGTGATTACTTGTTTTCGAGGACGTTCCCATCCAAGTACCACCACTATATACGACTACTGTAGGTGAACTAGAAGTTATATCTTCTCACTCCGTAAGATGCCTAACGAACAGGCTGTTTGCAAATCACGCCGATTCCCCTCTCTTTCTCCTTTACTACATGAGCTCCTTGTCCAAGTTCAAGGTCACACCTTCTGGTTCCACACATGTGGTCTCAAATGACAATTAAGACAAGTCGCACAACATGGCTGCTCGAATCCCCTTCCTCAATTAGCAAGGGCCAAGCACACCCCGTCGGCGCTCTTTTCGGCTTTGTGAGCAGGTCCCTGCCTGGCCTTGGCCTCCTGAGAACGAAGAACTTCGCTCTGAAACGGCGTAAAGCTTCTCGTCAATGAGACGTCCGCTTCCTGCACCTTTCGCTGCAATACGAGAGCCAAATGGCAGCGCCGCAGCTCGAATACTAACAAGTAACCACGGAGATGAGACCATTATTACTATCGGTGAACATATCTTGGCTTGCACTATTGGCTTGAGTTAGCCTATCTACATCCCCGCAAGATCTATTGCTTTCCAATGCTAAACGCTCCGCGCTATAACTATGCCATATCTAGCCATGTTTCCGCCCCAGCGACTCACCACGACGTAAATGCCGGATACTCAAAACATATTAATGGGACGAAGAACTTTGGTGTCTCATCCGCTATGCTCAAAAAACGTGAATACAATACAATAAAATGAGAAGAAGGCCATGATCATGCAAGACAGTAAAGTATGCTTTGGAATCAAAAACGCCAAGACGCCAGAGATATGCAAATGGGGCTATTCCGCTGCCGTCGTAGCAAGGGGAACATCTTCCCCTCTGAGGCTGAAATGTGCCGTTGATCGCGGCTGTGGCTGTGAGCGATCACTTAATCAAGCCCAAAATGGAGCAGTGTCAAAACGAAGCGCATCCAAGGGTAGCCAGCTTAGATGGACCATTCCTCGGACTCGAGATCTCGCACGTATCGGACAAATGTCTTCTTGTGAGTCTGCTGCAATGTTAGCTCAACCCAGACAGGACAGATGCTCTTTCAGTCACTCACCATGCCCGCATATTTGCCATCCTTGGACACACAGATGTAGCGAAGGCCCAGCTTGACAAACAATTCATATACCAAATCTAATGGTGATCGTATATCAAGTGTAACAGGTGCCTATCAAGGGTGAGTAGCAATACACTTCATATGGCGAGGGAGTGAACGTACTGGATCAATGTAGGGCGTAAAGTCCGTGGGATCAGGCTCCGCATTGGCATCGTCCTCGTCGATACTAGCGACACGAGCCATAAGGCAAAGAGCTGTACTCTCGTCCTCCAGTTGGTCCAACGCGAATTGTAAGTCCGGTGCGGGAATCAGGCCAACCAAGACATCGTGCCTAACAATAGGCAACCCGCCATCAAGCTCGCCAGCGCGATGCAGCAACTCAAGCTTGACACGCAAGCTTGACGCTGCGACCACCGGCGAGTTGGTCAAATCGATGATCCTCTCCCGGCGCATGCGAGGAACAATGTCTGCCAATTCTCCAGTAAAGATGGGCTTGTGTTTGTTATCCAGGAACGGATAAGAGTTCATGTTGGTCAGAAGGTCCTAAGGGGACGTTAGTCCTTGATGCGGCCAACGAGGGCAGCTCGAGTTGCCGACTTACATAAATACTGCTAGGCTCCAAGGCATCGGCAGTCCATTTAGCCACCAAAATTGATAGCGAGAAAGGCAAAACGTAGTCAAGACTACCAGTGAGCTCGAACAAGATCACAGCCAGGGTTACTGACAGCCTCGTAACTCCGCACATGGTGGCGCCGGCTGCAATCAGACCGTAAACACCTGGTTGAATGCAGGTGCCGTCCGCGGAGGTTGCACAAGTACCCCATATGCCCCATGTTGGGGTGGATAGAACCAGCCACTGCATGAGGTGCCCTATGATCCGACCCAAAAGTCCACCAACAACCATGGACGGGACGTAAATACCAGCTGGGACTTTCTGTTCGGTGTGTCAGCAGGGTAATTTGTACCAGAGTAAGATATTGTCGGAGTGCTTACAATTCCAAAGGTGATTGTTGTCAAGAAGCCTTTGATCAGCAGTGCGACCAATAGCGTAGCAAGAATTGGAGGAATATCGTCGACCGACTTTGGACAGAGCCCCAAGTCGTTGGCCCTGGGAGTATTGGCGTTGCAGGGTGAGGCGATATTCAAGAGCAGTTTGGCAACTGAGAGCTTTGTCAGTGGATTCCAATAGCTCAGCAATCCAGTCGTTAGTGCAACCAGAAAGACCTCAAGCAGTGGGTAAGATTTGATAACTCTGATGCGTCGGAAAGTCTGCGCCCAGTACTTGGACGCCTTGATGAATAGCGCGCCAATGGCGCCACCGAGGATGCCCACGAAGATGAAACCGCTAAGCTCAAAAAATTCCCAGTCGATCATATATCGGACCTGGAACATGACAATCTTCTGCGTGCCATATGGGTTGAGGAACTTGAGAGACAAGGCTGCAGCGATGCAGCAAAAGAAGGTCCTAAACAGGGTTTTGGCAGGGAAGAAGTACGAGACCTCCTCGAGACCGAACAATACGCCTCCAAGAGGGGCGCCGAAGGCCACGGCCACACCTGCTGCAGCGGCAGCCGAAAGGACTTCTCGTCTCTTGGCGTCGTTGTTGTCGTACTTCGAAAATAGGCGGCAAGCAATGTTTCCTACACAGGTTGCAATATGAACGTAAGGCCCTTCTTTCCCCAAACTCAATCCCGAGGAGACGCTTAACACCAGGCCAATCATTTTGATCAGCAACGTTTTCAGTCCCAGGAAACCATGCAGAACGAAGCCGCTGAGGATAACGCGGACCTCGGCGACGCCACTGCCTGCCGCTGAATAATATATCATAGGGGCCACCTCGGCTTCTGTTTCAGGCTGCGGCCTGGGACTTGCACTGTCATCAGCAGTGCTGTCATCCACCGGTCGAGGAAGGCCCTCGGCTCCGAGGTTCTCATCGAAGGTCCTCATCCTGTATGCAGAAGGAACGACTGTTTTGGTCCAGAGCGTGATCCAGCAGGAGAGGAAAGAGAAAAAGAGCACACAGAATAGGTAGATACTGAATTCAACGGCAGCCTCCCCATAGGGATGGCTATTAAAAGCAGCTGACCAAGGCTCCCAATCGTCGCATGGGCCTTTTGGGCAACATCTCTGCATTTCGAGGTTAGCAGGTTATACCATAACATGGTCCGAAGCTTTGCGGAGAGACAGCTACCTTCTCATCCAAGTACCATGCTCTCGAACAGTAACCATCTTTCCAGTCGAAGACGGTGGATTCGGAAACGTTTACCACGTAGGCGATCAAGGCAACAGCGACTCCCACTAGTGCGCTGAGTATCCATCCCTGAGCACCGTCGAAAACCACACGCAAACGACCCCCAAAGTCCTTCCTGCTTCGTAGGGCTTTGACTCTGTGGGAGTCGGCAATAGTATCATGCACCCAATCGGTGCTTGTGAATTGATCGTACCATACTCGCTCGTCGGGGAAAAGCGAACCTTTCGACTCGGCCATGGACTCCTGGCGTTCAGAAAGTGCGTGGATCAGTCGTTGGCCCCATGATGGATTTCGGCTATGATGGGGATTTTGCCCTGACGTGGTAGATGTCAGCAAATGTCAGAAGCCTTTTGGAAAACGAATACATAGCTGTGCTCACCTATGGAACTGTTGTTGCGGGAGAGACGTGCTACGTGAGGAGACAAAGGTCCATGCACACGGATGCGCGACCTCGAAGTTCGTAAGAGTGGCGTCTGTTCATCGTTATCGCCGGTCGTCAGATGGCGATTAGGCGCGTATGGTCGACGGGCTGTAAGCGGCGAGGGCGGTTGCGATGTCGGGATCGAACTATCTCCATCTCGGTCGGCCATGGCGAAGGGTGTTGATCGAGACGTCCGGGGTAGGAGACGGGGGGCCAACTAAGTAGGCAGGCGGACTCGAAGGTGAGATGTCGGGCTCAAGGCATTCCGAAGGCTGCGGAAACACGATCGTGAAGTCGAATTCGCCGACAGTGGGTGGCTTGAAGAGTAATGCTCTAACCAGACCACGAGATAGAGAACGTCCAGAAAGCAGATGCAGCAGCTGGCTGGGCCTATAACAAGGAGAAGAGAAACAAGCACAAGTCCTCAGGCCTTGAGGAATCTCGAAGACGCGTATCCGTCTGTTGCTACCACTGCGGCGGCCTGGGGTGTCGTGGTCGGGGTAAGGTAGGTATGATGCTGGTACAAGGGGAAGACGGAGCTACGGAGGGGGGGCGTGGTAGAGGCACCTGGATCAATGGTTCACGTGGGACTTTGAATACCCACGCCCTTGTCCTCGTGTGCCTTTCCTCAGCCTCGAAACAAGCCCAAAAAACAGAGGCATGCCTTACAAAGCTACATTGAATATGCAGATGTCTTGTTGGCAGGTTAAAGTGTAATTATTTGAACAAAGCAAGTGATTCTGCCCAAGCATGTTTGGCCACCATCCAGAGCGTTTGGGTATGGACTGCCTTATCATGTCTCAGAATTAAGGTAGATAAACTCAAGCCTGGTGAACCAAGGTACAGGTACCGCAGAAATGCCATGTGGAGAGTCGGGGGATGGTATTGGCATTTCAATGATTTTGGGGCAGCAATGGCTACATGCAATTGGCCAGTTCATTTCCCGCTGCATGCGCCTCCCCGTTGAGACCCTGTCGAAGCCACTGTTTTGGCTCCTTCTATTTTCTTTCTGCCACCGTACTCCAAGCTACCAGACACTAAAGTTTAATGCCAGGAGGATCGCCATCCTAAAGCCATGGCGTTACCCTGCCATTTCCCAATCAACCGTCTCATTCCCGGGTCATTTGCACTGCCAAAAGGCTTGCAAACTGTTCCAGCCAACCCAGGCTTACTATCCTCGTGACACATCGTTGACTCGAGTGGCAGGGTAGCAATGACCTCATGTGGTTTGTTCCGACCCAGTAGTGAGCGGCTTGTGCATAAAGGGGCTATGCCTCTTCAGGCTTGGTAAGTGATTGCGCCATGGGTTGTCAACCCGTGAGTTCAAGGTACCCTTAAAAGAAAGAGTGGCCATGCACAGAGCAGCTGTAGTCCCAAGCCTCTAGGTACTACCAAGTGCCGAAGCAAGCGGTCAGCAAAAAAAGCGATGCTCCAAGTAGCTTTCTGAAACTGCAGATGAATACTACTATTATTCAAGATGAGATATTACTCAAGTATTTGAAGACTTCCAGAATTCCAAATCGTGTTGTTATATCTGCTCATTGATCTTTCTTAGTGTACAACTTTGAAGTCTCTATTTCGTTGCTCACCAGTTACCAAGGTACTACCTACCTCAACTCGGGCACGGTAATAAGGCAAGGTAACATAAGTTACAATTCATTGGACCCTCTTGGTATACACTTAATATGGACATGGTCTGGTGCATAGATACCAACATCGAAGAGAATTGGTGGATAAAACCATAAAGGAGTGAAACAGCAAACAAGGGCAAGATAGAGGTTTGAGACTAGAGATGTCTCTCGGTCCACTGGATTGCACCTTTGAATTCCAGGTCTTCGGCGCAAGGCCGCCTAGAGGGGCACAAACTACCAACTCCGGTCTTACACCGCCTGCCCTCTAAGTACAAGTAAGGCGCCTACAAGCGAGACCTGTTACCCCACCAAAGAAGTCGTCTCGGTCCCCCGACAGAATCGGTCAATCGCCTCCGGTGGCCGAGTCCTTATCTTATCAGCCAGGAAATTTTCCAGACGTCCGCCTGCTAGCGAAAAGATCTTACAGGTCGTTGCAAACCCGTTCTACCTGCCGCAAGCATTTTGTGATATTACACCAAGAAGTCGTCGGGATTCTCAACACGAGATTGGTCTAGCACAAGGACTGTTTATTACAAAATTAGCCATGGCGAAGAAAAGAAAGGCTGGTGGCCGCGATTCGCGCCCCAGCGGCCCCAAAGAACTGAATCCTGCAGACGCTCGTCTTGGCCCTATCACAACTTACGAGGATGTCGCAGACTCTGAAGATGAGTATTTCATCAACAAGGACAAAATCATGCTCGAGGATGAACCACGTACCAAGCGACAAAGACGAGATGACGATATCGAATTGTCTGACGAGGAGGTCCTTGGTTACGACGACGAATCCGACGAAGACGACATCGACGACCAAGAGGACGAGGAAGAAGGAGAGCAACAACCAAGAACATCCCAAAAGCCCAGCGCGAAAGGCAAGGCTTCGGAAGATGCTGATGGCGAGGGAGAGGAAGGGGATCCTGCCTGGTGGGGATCTTCAAGGAAGGAATACTACGATGCCGACAAAATCGAGACTGAGGCTGATGCACTCGAGGAAGAGGCCGAAGCAAAGCGTTTGCAAAAGAAAAAGCTCTCCAAGATGGCTGAGGAGGATTTCGTCTTTGACGGAGATGAGTGGCTAGCCGCCGAGCCAGCGGGAGAAGAAGACCAGGATGCCGTTGTGGAGGTTCTCAAGGACGTGGAAATATCCGAAGACATGAGCCCCGAGGAGCGTTATGAACTTCTACAGGCACGGTATCCCGAGTTTGAACATCTCGTGAGCGAACTTCAGGAGCTTCAACCAAGTTTACAGCAACTCAAGGTCGCCACGAGTAGCCAATCTGGCACTGCTCTTGAAACCTTACAATATCGAATTCTTGGCTGCTACGTTGCGGCTCTGGCCAGCTATCTGGCGATTCTTACATCCCCAGCAAGAGACTCAACCCAGGCGCAGAAGACGATCGATCCTTCAGAGTTACGCGAGCACGAGGTGATGGAAACTCTGGTGAGCTGCCGTGACGCCTGGCAGAGGGCTAAGCAAATGCGGTCGCTCGGCTCCGTACGAGACGAGTATCCAAGCGTCAGCGATATGGAATCGCTACCGGAGGATGCTATCGACCAAGCTCTTGTCAAACGTGCAAAGAAGCAGAGCTTAAAGAAGGACAAGGTTGCTGCCGACAAGAAGGCCAAACTGCTCGAGAAGGCAAAGGCCGCAGAGGCTTCTGTTGCCGACCTGTACGATTTGCCACTGTCACGCGGTATCAAGAGGTCAGGAAAACAAAGCAAGCTCGCAGCTTCTCGAGATGACGAGGACAACTCCGATTTCGGCGAAGAGACGGTTCTCGATGCTAGGACTGCAGCGGACAAGGCAGCACGGAAGAAGAGCTTGAAGTTTTACACGTCGCAAATTGTCCAGAAGTCCAACCGACGAGCCGATGCTGGACGCGATGCTGGAGGCGACATGGATATTCCCCACCGCGAGCGCTTGCGGGATCGTCAGGCCCGCCTTATGGCTGAGGCAGAGCGGCGAGGTAAAAAGGATTCAAAGCATGGTACAGCCCTGGGCGATGATAGCGATGCGGACGATACCGCGGCTGCCAACGCTCTTCGTGACGATGAGGACGAGTACTACGATATGGTAGCTCAGAAGTCGAAGAGCAAAAAGGATGATAAGGCCGCCCGTTATGCGGCCTACGCAGCCGCCAGCAAGGCGGACAGAGTTGTGGAGACGGAGGAGCTCGGGGAAGATGGCAAGAGGAAGATCACTTACGCCATTGAGAAGAACAAGGGTCTGGCACCAAAGAGGAGCAAGGACGTCAGGAATCCAAGAGTCAAGAAGAGGAAGCAGTATGAGGCCAAGCAGAAGAAGCTGCGTAGCATGAAGCCTGTCTGGAGAGGAGGAGAACCCAAGGGAGGCTACCAGGGTGAACTGTCTGGTATCAACACGAGTGTCATCAAGAGCACCAGGTTGTAACTTGGACAGAATTCTACATAATACCTCGTCAATACTTTTGAATCGTTACGCTGCAAGCATTACTTACATGCGTGTGTTTCGTGTTCTGCTTTCCCTCGCCAGTTGATGCATGTAGATAGAGGTATGTGGTGTAGGGTAGGCGACTCTGGCATAGCGTTGTGAGGTAACCGAGCCCACCTGGGACATGTAGCAACTGGCAAGAGTCTACCTCTCCAGGCCACTACTGCGATCCGAAGAAAACACAACATCAGTCTTTCCGGCCACGTTTCTCCCAGACATTGATGCTTGGTGCTGAGAACCTTTCGCCCCGGTAGCCCTAAGCTGTCGATCCGCAACGAACACACAATGGCGACGCCAAACTTGTCTACGATAGCTTCGTCGGCAGACGTGTTCTCCGGCAGCCACACTCTTCCGCAAATCCGAGCCATCCACAAATCGCTTCATGGACAGGTCGAAGAGAAGGCGAGTCGGCTGCGCACCCAGGTGGGCAGCTCCTACCGCGAACTGCTGGGCACTGCCGACACGATAGTACGGATGCGCAGCGACAATGACGAGGTGCAGGAGCTGCTCGGCCGAATGGGTGGGAGATGCGGAAGAGCCGTGGTAGGCGTCAAAGCCATGGGCCTGGAGAAGTTTGTCCATGGTGCAAGCGATGCGCGTGCGACCGAAGCAGCGAGGCTACGGCTCCTCGATGGCTGCGGTCTGGTGTTTGATAGGATACTCAAGGGTGGGGCAGGGCTCGAGTCTACCATCAACAGGGGCGACCGATTGATATTGGCGACGAAGGTGTATGTCCTTAGCAGGCTGCTGGTTAACAGCTTGGGTGATAAAACGAACAACGAAGGCGCACGGCAAGTTCCCGAAACCGCCAAAAAGACCATCAGCACACTTCGGCGGCGGCTATTGAGAGGTGTAGACAAAGTTCTGGAGAAGGCAGATGAGGAGACAGAAAGGAGCGAGGTGCTCCGAGCACTATGCGCTTATAGTCTCGCGACAAATTCTGGAGCAAAGGATGTTTTGCGCCACTTTCTCCTGGTCAGAGGCAAGGCAATGGCCTTCGCTTTTGATATCGAGGACAACGAGCGTGAGAGGACAACCGAGGACGTTATACTTAGCTTGAAGCTCTACACAAAGACAATACTTGATGTGCAAGCGCTGGTGCCTCAAAAGCTATCTCAGGCGCTCGGCGATCTCAAACGTCGGCCACTTCTTGCTGATGCTGCCATCAAGGGATTGGAAGGTCTTCGACTGGATATTTATGGACGTTGGTGTGGCGACGAGATCCAGGATTTCACGCCCTTTATTCGCCATGACGACCTGGACGGCAAGCTGGCCAGGGAGATGCTAATGAACTGGACCGAGAAGGGAGGCGCGGTGTTACTCGACGGATTGCAGAAGACGCTACAGAATATGACTGATTTCAAGTCCCTTATTGAGCTACGTACGAGCGTGCTGCGGCTGTGGATAAGGGACGGTGGAAGAGCCAAGGGATTCGACCCAGAAGAGATGCAGGATGACCTGCGAGAAGCCATCAACACTCGAATGCTTGCCGTCCTTGACGCCAAAGTCAGCAAACTAAGGCTTGTCGGGTCAGAAATTAGTGCCACGCTTGAAGGGTGGCATGCAGGCACGACCGACAAACATATTGGTCTGTGGAACGAGGAAGGCTATGACACGGCCCTTGCAAATGGGGCGGCGCCATTTGTCCAAGAAGTGGTGGCCAGGCTGTATGGGCACAATGATGCTGTGTCCAAAGCACTGAATTGCTACACGTCCTGGTATCACGTCATTGATGACGTGAAGGAGATAGTCGAGTCATTGAAGAAGCAACGTTGGGACAACGACTACGAAGAAATCGAGGATGAAGATACGATTGAGGCGCGACAGCAGTTGCTGAGCAGAGACGACCCGACCATGCTACAACGAAAGCTAGATGCTGCTCTCGGCAAGTCTTTCGAGGAGCTTGACGAGCATATTCGGACATTGTGGCGAGCTCAATCAGAGTCCTCTAATGGCAGCGCCATTGCAATGTATATCCTACGTTCTCTGAGAGACATCCGAAGCCAGCTGCCGCAGCTTGCAACTGTCAAAGACTTTGGATTGCAAATGGTCCCTGAGCTTCACGAGAAGGTCGCGCTTCACGTCTCCTCAGATGCCTTGGATGAATTTGCGGCGACAGGCCTCTCGGGAAAGATCGTCCCAGGGCGACCTTTATGGGAAGGCGAAACGCCCTTGCCAGGTCAGCCTTCGCCGGCTGTTTTCCAATTCTTGCGTAGCTTGTCTCTCTCTATGGCGGATGCGGGTCTGGACCTTTGGAGTCCTGCGGCCGTCGCAACCTTGAAGAAGCATTTAGCCGAGCGCCTTTGCGTGGCATGGCGGGAAGCCATCTCGAGTATCAAGGTTGTTAGTGATACACGTGAAAGCAAAGAAGGGGGCGGAGCGAACAGCCCCATGAAACCCGAAGAAGAAGAAGAGAAAGAAGAAGATGACAATGATACGGAAGTGTCAAAAAACACCGCGGAGCAGCAGCCAGAGCAGCAACCAAATGATGGTGGCCTCACAGCAGAACAGAGCCGTGATTTGCATATTCAATGGCTGTTCGATGTGTCTATGCTGCAGTGCAGCCTGAACTCTACAAAGAGCACAGTGAGCTCGCAACTGGATGACCTAGCGGATATCCTGCAGAGGCAATCTGGACTGGAAAGCAACTCACGACAGCGTATTGCCAAGTCGTCCCAGGACTTCTGGCAACGGACAAGCTTACTATTTGGGCTCCTGGTCTGAGAGAACTAGAAGTGGAGTAGACAATAGAATACATCTAGAATTATGTAGCCTATATACTTGCTTGATTTGAATCATTCCCGAGAAACTGCTGCGCTGCTGTATGTCTATATTGCCATGATGTGGTCTACAACTTGTGCCTCTTCTCGCCGCTCGCAATCTTGCGGAACTCTTCCTGGGGCACACCCTTGACAAAGCGATCCAGTCCGGCAAAGACCTCTCTTACGTTATGAACATCCACAATGTCTAGTTCAGGTCTCCGGATCAGCTTCTTGATGCCCACCAAGCTCTCACCGTTGAGGTGCTCGCCCAAGCGCTCGTCAACCTCGTGCAGCACCAGCTCTCTGAACTTGGCGTCTTCGCCCTTGCCCACATCGAAGATCTCGTTCACGAAGCCTGCCTGCTTCAGATCCGCAGCTGGGATGCGCTTGCTCATGATCAGGGCCTCGTTGGCCTTGGCAAGACCCAGGCGCGCAACGAGGGCGCGCGACGCGCCGCCCTCGGCGACGAGGCCGAGCGACGAGAAGGGGGTCAGTAGGAAGGTGTCCGGGACGCAGTAGATGAAGTCGGCGAAGGAGATGAGGGCGGCGGACAGGCCGATGACGGGCCCGTTGAGGCCGACGACAAGAATCTTAGGGTGGGTGGAGAAGGCGTGGGCATTGTTGAGGTTGAAGGCTGCGAAGTTCTGCAACCAGTGCTGGTGAATGTTGGTGTTGGAAGAGGGCGTGCTCCGGCTGATTGAGACGTCGGCTCCGCTGTATGAAGGGTGGCTGTTAGTTTTGTTGCATGTTTACACAAAATAGGCCCCAGAAGCAACGTACGCGGAGAAGTACCGGCCTTTCGCCAGTATCACGGTGATGAAGACCTCGTCATGAGTGGCAATCTCTCGCAGCTTCTGCGACAGGTCGTAGTACTGCATCTGCGACAACGCATTGAGCTTGCTCTGGTTGTCGATGGTGAGAACGGCAACGCGGCCTCGGTACTCGAGGCTGATGACGGAGTCGCTTCCAGGGGCGGCCATTGTGAGTAGACGGGTTCAGGGGATGTTGCTGAGCTCGAGAATAGGTATGAGCGTGCACTTGGTGGGGGAAATTGTATTCTATGTAGGCAAGCTGGGGCAAATGAATTGGCCTTTTTATCCGGTACAGTTTGTGAGAACAAAAGCAAACTTTTGGAAAGCAGAAGACGCGGAAGATATTATGTCGACACGGAGAGGGAGAGGTCAGATTGATTTGGGGTTCCGTCTGGGGTTACGGCATTACCCCACAGTTTCGGGATCCCGATGCCTCGGCACGGCCCAGGTGGAGTTGACAGCGAGTGGTCGGCAAATGCGTCCCTAGCCAACCTCAACTACTTGCTGATGTGATTGGCTTCACGCAAGGGGGCAGAAGCATTCGCGTGCGGCATGTATAGACGATCAATGTCTCATTCGGTACCAAGAAGTCAATCCTGTACCCCAAATTTGCACCGTTTTCGCTCATCTACAGTTATTTACATTGTGATGCAACTATGAGGCCATGCATAATGCTTGTGGCATTACCTCCTCTCATATAACCAACCATTGTCTTATTCGTTGCGTTCGTATGGTCGGCCGTGCTCCGAATGACTCAACGGACGCTCCCATTTGCCGCCCTCGCAGTGACCCATCGAAACAATTCGCGACATGGGCCCCCTTTTCTCATTCATCTTCTGATAGCCTCCATCTAACAGCCTTCACGCGGGGCTCCTATCTCCGCTTGGGGTTGATGTGCCTCTGTTTGGGGAAGTCAAGGGGCAGAGCAAGTCTCGCGACATGCGTTGTGCGGCCCTCGGCTTTGTTTGTAACCGGCTTCACTCTCCCTCCAATCTCGTGGAAGTACTGGTTCATCGCCTTCTGGTCTATCCTGAGGTCGTCCCTCAAGTTCTGTGTGTCAACTTCGAAGTTGTCGACAATGCACGCAAACACGCAGCAATGGGTCATGAGCAAGTCGATGTGGAACTTCCTCATCTGCCCACCATCCGAGAACTTTCGGCGAATGTTCTCGATGACAGCCTCTGGGGCTGGAGCGAGAGTCTCCCGCAACTTCTCGCGGGGAAGCACTTGCCTCGTGCCTTTTTGACGGCCGGGTTTCGTGCTGAGATAGAAGATCATGACGAAGAGCAAGTAACGCAAGACGCGCAGTCTTGTCACAGCGGCATCGCTTGCAGCGATCTGGGCCACACGCGCAGCTACGTATTGCGATGGCACCTGGATACCCTCGTTGTGGCGCGCCTTTTCTTGCCACTCGCGGATGGGTACGAGGTTCAGAATTTCGGACCCTACTATCACCTTTGGATCGTAGACATCTTGGATGTCTTCTGCATCAAGGTTCGCCTTTGGTACGGGTTTGGCCTCGTCTACCACGGCCTGGAGCTCTTCCCTGGTCGCCATTGTCGACGTCACTTCGCCCACCGTCTTCAGCATTGCCCGTGAGGCGTCGTCAATCTTGATTGCAGAACCATCGCTTGGTTGTTTCTGCGGCGCGATAGCGTTTAGGACATTCTCACGAATGGCCTTCTTCGCCTTCTTGGTACCAAAAGTCTGACCAAGGTCGGTCTTGAGGTCCATCATACTCTGTTTTGTGTCAGCGCCGAAAGCACTAGTCAGCAATTGCGAAGAAAAACGTACCTGCTTGAGGTTGCGTTCGCCCATGGCTTCCGCAGAGGCCTGCTTCGTCCTCACGGACCCACGAACAACCATTTTCTTTGCTTCCACAACCTGCAGTTTTCCGGACGCGGGATCGTAGATGCCCACAAAGTGGTTCAGCAGCGGCTTCGAGCCTCGAGGTCCTTCTTCCTTGGCCGTAAAGTCGAGACTACGGTGTGCGGAGGAGTGAAGGAGGAGCTCCCTGTCGGTCGCATGCTTCGTCTTGGATTTCGCATCATCCTTGCGGGAATATGATTGAAAGGGAAGCTTCGAAGGTACGTGTACGCCGGCCGAGGTAGCTTGGAGATGTCAGCGCACAATTGACGGTCAATGGGTCGTGGCAGGAATACCAATCACCGGAGCCAAGGACTTGGGTCGCAACACCGATGAGACGGTGGCTTTTGACGGAACATCGATAGCAGCTTTTTTCTTGGGCTTCACGGCCCCTTCTCCGTCTCTCTTTCGCTTCTTGTTGCTAAGATCTGCCATGCTCGCGGCTGCTGAAGAACCCTCCCTTCTCCGTTATTCGAGATCGACGATTTGCAAGGTGGGATGTAGTACCGCTCGCCGCTCCCAAAAAATTTTGGCCTCGAAACGGCAGAAAGAGATAAATCCCGGTGTTCAGCCGAGGCGGTGAAAATAAGCCCCACTACCAGGTCACCTGTGAACTCACACGCCCATTAAAACATGGAGCGCCTGCGAGAAAGGGCTTACACAAGTGTTGCACGCAGCTCATCCGACAGATTGTTTGCAAAAAGCACCTGCTAGGTCAAGACCGGCATCGACCAGACGTCAATAATCTACTGTGTTCAATGCATTTCGTCTCCTGATGACTTATCTTCTCGATGCGTGCAACTCAATGAAACCGCAGTCTACATAACAGCAAGTTGTGGAACTTCCTGTCTTAGGTGTATGCATCGTCACACAAGATGAAAATAATTGGTGAAGCAAATCTGTTGTTTCATTGTCCAGTAACGTGCCAAGTCATAATTCCTAAGCGCGTCTCCATCGTGGCAGTTTGCTTTTCTCGTCCAACGCCAACTTTGCCTAATCCTTCAATTGTCCAATGCATCTTTCATCACGCCATTAGTCGCCATCACGGGCTACATGTGTGGTATCCGTCACCACTGACGTAATCCCTGGAGCTTAAACAGAGCTCCCACCACATGACATCCCCAGCTCCAATTGACGCTTGTGGTTGCTCAATGTCGTTCGGATTGATTCTTGAATCACGCTATTGCATGCTCAATGCAGCCAGTCGAGAGATGGTCGGGTCAGGCAAGAGTGCGAGGCGTTTATTTGCTACAAGACGTGTTAGTGACATGAGTGACCTCGCGTGAACGGCATGGGCAACTTACGAGCGAGCGCGCATCTTTCTTCTCTTACGCTTAAGGCGGCGAACCCGCTTCTTTCTCCATTTGGCTCTCATCTTGAACGAGAAAGCTGTTGCGCGTTAGTATGCAATGGACCGAATTGACCAAGGCAGCGCCGCGACATCACGTCAATGGCAATGGCATTGAGAAGCTCATTGCGCTTGTGCTTGACGTGACGCCGAGCTTGTGCATAGCTGGGATGTGGTACTTACTTGTTCGTGGATGAGAATCGTGTTGGGATAAGGAACAACTTCCATGAGGCGGGGAGAATTCAAGCGATAACTATGACCAGCTACGGTAGGGCACAAACCCCGGACAGGTCACGTGCACCTTGTTCCGACGTCACTTGTCACATAGCTCCAACAGCTGGAGGTTTTTAGTGCGGCTCCGAGCTTGAGTCCCACCAACTACTGTGCGGGAAGCACACAAAATACGACATTACACAGTGTACATGTCCAAGAAAGCTATCCCCAACCACTGCTTCGCTCCACAGCGCCTTCCTTCTCATAGTTTCGAAAACAATGGGAAGGAAAGTACGATATCTGAGGCGAGGATGATAAGGCTTGAAGAGAATTTCATGACTGCAGTGATAATGAGAGGCCCGGAGAAACTTCTTCTACCCCTTGTTGCGTTGTGTGCAAATCGTGCCATTATGAAGCCCTGATCCATATTCACGGCTAGCCTCTCACCCTACATCCACTTCCATGAGCCGCATTTGGAATCACTCAATATGGACCAGTTGGTCCACAACGACTCTGAATCACTTGGCACGGCCCTTGTGGGACAGCTTTTGGCAGAGGACAAGCGCAGCAGCCTAGTGTCTCAAGGTACTGTGTGAAATTAGGGCCGGACTTTCCTCAACCAGCCGTGCTGATGGTGTAACACTCAGTATATCCCATATGTGAGCGGACGATCTTCAAGATTGGACGCGATCCTCGCACCAAGTACGCACCAATTATTAGTTCCAACCGACTGTTGCTCACGAAAACATTCAGTACATTTTCCACAGATCCATATGGCGACGCTGTATCTCGGAATCATTGTGAAATCTACGTCGTTGTGTATGAGCCTTCTGTCAATCATGTCTATGTGCGGGATAGAAAATCCTTGAACGGGACCTATGTGAATGGAAAGCTGATTGGCCTTGGACCAACGGTGTCTTCCGGTTATCTTTTACAGGATGGCGATGCGGTTGAAATACGACCACATTGGCGATTCCTATTTCGCCAGGCCCAAGCGCCGCCAGAGCATGGGCTTTCAAGCCTCCAAGCTGCTGAAGCCAAGGTACAATCCTGCTAGAGAGTTTCTTGCTACTTTCAGATGCTAATGAATTGAAGCTTTTCGCCGACAAATACATGCTGACCCGACGATGCATAGGCCATGGCGCTGAGGCTCGGGTGTATCTGGCATATGAAACTGCAACGAAGAAACAACTAGTTTGCAAACTTGTCAACATGGACAAGGTTCGTGGCCTAGATGCTGATGAGATACGACGACGAAAGCTCCAGGAAGCGGACATCCTGCGCCAGTTGCAGCACGTGAGCGAGCACCATCAGCCTAATCTTGGAAAGCCCATTAACATCGCTTAGCCGAACATTTTGACCTATGTCGATGCCATAATATCTCCGCACACACTGTACCAGAAACCTTTGCGATACTTTGAAGTCAAGCTAATAATGTTACAGATACACTTTTACTGAATTGGCGTCAGGAGGCGATCTGATGTCCTTCCTGTATCGGCACGATCATGTCACGGAATTCGACGCTCGTGTCATCACTCGCCAAGTTGTACGAGGGCTTTGCTACCTTCATGATAAGGGCGTCGTACATCGCGATATCAAACCTGAGAACATTCTGTTCGTCTGTTCGCCAAGAATTGCATACCACCGTGTTGTGCTTTCCGATTTTGGCACATGCGCCGTTCCCCGAAGGAGCAGAATGACCACTAATGTCGGCACGACAAATTATCAAGCACCGTAGGTGTTTGTTTCTATGATATCGAGACCGAGCTAACAGCTTATCACAGAGAGTCCTTCACCATGGAGAGTGCCCAGACAGCTGCAGTCGACATATGGTCTTTTGGGCTCGTAGCTCTTCTTCTTCTCACTTCTGAGGCCGAAAGCCACAGGGCCGAATTCAATCGCATGGATCAAGAAACGTTGGAAAAAGAAATAACTGGGCTTTTTCAAGGCCTTCCCACTAATCGTTCAATCCATAGCCGACAATTCGTACATGACTGCTTGCAGATACCGCCACCCGCCAGGATAACTGCCGACGATGCAGCCGCCCACCAGTGGCTTTGCGCGTCTGGCAAGATCTTAAAGACATTCCAACAGCTAGATTGCGATATGATTGTATGCTGGGATCATAAGAGCCAAATCACGCCCATGCCTTGGACAATACCCGATGTGGCAAATAATCTAAATCACTCGGCGTCAGTGCTACGATCAGTCCCGCAACCCGACAACGAACGAACCACAGCATTTGAGCTGCCATATACGGCGCCAGCCTCAGTTTATGATGACCTGACAGCGGGAAGTGAGATGAATGAATCAAGCCAAACCCAACGTACTTCCCAAGGGGAACAACCAATGCCGAGCAAGGAACCGAAGGATGTGACATTGTTGGCAAAATTGATGCGTCTAACGCGAGAAAGCTCTGTATCCCCGAAAAGTGCCCGAAACAAGCATTCGTGGAAAATAAAAAAACCGTCGAGTTTGGCAATATCGGATGCTGCACTTCTCCCTCTGACAAGTCTAGACCGGCATCTCAGACCAATCTCACGGACGAAGAACCAGCGGCAACTCATACTAAGCAAGCTTCAAGAGTCCAAGTCAACATTCCTCGTGGACAATATTCCCATGTCATAGAGAAGGTCTCGGTACGAGCCCGGGCAGTTCGGCTAGTAATCCCAGTGCCCAGGGACACCCCAGTTGCTCCAGGCTTTCTTTTCCATTGACAAATGACTAACCTGATATCCTTTTCGACCGATGATGACATGGGCCGGTTACATTACAACATCAGGACGACTGGTCGAGTATTAAAAGGAAGATTCACGCACTCATCCCTCTCCTGTTTGCCTATTAGCATTTGCTCCTCGTTTCGCACCACTTTCAGTTTTCAACGGGGTTGTTTTAGTGATCCCCCCAAAATTCTCAAAATTATTCTCTTCGTCTCTCTAAAGAACCGAATTGCATGGTAGAGCGGCCAGCTTGTGAAGTCATTATTTTTCCTACTTGGCCATGCGCTATCTCCTGTTCCCTCCCTCCTCTATTAACTTCTTGGCACATTTATAAGTCATTATGCTTTAGTATACTATGGGTTGCCCCAAATCAGTTGGCAGTCTCTTTCATGGCGACAGCTTCCTGCTTGCTTAGATCAGACTCTTCCCAGACGTAACACGTACGCATCAGATGAAGCGCCATCGCCGCTACCGCCTCCAAACTCAAGATTCCGCAATGGGGGAAAGCCGCCGCTTCTGGCGTCCGCCGCAGGCCCAATGAGCGTTTTGAGAAGCTCTACAGCCTGCTGCACCTGCTCTGCCGCGTCGGCGTGTTCTTGCAGTTTCTTAATATCAGCTTGGGCTATCTTGGCCTCATCTGGTGTTAGCGGTCGTATCCTCTCTTTCTGGACGGCCTCAGCGATGCTACCCGTGGCTTGACCGTCCTTCTCCCAACCAAATGCAACTCTATTACCCCTTCGCACGACCACGACCTGGTCGGCAATTCCTGACACGTCAAGGAAAGAGGCAGCGTCCAGGAGACCTTGATACGAATCATCATGGACCTTGACGGGAGTCAATCGCACAGGCAGTTTCCCGGAATGGGACTCTGGGAGCCTTTCGTAGTACCGCGTCAAGAGGCCAAGACGGCTGAGGGCAGCGGGCACGGCAAGCAGGGCAACCTCGACGCGGTAGCCAGCCTCCCGGAAGATGCGAGCAAGCTGGATAAAATCAAACGGATGGCGACAGGCGCTTTCGAGAAAGACATCCAAGCGTCGAGCAACAGCTTCGGAGGCGGCCATGGCAAGCCAGCGGCGGGCGTCAGGGCCCGTGGCTGGCGAGGCAAGCTGCGGGGCATCCCTCACAAGCTCGGGGTAAGACGGGTGGTAGGCCTTGTAGGTGTCGGCAATGAAATGAGCAGGCCGGTGACCGGCGGCGGCAAGAGCCGCGAGCAGAGCCGGGGCGAGGCGAGTCTTACCCGCGCCGGTCTGGCCAACAGCAAGGACGGCGAGAGGCTGGGCAGTGGCATCAACCGGGGTGGGCCTGGTGGAGGCATCCTCGTTCTCGCCCAGCTCAGCCGGCAGGATTTGAGAGGTGAAAATGCGCTTCGACTCTTCCTCGGAGAGCAAGTAAGAGGAGAGGTCTGGTGGAGCCATGGTCTGCCACAGTCAGGAGATGCAAAGATGGATTCAGGGATGTTCGATTCCGGGCGAAGGAGACGCGTGGTGACCTTTCCCTTTAAGACTTGTTTACAGGCCCGACGTGGTGGGAAAAAGTCGGCGGTGAAAATAGTGACCGAGACAGCGCATGCCTGGATCGATCGAAGCCTCGTGCTCCGCTCAATGGCATGTCATGAGGGAGGACGGCATCCTTCCCCGCATCCGGACGGGCGAGCGAGCGAGCGAGTCTAGGTTTCCTCTACTTAAACCTACCGGATGAAGCTCTTCGGGGGTTTGCGGGCGGCCCGTTTTACCCATCTTGCCCCGGGAAACTCAATTGTCGCCCAAGCAGCATTGGTAGCGTCAGCCGGATCGGCGTCCTTGCATTGAGGGTGGCGCTTGGGCTCTGGGGCAACGTCATCTTTCAGCGCGTTGTTGGGAGTTGCATGCAGGTCTTGGGACTATTCGATTGATGGCGGGGAGCATCAGGGCTCGGATTGTTGCCTTTCACGCGGTTTGGTGGAGTTGACAGGGGTCCGGTTAGTGAACTTTTCTAAGGTAAGGGAAGACAAGGAAGAAAGGGAGAGAAAGGCACAAACCTCACCATTGCCGAGCTAACTACATTCTACAAAACAGATCATCCGTCTATGTCGACCCCAGCCACAGAACTTCATTCTACACGGTATTCTTATCGGTGCTATCAGAACTTGTGTGAGTCGCTGCGGCCGCTTCTTGTTCTCGCGACCTTTTTATATGAGTAGTTACCCAAGGCAGCGGCAGCGCAAAGGTATCCGGCAATGTCCACTGGAGTCGAGATGCCACAACCTCCAACTTGGCCTTGTCTCTTTTCTCTCGGAGATTTTCGATCACCTGGTCAAGCATCTCATGCTCTTCCGCCTCGTCGCCCAGGTCCTCCAGGCCCTTGGTGATTGCCCTGACCGTGCCGTCCTCATCGTCCGCCAGGTACATGCACGGCGTCCCGTTGCGCACGCAGCGCTGGCATCGCTCCGTCCGCTTCTGCTCCGTCGCCGCGTCCAGCTGCCTGCGCCGAGACTTTGCTGGTGCTGTCTTGTCGGTGCGACGCCTGATCGGTGGTGGCGGGTAGGTCGTGGTGCGCGAACAGGGCAGCTCCTCGACGCTGCACTGCAGACAGGCTTCTAGTCCGGTAGGTATGCGGGATTCATGAGGTAATATCAACGGGGGCTTCGTCGAAAGCTCCGCCGGGAGACCATCGATGTACCGTGGCTGCCCGGCATGTATGCGCTCTTCGTTGGCATACCAGATCCTCTCAATGCTCTGGTTGAGCATCTTCAGCCGGAGACACATGTCCTTCCTCGTCTCTCCTTCCCGCTGGCCCAGGCCTCCTGCTTGGTGTTCGGCAACGACGAGTGCGTGAATCTCGTCCTGCACCTGCGTCAAGGACAGTTGGTTCTTCTCTTTGCTTCGTCTTAGCCTCATGGTCTTTTCAGCGCAATCATCTTCCAAGTTTATCTTACCCAAGGTTTCGGCCCACCATTCCTCGAAGTCATCGACGGCTTGGACAATGCGTTTGTCTTCTGCCAAACGTGTCTTTTTGCCGCGTATGTGGTACTGTGTCTGCCCCTTCTCTTGTCGCTCCTGTAGCTCCCGGGCCAAGGGCCGGATGTCCCGCAGCACTCTGAATACATTACGCCTGTCTCGATCCATGTCGGTGGACTCAAGTGCCGGCTCTTCAGGTATCGTGAGCAGTTGATTGCGTTTCGGTTGTTTGCGTTTCGGTTGTTTGCGTTTCGGTTGTTTGGTCGAATGCTATGGTTTTGCTCCGTCGTCTATCGTCTCTGCCTTTTATAAGGCAACGGCCGCCCTGCTCACAAGAACATGCTGCATGCGTGACTGTTCACTGTATTGTCCCCGAACAATCCAACAGCCTCCACTTGGAACGAAGATATATCCATGCCTTCTTTGTCTCTGGTGTAACCTATAGGGCTCATGCAATTATTATAAAGGATTCAAAGCATCTATCCGAATGAAACAAATAACACAGGAAAAGGTGAAGTAACAATCGAATGTTGCAGTAAGTGAAACTTTGGCAGACCGTCTATCTTTTGTCTTTCTTGCAACCCCTAACCTTCCATTGTGAGCCAGTGCATTGAGCCTCTCCGTCCGGAACACGCACCGCCAGATTTACAAAATTCACCCCGTACGGCAGCAGCCACTCGAGCCCAGCTTGTCCGCCAGTCAATAAATAGACAGAAGTTTTGTATCATGACTGGATTTGCTTTCATGTACTTCGGCATGGTTATATATAGGGTAGGTGGCCTAGACTAGCCGAGCAAACAGTCAAGGGCTTCCACATTCACAGGGCCTTCTGTTGCTCACCAAGCCGAGAAGCCGGGAAAAGTGGAGGAGGAAGATAAAAACAAAAAGAAGACCGCCATTAATCAACATTGCAGACTAGATGTGACCCTATGGGTCAAAAAGGAACAACTCATGCGTAATCTGGGAATCGAACCCAGGGCTCCCCGACGCTGCTCGGATGGCAACGGAGAATTTTACCACTAAACCAATTACGCTCATCGGATGCTGGTGAGCCAGATAACTTTGCCTATGTTGGCATCTCCTCTTCGAGACGCTTCGACCACATTCCTCAATCTCAACTACCTCCGT
Organism: Paramyrothecium sp. XJ0827; assembly: GCA_020881915.1. Taxonomy (NCBI): domain Eukaryota; kingdom Fungi; phylum Ascomycota; class Sordariomycetes; order Hypocreales; family Stachybotryaceae; genus Paramyrothecium; species Paramyrothecium sp. XJ0827. Next base: position 4,414,280 of record JAJFPB010000005.1, on the reverse strand, counting down.
CGTGAAAGCATTGCGGCAATCATGGCAACTGTGGTGACGGGCTCTCACTTGCACTTGTTCTCAGTCTGGGCGTTAACATTCTTTTTCATTTCTCCCATGCCCAATTCCTAATCCAAACCGCTGAAGGCAACCCGCTGCCGCTCCTGCATTGGCATCACTCGGCTAATAATGAGCCAGCGGACATACCGATGTCTGCATGTTAACCCATGGCAGACTAGACACAAACCATACAAGTAACACAAATACACACACAGCCCTCGGAAAACCTGGGGATGCCGGAGCCAGCCTCGTATCTTTCCAGAAATGAAATGAACGTAGGGCAACCTCAATATGCCTTCCTCTTCTTCGACCCCTATGATCATCGATCGAGCGTGCTAATGCACAAAACCTCCAAGAAGAAAAGACAAGAAGAGAATAGATGGTAAATTCAAAACCGTAACACCGTTCCATGAGCTGTTGCCTTTCGGAATAAGACAATGAGAAGAGTCGCCTGTTGCGTAGTTGGTGTTGAATCTGCGCCAGTGCGGTTCCGTGTTCCATAATGGTGTTCCAAAACGCCGAATACCAATCGAGAAATCCAATGATCAAGTATAACAATCAAGCCGCGGGGCTCTGAAGAATGCTATGTAAAACGTCGTGAGGTCATATACGAATCGCGCCAGAGACGCTAAGTAGAAGCTTGCGAGGGAACGCTCCGAGGTGTCACATCGCCGCTTCGACGGCGGGGTGGCTGCTGTTGTTGCAATTGCACTGGCTGAGCTTTACTGTTTGCTTCGGCAATCATCTGCTGCTTCTTGCGGACAACCCCCAGCCTTCCGGTAATCATTTTAATCACTGTTGCCATGTTAGGGCTGACTGCTTTCGCGGACTAGGATAAACTTACTCTTCCGGACATGGGCCTCCTCGTCACTGTCCAAATCGCCGCTCTCGTCCTCGATACTATCCCTGGCCGTTTCCTTGCCCGATGCAAGTCTCTTGGTGCTGGAATCATCTTCATTATCCAGCACCGCTTCAAGCATACGGATCGCTGTAATATAAGAGATCTCGCAGCCAGGGAGGTTTTCGTTGGTCACTTCATCGATTGCAGCTGCACGGCTCATCTCCAAGGCTCGGTCATACATCAACTTCTCCGCGCTGATGCCGGGCGTCAAGCAAACGTGGCTTGCTCCCGAAGTGGTAGATAATGCGGTCGCCCCAGTCTCGTGATTCGAAGGATGGCTCGGATGATCTTCTGGGAGCAGTTTCTGAGCCTCCAGAAGCTTCAGACGCACAATCTCCGACTTCTCCAAGACTTCATTGAAACGCCCTCGGACCCACTGAACTACTGCGTTGATTCGTTGAACCACAGATTGGGCGACAGCGGCAGACACTCCGCTGCTGGCCTCGCTTCTGCTCTTCTTGGACCACCAAAGACTAGCGATATCCATAGCTTTGGCCAATAGCGTCAGCGACTTAACGTATAAGACCAGCGATTCTTCCGACAGCGCTACAATAGCTTCAACAGTCAGACCATCGTCGTCTGTTTCCAACTGCTCAGGGCTAATGCCCCCTAGCCCCTGGTCTGTTGAAGGCGCCATAGGGACGAGCTGCTTGTATTTGACCTCGGCAAATCCATAGACGCAATCACTCCGGGTGGCGTACTCTTCGATGGCATGCGCTGCCCGTACATCCTCGTCGGAAGATTTGGTGTTGTTACCGTCACCAAGAAGACCCGCCGACGTCGACGGCGTAGGATAAGCAGGAAATGGTTGATACAACGGTGGCGATTGACCTTTGGGAGTTCGCAGTGGTGAAACCTTGAAGCCGAACAAGCGGACGCTGGCATCTTGAATGGCCTTGGAAATCATGCTGGATGTTGAGTTTGGACTGGCAGACATGGCTTTTTCATAAGATGAACGGCGATCATGCGTTGCTCGGCCCTGGGCGACCAATGCTGTGCGAGAAGCCGGTGTGGCGACAGCGCCAGTAGTAGAGTTTGGTGCGCCTTGCTGCGTGTATCGTCGAGTGATCTGTCCTGACCGGGGGGATGTCGGGCTTTGAGCAGCCAATTTTTCGTTTGCGGCCAACTCGTCTGCTAGAGCGTTGACTTCAACTTGCCTTCTCTCCACCACTACGTAGTCTCGCTCGAACATGACATCCTGTGCCGCTTTCTCCTCCTCAGTCGACGGACGGTTGCTGGTCGCCGAGGCTATTTGAGCCATGCGGGCATCATTCGCCAGTGGGCTTGCTGGTAAGGCTTGGTCACGCGCCGCCCTGCCAGACAAACGACGTTGGATGGGAGCGGTGGCAGCGTGATGGGCCACTGGGCGTTGGATACCAAGACCATCGCCTGCTTCGCGGGGAGAGTTACCCAGGCGAGCATCATCCCGAGACTGTCGGATTTGACCGGTGGCCGGCCCAATGGTTTTGGGCGATCGACTTTGTCCATCCCGAGGTGACCTAGGTGAGCCACCTTCGCGCGTTAACTCACCAGGTGTGCGCTGTGCTGGCTCAGTGGGTGGAGATGACGCCAAAGCCTCCCCTTGAGGAATGGGCCTTAGTTCTCGTTTGGGTGGCTTCGGTACATCGTCCTCCACCAGGCCGGGAATGTCCCCAGTAATGACTGGATGGCTGAAGAAGGCCTCAAAGCCCAAGCGCTCAACGGGGCTCCTCTTCAAAAGTGCTCTCACAAGCTGCTTCATCTCCGGTGTTATGACCACTTCTCGTGGAAACTTAATCACATCCTCAGCAGCTTCAATCTTCCTCAGAAGCTCTACATGATTCCTTGCTCGGAAGGGGGGCCGACCTGTGATCATCTCATAGAGGACGGTACCGACGGACCACAAATCTGCTTTGGCATCGTATCGTTCATAACGAAGAATCTCAGGAGCCATGTATAGTGGTGAGCCGCAGAGGGTCTCCGCGAGCGAGGTGGCTGGCAAGACTCGAGCAAAGCCGAAATCAGCAAGCTTGAGCATGGGTAGTGAGGCTAACCCTGAGACAGGTATGAGTGAGTCTTGGCTCGCCTCCATGATGGGAAGCGCTCTTTGATCCCGAAACGCCTGGCTCGGAAGCAGCAGTAGATTTTGTGGCTTTACATCGCGGTGTACGTAATTTTTGCTGCGTAGAAACTCAAGGGCGCTAACCAGTTGCTTCAAAAAATGACGAATGACAACTTCGTGAAGGCCGGAATTCGGGGCGCAGGGGTATTTGCGAGCCATGTCGTGTGTGGCAGGATGAGTAATAAGCTTCTCCCGCTTTTTGATGAAGAGGGACAGATCGCCAAGCTCGCAGTATTCCATTATAAGGTTGATGTGCGTGGTGGATTCGACGCAGTCATGGAGGGCGACAATGTGAGGGTGCCTGAGAGTCTTGAGAATCTGAATCTCTCCATATAGGTTCTCCTTCAGTTTCTTATTGAGACGCTCGAGCTCGACGGATTTTATGGCGACGGCAGCCTTGGATTCCTATCGGAAATACCGGTTAGCATGTGTGCACATGGAGAGGTACAGCTGTGAAGCCGAAGGCGGAGAGATGCCGGGGAGCACGTGGTTCGATGAACGACCGTGAATGGGATGAAACGGATTGCTCTCGACAGAGATGACACGGAGAGCGGGTAAGGAATGAAAGGGCGACTTGAAAGCGAGGTGATGCGAACCTTGTGCCAGCCCATGTATACTTGAGCAAAGCTGCCCTTTCCTATTTCCTTATCGATGAGGAACTGGCCTATGCTCTTCCCGCCCGACCTCCGGGAGCCGTGTGACGGCGCGTCCTGTCGACTGGCCATGGCTTCCTGTAGTGGTTGTCGACGTCAGGGAGTGATGGAGACCGAAGGCGAGGTAGATCGCAGCCCAGCGGGCTTACAAGATTCGGAAGACGTCGGCAGGCGATGGGTTCGTCATGTAAACGTTTTGGCAAGAAGTGTTGCGTAGGAGACAGCTCCGGTCGTGAGGACAGTAGATGCAGCAGACAGACCGGTCACGAGAAGGAGAGTGGAAAGAGGACAGTTCGAGTCCGAGTCGCCGCAGTCGGTGTGTGGTGCCGTCAGGGTGTTTCCGGGAGCAAAGGGTCCAGACCGACTGGGGAGGCGGTAGGTATCCGATAGGTTAGACAGCAGGCAGACGACTAGCTTGGGGTATTGCTTGTATGGATGTTAGCCAGGGTGGCCAGCCAGGGAGGTCGGGAGCTGTAACGTAAAAGGGGAAAAGACAGGCAGGAAAATAATGTTGAACAGCAGGATGCAGCTCGGGAGGCTGAGGCAGAGGCAGGAGGCCGATAATGGGGGAAGGGGAAGGTTTGTGACGAGCTGCCATAATGTTGACGACAAGGATGGGGGTGCAAGTGACTTATCAGACGCTTATCGCCGAGGATCATGTCGCCAAAGTGCATGTACCTCACCTTTTCGTCCAAGGTAGCCAGGTACCGAGCCTTGGCCAAAAGTGCCCAGCAAACAAATACGAATGGAAACCGAAGAAAACGAAGAAATGTAGTAACGAAGGTTGAGTTGACTCGCTGGCTGCAGCAGCGATCCGGACAGTCCTTGGGTTTGACTCAATCTTCCTGGTCGCAGCTGATGACTCGAGAATAGCGCCAATGATACCAGACCCTGATGGCACGGCTACGTATCTGAGCACCTTGGGGCCCGGGACGGGGGGCGTGTGATGCGGCGCGTGGTCGGGGTGAGCGCAGAGGCCGACTGCTGCCGATTGAACAAGGCGGAGGAGAAGTAAGTTGTGCCACGTCCAGCACGCAACGAGAGGAGGCAAGAGAACGTAAAAAGAAGCAGAAGAAACAGGAGGTGCAAGAGAAGGGCAGCAGAAGACGGGGAGAAGACGGGAGAGGGACAACAAAGTCCTAGCCTAGGGGAGAAGGAAGAAGCAAAGACGGATTGGTCTGTGAGATAAGATGGGAGAGGGAGGAAGACGATGGGGGATGACCGGGCGGTACCTGTACGGTTGAGATACGCGGGCTTTAGGGGAGTGCAGTGCCATGGCGGTGCCGTCACTGGTGCAGAATGCAGGCGCTGGGGGCAGTGGATGGATGACCCTGTCGCGAGGGGGGGAAACATGGGCTCGTGATGCAGTGGGTACAGGCATACAATGTTGCGTACAGGTACGCACGCACGCACCACACGCGCATTGATGAGTGTCCGCATCAACAGTAGAGCACAGCACAGCACAGCACAGCACAGCACAGCACCCCTCAGCCAGGTAAGGTACCGAAGGCAGGCCACGTTAGAGTCGCCTGAGGTAGGTGGCAGCAAGCGTTCTACCCGCCAGCCTAGCAGGATCCGGCGCCGGACTGGGCTGGCCTCTCACCAATTCCATTTCAGGGTTTCCCCACACTTCGCCCAGCAATGGCCCACAAGCTTAACCAAGGGTAGCGCTGCGGTATCCGCTATCGCAAGCCTAGGCGTGGTCAGACGCGAATGCCTGGCGTCAAGTGACCTGGGCGATACGGAGTATCCCTCCAGAAAAGATAGCTTGGTTGCCCTTCGCGCCCATGTTGGGTTCTTCGTTGCACTTCCAAAGAGCAGGCGACGCGAACGCCCCCGAGGAAAACCAAATATCAGGTGACGAAGCGAAAGGCACGCTCCTCGTGTCTTGCTTCACTGACGGCGCCTTGTTTCTCGAACGAACCAACTCTACGTACAGATAGGCATGTATCTATTCCTGGGAATCGATCGGCGGTGGTCATTGCCCAGGGATGCGGCGCGGTGCGTGGAAAGTCGTCATCAGTGCGAGCGATTCGATAGGGCAAGATATAGATAGGACACCCGGCTTGGGGTCGTTCTACAGAGATGGTTCCTCGGTCAACATGACTCCCTTCAAGGTAAGGTGGGTACGCAGAGGTACGTAGCTACGAGAACAATATCTAAGGTAAGTAAGGTAAGGCAAGGTAAGCACGTAGACTGGGGATTCGCCTACAAACGCCATCATGCTGGCACTTTGGCTACATCACTTTGCCATCACATACCTATAGTAGCAAACCCTGGGATGAGGCGAGGCAAAGCAAGGCAGGCAGAGGAAGCAGGCAACGGCGTTGCGCAAGCCCCTGTTGAGAATGTACACTTTTTCACCTGCTTGCTTGTTTGGCCTGCTTGCTGGCCTGAGGTTCTCAAGGACGATGGCAACAATAGCAGCCAGCCCATGGTCCGAGGGGGTGACCTCATGCCGCCATCACGCACGCCCCCCCCCTGGCGCAAGTCCGAAGTCGCTTCTAGCGCGGGCCAGGGAACGTCGGCGTGGAGCCTTCGGCGACACCCAGCAAGAGCTTCCATACGAGACAGAAACATGATTCACCACCTTGTGCGTCCTCCGGGGAGGAGATGAACCGCTCCAGAGCATTAAAACAGAGAGCGTGGTGGCCGACGAACTCGGACCAAACCATCGTTGTCGTCCAGGTCTATCACCTGCATGCCCTCGCATCACCCTGGTAGCCTCCCCCCCAACGAGCTGCACTGTATCGGCTGTGGCACGTTATGGCTTGCCATGGGACTGGCTCTGCTCCATACTCCTGCGTCTCCGGTTCCGAAGCCAACGCGCAGAACGGGTCGCCAGCCAAGGGATCGCACAAGGGACGAAAGAACAGAGAGGCATGACTTGGGCAGAAAAGGGTACATTTTCTTTGCCAGCTACTAATATTGATATCCATGATTATAAGAAGTTCCTCATTGTACAGAATTGGAACAGGTTCCGTTTGGTTCTTCGTCAAATGACCTTCAGAGCATTCTTTGCAACTGATGCTCGAGATCTTATACATGAACCTCTGCAGCACACCCTTCAATTGCCCGACCCCCCTTCGCCAGCGCATATCCGTCACAACGAATCGTAGGACTGTTTTCTAGGCTCTGCATGCGCGATTCGCCCATGCAGGACGACCGGACTTGGCTTCTACATACTGTACTGGTACTGCACGTCTCATCCTCCTAGCGGATCGACGAGCGTTTGGCCATCCTATCTCGACTCCGCATGATCAACGCTGGGGCCCGTCCCAAAGCGGAAAGTAGAATAAGTCGCCATTGTATGCGAATCCTCACAAATGCCACTACCTTGACCATTTGAAAACGAGATGCATTATTACTGTCTTTTGTGGATACTGCAAAAGTAGACGCGGGTGGCATTTCTCCTAAGACGGCCAGATCGGAAGCTTTCGAGGCAGGCGAAGTAAAGTAAATTTCCCACTTCGACTCTCGACGCAAAACAGACATGGCCTCCTCTTCCCCCAGCCAGATGTGAGTCAACGGGACTTGCTTGCGCCCTCACCTCCCTCACATTCATGCAGTGCAGCACTTTCGCTTCTTTGCTCATGCCGGCACCCGTTCGCCCGCCAGCTCAGCAAATAGCCAAGACCAGGAAGAAACGAGCGAAGCAAATTAAGCAAAAGGCACCTGCAGCCTGCCGCCTCAACAAAGGCACTTCCCCCCTTCTCCACTCCTGCACCGCACCGCAATCTAGGTCGATTGCACGGCAGCGCGAGGCTGGCGTGGATAGGGACAAGAACTAGTCAGTTTCTTGCCTTGCCGTGCCTTACCTTGCCTTCGTTGGCAGTGGTCCGGGGCCTGGGGTGGTGTCGTTTGACCAGGTCTCGCTGCAACATGGAGGGGGTGTTTGCATCTGCCACCGTGGCCCCCCGTGTCCCTATCCGTCTGAACTCTGCGCAATGTGGAAGAAACGCCATTAGAACGGCCATGATGAAATTCCTAGGCAAAAATGATTAATGTCCAAAAAGAGCACTTGGGTTTCGGGAAGAAGAGCCCCTGATGTAAAGGCTCAACTTACCTACCTGCCCTCACTTTACCTTCCCCGAAATGAGAGGATTTACGTACCTCACATGTGCTCAATGACTAGGCCAACCAACAAACCGTCAACTCTTACTTTATTCAAGCTATCTATCGGAATCTATCGTCGCTGATACAGGCCGAGACCCTTGGCACCTTGTTCTCCACCTCCACACAACCCCTGAGGTGAGGTATCTTATCTATTGATAAACACTCCCTTATCTTCCGACGACCTCACCTCACCTTATCTTGCGCCGTTGTGCTAACCATACGAGCCTGCATCGGAGTCATATCCTCATGCAGACTCATATTTGAGCTCAAACGGAACCGTATCCACCAACTCCCAATCCTCCTTCTTGCGTTCGTTACCGTTCACCTTGAGAGCACCAATACGAAGTCTGTACCTGCCCTCGGGCACAATTGTGCCGTCAGGTAGTTGGCCGTTGAATGGGAGTATCGTGTTGAATCTGAACACCCAGCGTGCGGGAGAATGGAACTGGCCCAGCGTACGAACGCCGAAGAAGTCATAGTAAGTAAGATCTTTCCTAGTGCCAGCTGCCAACGGAACGAGGTCAACGCGCAGGAGCGGGATGCCCACAATCCAAGGTTGCGCGAAAGCCGCGGGTAAGCTCACCACAGTGCTATCGACTGGTGCACCACCCGGTCGAGGGATAGTGAAGGTGTGGTTTGCTTCGACGGTCCACGCCGCGGAATCACCAAGGAACGCCAACCCTAACGGATGATTAAAGATTGGAATGTCTCTGAGCTTCCCGACCACACCGAGGTATGGTAGTGACAACGATGGGACGGCGTTGGAAGTGCTGTTCAACGAGATGAAGCCGCTGTAGATGGGCACCTGCTTGAGATTGAGACCAGTGGGCGCGGTCAAAACCACGGTAACGTTTGCGGAGCCGCGAGCCGGGACCGACACGACGTTCTTGTTGAATGTCAGTGTCGCCGGCGCATGCACGGCCGACGTGTTCTGCGTTGGCACGCGGTAGTCGTCGATGATCTCGTACGTCAAGGCCGTCACGGACGCAGAGTGGCTCAACTTGAATGTGATGGCGCTGTTACCCGAGTTGTGGATGGTGAAGGTCCGCTTGGGGACGAAATTGGCACTGTCATTGAACGAGAGGCTGCTAACGCTGAGAATGGCGGGACTGTGCGCCGCATGGTAAGCTTGGATGAGACCAGCTCCCTGCTGCGCCACGGGAGCGAAGGTGTTCGGCTGCCCTGCCGCTCCTTGGGGCCGCCAGTTGAGCGGCTTCGCTGAGCCCGATACAGCTTTGCGAAGAAGTTCCGGGTCGAAGGTGCCACGGACCTCGGCCACCAGAGCGTAGATGGCTGCGACAAGCGGAGCGGCCATTGACGTGCCACTGTTGATGCCCCAGCTGCCCATGTCGATGGGCATGGTGGACAGGATGTGGCCACCGGGTGAGGCGATTTGCGGCTTGACTTCCACTTCCCAAGATGGACCCCAGGTGCTGAAATCGGACATGTATCCTCCCGCTGCGGTATCAACCACGTTATCTAGCACTGTTTCGGCGAACTGAGTTGCGGTGATGGTGGCCGTTACATTTTTGCCCGCGGCGAGTGCCTCCACAAACACCCGACCTTGCGAAGCCTTCACACTGGCAGACTCGGTGCCTGATATGAAGAGATCGAGTGGTTCCGATACATCGCTGTACGGGGTGGACAGGTCAGCTTTAAGTCACACTAAATAGGGGCGGCTGAAGGTTTTTTGGGAGCTAGCTCACGCATCGTATCGTTGGTAGAACAGAATGTGCTTTCCGCCACGGTTGAAAATGTTGTCTGCCTGTATCCAGGGAGGGCAGCCAGTCATCTACACAACGAGTGATTAGCGCACTGATCAAGATGAACATTCAAGGTAGGGAGAAACCGAATATGGCCCGTGTAATCTCAATGGCTCTCTTACCCAATTTGACACCCTGACAAGTACAATGACATCCGATAGGTCGGGTGTATTCTCGGGCAACGGTTCGCAGGCGTCGTCTTCGGCTTCAGTATCGAAGCTCACCGCCCACAGGGGCTTCGTGACGTTGCTCTGGAACCCGGGATTCGCAGGCCCCATGACGAATCGAGTGTCTTCGCCTCCATCGACTGTAAAGGAGCCCACCGTGACGAAAGCTGGGCGCTCACGATTCGCGACAGAACCGACAGCAGTGACCCGACGACCGCTGGCCGGGGACAAAATTGTCCACGCCTGCGGCGTGTTGCCAGCAGACACTGCTACAGGAACACCAGCTGCAACGATGCGGTCCACGGCAACAGACAACGGATGGTTCGCCCAACCGGTCTCACCACCAATAGAGCATGATATAATGTCATTCCCGTCCTCGTACGCGCGAAGCATACCCGCCAGCACCAGGTCCGTCGTGGAAACACCGCCGCAGCCTGGCATGACCTTATACATGCCGATGGTGACGTCTGGTGCGGCCCCTAACACGCCATATGCATTATCCTGTGCTGCGATGATACCGGCAACATGCGTGCCGTGGCCGTGGCAGTTGTCCATAGGGTCCGAATCCGGAATAGGCACGGAGCTGGTCGCATCATCGCCAGCGAAATCATACCCGTACGCTACGAGGCAGCCGGGCCCAAAGCAGCCACCAAGGGCGGGATGGTTGTAGTCAATGCCAGTGTCAACGACGCCGATTTTGATGCCCGCACCCCTGATGCCCTCGGCATGTAGTCGGTCGACTTGGGTCATGACGTGTGGCATGTACTTGTCTTCTGCAGCCCGCATCATGTTCCGATGGCGCTCTACAGCCTCATGGCCTCGAAGCGTGCTGTTCATGGAGGGGATACTGATTTTTTGCACTGGCCAGACATTCTTGATCCGCGCATCGCTGAGGATGCTTGTAGCGAGAGCGTCCGCGTCAGACTCGCTTACATTCTTCAAGCTGAAAGAGGCGCCCTTGAAGATGCCGGATGAGAGATCCAAGCGGGGCTCAACGTCGAGCCCGAGGTCTCGACTAATACCGCGGTAGAGCCTGGCCGTATCCGTATCGGCATCGTCATTGAACTCTACCACATATGCACCAGGAATAAGCTCAACGCTTTCTTTCTGAGGCCCTTGTTCTTGACGAGTGGCGAGGGTGGCCAAAGAAGTAGATGTGAAGGCCAGGATGGCCGTCAGAGCAGAGAGTGAGCTCTTCATGTCGTCAAGAGATCAAAACGTCCACCGTGACGGGTCGGCAATGAAGAAGACCGAGAAGCCGGGTCGCACACTTATGTCTGAGAGGACCTGGTGAAGCGAGAGAAGACATGTTTGACGGCTTCGGACGGTTTATATATGCATTCGTACCGACATACTCAAGTTCGGACGCCTGCTCGCACCCTCACCGATTTTTCTCTTTTCTGCAATGTTTGCGATTCCATGAATTGGCCCTGCTTCTAGAGACGAAGAAATGCTTCTATCGATAATCTCGGTTTCCCCTGTCGCCGAATCCTTGTCTCGTAAATCCTACCATCCGGGATACCAACCCTTGTATTCTAGGCCGGGTATCGAATTCAGCGAGGGCCTTTTGAGAACGAGATTTCAAAGGCAGAAACTGCGCGTCGAATTCCTCGCAAGAAGTCCCGTTCTAGGCACCGCCATTATTTAGGTGAGAGCAGCCTTGCAAGCCATGCCCTGCAGACACCTAGCGAAGGAGCCCAGCCGCCAAGAGTCGAGGGATTGTCAACCGAACGGTTGCAGGGAGTAGCCCAGGAATGCGAAGCTGACCACAGCAAAAGCGGCTACGTGAGGGCTGAGGATCCTTGAAAAAGAAAAAGAAACACTTGCCCCAGACGGTTGGGTTTGCGAAAAAGAGGCACCAAACTTGTGGCGGGTTTGCGATTCACGTTGAACCGGAACACATGGCAGGATTACCGCGTCAAGGGTGTCGTTGAGACTAGGTAAAGACAAGGTAGTGGATGACAGTAAAGATCTTGCCGAGGCTTCTTTCCAGCTCGTAAGCGTTGCAACTCGTCAATTCGTCTCGATTTGGTCGCAGCCAGGGCAAGCCCGTTGCGGAGTGGAATTGGACGAGACCGATAGTAGAGAGCGAGCCATTCAGTATTCTGGATCTCGGAATGAGGAATCTGCTCGCTGTGACAGGTTGGTATGGATAGTGCAGACAAAGCCAACCTGGGGCAGTGTGTTTCCTCATATCTTTGGCTCTGCAGACGCACATGTAGTTGGTTCTGGAGATGCGAATGATGCAGGGAAATATTCCCATTGGCTATATCGGCGGTGGCCCGAAAAAGCAGATGTGTCGGTCTTTGGCGGCTTGGAGCACTCTCCGTCATATAGCAAGTAGAGGCTTATAGCAGAATGTAAACGTGCCAGGGATGAGTCTCAGTTCACTAAACAGAAACATGCAGTAGGAATGATTGTCTATAATGCACCGCCCATCGAGTGGGAACAATCCATATGAAGACTGCTACTGGGAAAGGTACACCCTGTGATGATGGTTGTCGGAGGGTGTGCGCAGTACTGTCCAGATATTGACAGTGCTTGGCTCGCCTCAAATGCACCACGACGTGGAATAGCTTGATTTGACCACGCTGCAAGGGCAGACCACCAACTTTTGCGCCAACGTTGTAACGACCATGATGGTATGGGGTGTGCAACCTGAGTCACTTCTCTCGGTGACACCATCCCATCGCCCGGCTGCCTATCCGGTGCTGCTCCCATCCTCCAAGAGGGCGGCAGAAGTACGCCGCGGATCAGAGAGGGGCAGACGCGGGACGGACATTGGGTTACGTTGCGTGCTTTCCAAGTGGTTAGCGTCCGCCTACCTCATGCATGGACGGCTGCATGAAGCTGTGCACCATTCGAGGAGGCATGTGCTATAGGTGGGTGGTTGAAAGTGGGAAAAAAGAAAGGAGGGAGGGAGGAAGGGAGGGGGACGGATGATGCACTTTTGGCGTTGAATCGGAAAAGCCCATGAACGCCATTGCGTGCTTGAAGCCAAATTGCCGGCTCGCTCAAGCTCGGCACTGCAAGTAGCGAGGAGTTACGGCAGGCAATGAAAAATCTCATAATTGAAAACAGATGAGACTTCATCCTCGTCTGTATCGCGCGCCTTCCCCGTGCCGATCACTGGTTTGACTCTTACGGGGAGGGATTCCGCAACCGAGCTCATCGCCGACCGTCCTATGAGCTTTCGTGCTGGCGACGCAGCATGTAGCACACTGGCTTGCACCGCTTATCAAGCTCTCCGTCATGGGCCTGATTCTGAGAGCTCACCCGGACGCCTCTTTTCCCTGCCTACAGAGTACATGGCGCGCGAAACTGCAATTCAATTGGCTCCCTCTTCCCACGTTTCGTTTTGTCCTAGACCAGGGCTCGGTGACTCTTACCGGATGCCTTTGGGAGGAGCGATGTCATAGGCTCGCTGAATCTGCCCTTTTTCTGGTTTCTCACCTTTGCAGTTGCAGGGGTCATGGTGTGTGATGAGACAGACGAGAGATCGTCACCAGCCACGCTGTATAATGGATCATGCTAGGCTCTACACAGTACTCTAGATCAAGTACCCGGTACTGGCCGCTACCTGTTGCCTTTCCGATCCTGTCGAATCGCAACAAGGGATGATCGTGCTTATTGGTCGCCTCGTTGTGTTAATAGTTCGGTACGTTCTGTACAGGATCGGTCTGTCGGGCGTCGTATTATTGGAAGAACGTATCACGCCATGATCTTCCCCTTTTCATTATTTTACTTTTTGTGCTGCGAATCATGCTGCTTGCTCTTTGTCCCTGCACTCACATTGTGCAAACACTGGTATCCTAATAAGGAGGCCAAAAATACCAGTCCTAGTTTGTGGCAGAAACTCGATTGAAGCCTGCTTCACGTACAGAGTAGCTTACCGACGGGCCGGGGCACATCAACAAGGACAACGTGCACAGCCATAACTTCCGACTCGGCCTTTGCCTTGATACAAGATTTGACAGTGTTTCCAGGAACATTTGAGTGGCTCGGACATGCGCATAACCGTCACACCGCGCGACTGGGCGTCTACAATGCTGCCACAACTTCACGTACAATTGCATGACTTACGGTTACGGTCACCAAGCGTATTAGAAGGGTCAAAACAAAATTGACATCTCTCTTTGGATGCAGAACAGGTTTGAGATTCCTTGGGCTGAACTCCTTTTCCCCTAATGGTATCGAGCCATCTAAATGCGGCGCAGCAATACGCACCGAAGCCCTTTTCAACCCATCGATTGGTATCCTAAAAAAAAAAGTCATGGCGTAACATCGTGCGTGGGCATATCCGGTCGTCTTTTCCCCTATCGTCCATCTGAAACAAGGAGCTTGCGCTCTTCCTATTTAGATCTCATCGCGGACAAAAGTCTAGTGCGCCTCGGCCTTGGGCGTCGTGGGAAGCTCCTTCAGAGCCTCAGCGAGGATGTTCAAGCCCTTGCGCAGCTCCGCCTCGGTGATGACCAGGGGAGGGGCGAACCTGATGATGTCGCCGTGCGTGGGCTTGGCCTAATATGCCGGGTTAGCTCAGGTGTCAGACGGAAAAGCGTTCAAGCAAGAGCTTTTGGAAGTGCTTACCAGTAGGCCCTTGCTCTTGAGCAGCAGGCAAAGGTCCCAGGCCGTGCGACCAGAAGCCGCAGACTCATCAATCACTGCGGCGTTCAACAGGCCCTTGCCACGGATCGTCTTGATGATGGGCGAGTTCATGGCCCTCACGCCGTCGCGGAAGATGTTGCCGAGCTTGTCCGCCTTGGCAGTGAGGTCTTCCTCCTCCATCAGCTCTAGAGCGCGGATCGACACCGCGCAGCCCAACGGGTTGCCACCGTACGTCGAGCCGTGGGTACCGGGCTCAACCACGAGCATAATCTCCTTGCTGCTGAGAACACAGCTCACAGGGTACATGCCACCGGAGATGGCCTTGCCCAGGGTCACCATGTCGGGCTTGATGCCGGACCACTCGGAGCACAGCATGCGACCGGTACGACCGATACCGGTCTGAATCTCATCGCAGATGAAGAGCACATTGTGCTTCTTGCACAGCGCGTGAACGTTGGCCAGGTAGTCGTCGTCAGGAACCACAACGCCTGCCTCGCCCTGGATGGGCTCGACGATGAAAGCAGCCGTGTTCTTGCCGTGCGTCTCAAGCACCTCTTCCAGGTCGGCAATGTTGTTGTAGCGAATCTGCTTGCCGGTTGTAGGGCAGGCAGCACCAATGTTGGGGACGTAGGGCCCGTAGTTATCCTTGGACTCGGGGTCAGTCGACAGGGAGATGGCGGTCATCTAGAAAGACTGTTAGTGACTCCGCCCTTGCAGGAACACATCTTCACGGGCACAACATACCGTCCTGCCGTGGAAGTTATCCGAGGCGGAGAAGACCAAGGCCTTGCCCTGCTCAACGCCCTTGACCTTGTAAGCCCACTTGCGGGCAATCTTGATGGCGGTCTCAACTGCCTCGGCGCCTGTGTTCATGGGCAGAACCATGTCGTAGCCGAACATGGCGCGGACCTTCTCGGCCCACTTGGGGAAGACATCGTTGTAGAAGGCGCGGGAGCTCAGGGTGAGGCGGCCGGCCTGCTCGGCGAGGACGCGGACGAGCTCAGGGTGGCAGTGGCCCTGGTTGACGGCGCTGTAGGCGGACAGGAAGTCTAGGTAGTGGCGGCCCTCGGGGTCCCAGACGTCGACGCCCTTGGCGCGGGCGAACACGACGGGAAGAGGGTGGTAGTTGTGGGCGGCGTACTCGTTCTCGGTGGTGATGGCGGTGTCCGTAGACGAAGCGTGGTAGCGGGACGCAGAGGCATCGGGAGCCGAGGCCACGGTGCCGTTAGCGTGGGGTGCCATGGTGGGGGGTTTCTGTATTTCTTGGGGAAGAGGCGCTGGGTTGGTGTTTTTGGGGTATCCTCTGGCTGGGGTGCGTTGCGTTGCGGCGGTGTGGTGTGCAGAGGAATGCGACGTTGAGATGGTGAAGTATCAAACGGGAAGGGGAGGGAAGGATTATTTGATCGCCGCTCGGGAGAAAAAGACTGTTGGATTGGGGGTTAGCGGTTTAGAGGTTACGGAGTGGCGACGGACGTCGAATGTGGGTTCGGGTGTGGAGGGGGGGATGAAGGCAGGGGCGCACTTACAGATATACCCTTGATTTGCAGTTTTCTTACGTGAAAGACGGATCCGGTGTGGAGGGGAGCGGCACCGTTCCCTTTTTAATAATTTCTTCTACTACGACACGTCCAGGAGCAAGAAGAAGGCCAGCTAGCGGGACCGAAGGCCGGAGGAGGAAGCCGACAGAAAGCGGCCTGTACGAAACGGGGGCATCTTGTCAAAGGGCGCGCAGGGCGGGAGTAGGTTGTCTCTGGGCGAGGCCGCTATACCCCTAAGTGCAAGTGGGCAGTCCCTGGAGGCGACGATGGCGGAGACCGGAGGCGTCACGGAGCGTGGCAGCGAGGTGGGGAATGGGAAGGGGGAAAACGGGGCTCTGCTTTTGCTTCGCTCTCGCTTCGCCCAGGAGGGAAGAATGAGATGGTGGGTGCGTGGGTTGTGTGACCCGGCCACGACCCCGAGGGGGAGGGACGTTGGGGGTGGTGATTGCGAACGCGATGCCGAGGCCAACCGGTTTTTCTGATCCTCGGACGAAGGTTTGCATTATAGTTAGTTAATAATGCAGTCAAGACTATGCTTAATTTTTCGCCCTGCCCTTCCGTTTTTGATCCTTCTCTCCCTCTCTCCCTCTCTCCCTCCACGATGCCCCGACCCGGACTTCTGGCGCGTCGGCTGGTTCGGTCAACCGGCGTCTGGCATCTGGCGTGGGGGAGCCAATGACGGCCCTGCCATTACTGAAGCTGGTAGGCAATCGTGGAAACGGGGGTGACGTAGGTAAGGTATGTAGTACCGCGGGCCATGGACTATGGACCCCTGGCCTTGCCCATGCGTGACCTTGACAGGAACAGGGACACACGAGGCTCCCCTGATGAAAACATGCAGACTTAGTCCACGGACAAGCATTGCAAGGGAGGAACAGGCTATTGCGTCCTGGCTCGGTTTCCCTCGGACGCCATCTCTCCCCCTATCCCGTGAGCCGTTGCTGTTAGAGTTGTCGCCCCAGCGGTCTCGTGATGCTGCTAACGAGCCCGGAATACCAAGGTTCGCGGGCGTGGGTACTGGTACCTGGTACCCGCCCCGCCACGATCCAAGTCCAAAAGGTGCCGTCGATCGGCTCCAATTGGCACGTGGAGATGAACAAAGGCCAACTTCCAACGTGCCAAATGCCAAGGACGCCCATCACGACCGTCTCAATTAAGCTTGTCACCTTTTCAATGGTCGAAGTGATGCTTTTTTGCGACAACAATCCGCACAAGGAACCCGATTGTCGGACGATGAACCTTCTCCCGTGCTTCATGCGCAGCGTAAAGTAAGCCTGTATGTACATGGTAAGACACTACAGGCCATTCGGGTCTAGACCACCTTTTCCTTAAATGTGTCCGGATTACGTAAGATTTCTTGCCGCCCACGGTCCCTCAGTTGGTACCTGGCCTCGACCGTTGTAAAGAGGCAGCGCTGAAGATGAATGGGCATGTTTTACGCCAGTGGTACTTGTGCTTGCAGCGAAATCTGTAGGGCCACGTAAGTATTTCCCGTCGTCACTCCCCTATCCTCAGTTGGCACTTATACTGCCCGCAACGCAACGCAACACCATCATTGCAAGTGTCTGGTACGTTATTGCGTCACACACCCAATGAAGTGATTCTCAAGCCTCACGCCCTGGCTGAAACTCACCCTCACCAAAGCCCCGTCCCTCCCCCGATGGCGGCTCATCTCCCCGAACGCGCGGACCGGCGCCCGGCCTTCTTCATCCTCCAGGCCGTCCTCCTCGTCCGTCTCATCAACGCCTCCTGGCTGCAGACCTTCTTCCAGCCCGACGAGTACTTCCAGTCCCTCGAGCCCGCTTGGAATCTCGCCTTTGGCCCCGACAGCGGTGCCTGGCTGACTTGGGTAAGTTCCGCCACTCCCTGCTCCATGTTCTTTTTGCCTGCGTATGCTCATGATCCGTGTCTGTCGTCGTTTGAGCCGAGCGTCTAAGCTGACCCGGGATGCGCCTAGGAATGGCAACACCAACTGAGATCCTCGCTCCACCCAGCGCTCTTCTCCGCCGCGTATCTCGTGGCCGATGCCATCTCCAAGCTACTGCCGTCCGCCAATGCCGTACGCGTGTCGGCGCTTCTGGCCGCGCCGCGCGCCTTGCAAGCCCTCTTTGCTGCTCTGGGTGACTGGTATACATGGCGCCTCGCGGGGAAGCTGTACCCTTCCAATGGCAACATATCTCTCTTTGCCGTAAGATCTCCCTCTGCCATGGCCCCTCGTGAACTTGCATGCTCACTTCGTGGCAGCTCTTCTTGCAGCTCTTTAGTCCCTGGCAATGGTACTGCTCCACCCGCACATTCTCAAACTCGCTAGAGACCACATTGACCGTTGTGGCCCTCTACTACTGGCCTTGGGAGGCTCTCGGCACCGCTGAGGCTGTCAAGGAGAATGTCAAATCATTCAACGCCATCCGGGATGTCTGGCGACTGCGATTGTCCCTGTGCCTTGCCGCTGTCGCGGTTGTCCTGCGGCCCACCAACCTCCTCATATGGCTTGTCGTCGGATTCCTCACGCTGTCAAGGGTATCGTTGCAAGGGCCGTCACCGCTCACCGGCAGCGACATCCTCATCTTCATCCGCGAAGCTACCTTGTGTGGATCATTCGTGCTTGGCATCTCTTCGGTATCCGATTACCTCTACTTCGGGTTCTGGACGTTCCCTCCTTACAACTGGCTCAACTTCAACATCTCGCAGTCTCTGGCTGTCTTCTACGGCAGGAACCCGTGGCATTACTATATCCTCCAGGGCTTGCCGCTGCTGTGCACCACCAGTCTTCCTTTTGCGCTTTATGCCCTTTATAAACCTGCAGCATCGTCACCCGCTCAGGCCAATACCCTCCGAACTCTTGCTTACACAGTGTACGCCACCATTTTGGCGTTGTCCCTGATCTCCCACAAGGAGGTCCGTTTCATTTACCCTCTCCTCCCCATCTTGAACGTTCTGTCGGCCCCGCTCGCTGCATCCTTTTTCACGGCACCTCCATCTTCGGCACCAGCCCGCGCCTACGACAACCGCGCGCGTTTACGCCACAAAAACTACGCCATTGCTGCGCTGGGCATAAACGTCGCCCTTGCCCTCTTCTTGTCGTTCCTCCACCAGCCCGCGCCCCTCTCCGTCCTTTCTTATCTGCGTGGCGAGTATGAACGCATTCATCCGACCTCAGCGCAGCTCGCTCACGCCACGCGCCAAGCACCCGGCGAGAAGGAGGAGCTGTTCGCTCTCTTCCTCATGCCATGCCACTCTACCCCCTGGCGCTCTCATCTCGTGTACCCTGGTCTCCGTGCATACGCGCTATCCTGTGAGCCGCCCTTGCACACGCAACCCAATACTCCCGAGCGGGTCAACTACCGCGATGAGGCAGATCGTTTCTACGATGGCCCGGTGGAATTCTTGACGGGAGAGCTCTTCAAACAAAATGGCCTTGAAATACCTCGCTTCATCGTCGGGTTCGAGGGCATTGAACCTTGGCTCAAGGACTTTCAGCAGACCTCACAGGGGAAGAGGCTTGGCATGGATATTCGCCGTGTCTGGGGTGGATTCAACGGCTTCTTCAACGAGGACTGGAGAAGGACTGGTCGGATCATGGTGTGGGACACCAGCATCTATAGTAACCTGCCGCAACTCAACCGAGCGTCGGCCTAATATTAAGGATCAGAACAATCGCCGTGTGTAAGTATACATTATTTAATTCTTAACGTTAAAACAGCTCTCATATCACAGAGGGCATATGTAGAATCAAAAGTTTGCGTCCCAATTAGTATTTTTTCCCTAAAAAGCCAAGCCCTTCATTCCTCGAACCACTTCGCCAATGTGGTATTTTGGCTTAACACGAATCAAATGAAAAACAATAAAACATTGAAGCTCTCAAAGGTGTTCCAAGGGGGGCGTGGTATCAACCCATGTGTAACAGAACGCTAACAACACTTCTTTCCCTTTGAAACCATGGGTTTGGAAACCTTAAAAATACTGATTTTTCCCCGCAGAAATCCCTTCCCTTGTCTGACGTGGCAAGATACGCAAACCCCGTTATGTCTAGTCATCATCTCCGTTACTCTTATTTTGAAACCTGTACGTCCTGTTGCTGCTGCTGCTGCTGCTGTGGAGGCGGGGGCTGTTGTTGTTGCTGTTGTTGTTGCTGTTGTTGTAGTGGTTGTGGCTCGGGTGCCTGAGTCGGTTCGCTAGGAGCACCTGACTCGGTATGAATTATTGGCACCGTCTGAGATGGTCCAGCTAGAGGCGGTGCAACTGGAGCTGTCTCAGCCTGTGGGGGTCCGCGTTGAACCTCCTTTTCGTCGTCACGCGCATCTCGTCTGATATCCAAGCTCCTGCCGCGCGGTGAAAGTATGTTCGTCGTAGGCACAAGACGATCTGCCGGAGGCGACTTGTTGCGCCTGTATTCGGCGTTTTCCTTAGCCTCCCGGTACTTGCTCTTAATCCATCCAATAGGTCCTCTGCCTTCTTCTTTGCCTGAATCATGTGTTGTGGTCGTCTCAGTGCCTGCTAGACCCTGTTCATAACTGTCACCAGTAAAGCTTTTTCGAGGCCGGTTGGCACCACTGCCGATTGATGACGTGCTCACTTCGCCGTGATCATTGGAGCCAATATGCAGACGATTTGACGGTGCCCCTGTTCCTTCCGAAAACCCACTATCTTCTTTCCTGGCCCTCGACAGCCTCCAACGCCTCTTCTTTTCCTTGTCTGGGTAGTCGGATGGTGCTGAGGGATGTTCTTCTCCGCTCTGGTCCACGTCCGAGCCTTCATTAAAGGACGAGTGTACAGACGCAGGTGGCGACTTGCCCTTCGCCGCGACCTCAAGGTGTGAAGTACCACTGGTTGGGACTTGAGATGCTCGAGGGGTCGGCTCAGAGGAGAGATCGCTATGTTGTTGTGGTATGCTTGTCGGTGGCTTCTGGGCCTCGGCCTCCTCCTGGTTCTTCTCCATGGGATTACTGATTTCGACATTCGGGGAATACGCATTGAGTTGAGAATGTGGCAAGGAGGTATTCGAGCTCTGAGCGCTAGGGTTCAAGCTGCCGGGTATCCTCTTCTTCTTCAGCTTATTCGGCTGCCGCTTGTCCGCCCCGTCCGCTGGGGACCGCTGGAAAAGGCTGGGCAGGCTGCGGTCCTTGTGCGGAGTGGTGATCTCATGGAGCACTTCTAGTAACCTCTCTTGACTGCGGCCAGGTGCTGATGGCTCAGGTGAAGGGTTCGTTGGAGCAACGGCTGCAGGCGTCAAGCTCGAGTTCTCAGAATGGTTCGGTGTCTCGGCCGGATACACTTGGGTCAACGGCTCCAAATGGCCGGACATACGGTGATGCCCTGGACTTTCCGGCTTCCTAAACTTACTGCCAGCAAGAGCTGGCGACTTCTTTGATGGAACGGTGTTGCTTCTGCCCAGGCCGCCGGTAGGAGTCGTAGCTACTGTCGGGCTATTGGGTGTCGTACTGCCATCATGCTTTGAATTCCGAGAGGAGACGGATCGATTCCTCCGAACCATGCCATCTCGCCGAACACTCTCCGCACCGGCGCTTGCATTGGAGGCGGATCTGCGCAGATCGGACTGTCGCTTCGCATTCGGTGTCACAGGCGCAACCGGCGTCCCCGACTGAACTTCTTGGACAGTTTTCTCATCGACACCTGTCCCTTGCATGCCGATAAGGAAATGATCCTGGTTTTCTATCAAGAAAATGATGACGCATTGGTTCAATCGATACTCCTCTGGCGCCATGGCATGTGCAGGATGAGAAAGCATACCGGGCTGGAATATGGCAGCCAGGTTTTGCGAGTTCATCCTGTTTTCATCCGCCTTGGCTGCGAATACGGCGAGTAAGTCTAGGATGTAAAGGAGTAGTTGCCTGTTCAACGGAGGAAGCTCAGTGATGAGTCTCTGATAAGTGGCAATGGCAGCTTTCTCGTCAAAACTTTCCACAAACTGGGGGCCCTCTGCATCTCCAACGGCCTGTTTGGTAGCTCCGCGCAGAGGGTCCCGGAACTTTTCGTAAAGATCTAGTGGGACGACCGGCTCGGGAAGGTCGTTTAGATACCTCCTGAGGACATTGGCGGCGTCGTGGACGGTGAAGCCGTCCCAAACGAGTCCTTTGCCATATCGGTCGGGTGAGTCGAATAAGGTTTTGAGCTCTTTGATACGTTTCTCTGAGCCCGCGAGGCGGAAAATGCCTTCGACACCAGTGGCTAGCGATAATGTTAGCAGACGGACGCATGGTGATATGGTCTCTATTCCGTATTCACATACCTTTCTCTTTGAGGTAGACGCCGCACTTGGCCACGACAATAGGCACATAGCCATATATGTAGCTCTGCCCGTTCTCATCGATTAGAGAAATCGCGACGTTGGCGTAAGTGATGCTCTGGCGAAGCGGCACTCCAAATATGCCTTGTTGCCGAGGTTCTAAGCAAGCATGGTTAGCTTGAAAGGTTAAACGGCTCGGACGGAGGTAAGGCCGAAATGTCGGTTCCTGCTCAATTATGATGGCATGATGGACATGCTGCGCAATGTGCAGCAGTTCGTCGAACCGGGTCTGCACCCGCCTCACCACTTGGCAAGACTACGCAGGAAATATACGCGGCTTGGCACTTGAAACCACGTCATGACCATCGTCGCAAATGGCGACAGCGGCCAGGTAATGCCAAAAACATGGCAGTACGTAGCGGCGTATGTGTGCTTCGCGAAAGGGGACCCATACCATTTGCGTCTTGGTGCTTGGAAGGCAGCTTGAAGCCTTTCCACCACGACTTTAGATCACGTTTGCTGGGCGGAGAGGCGGCATTGGGTTGAGGAGGCGCAGGTTGCTGAGGAGGACTGGTAGAGGTTGGGTTCTGTGTGGCAGAGGTCATGGTGACCGGCAGAACGCAGAGTCGGCGACTCGGCGACTGCACTCTCCGGCTGTTCTCAACTCAAGCCCGGCGAGTCGATGCGGGAAACGCAGATATCGATTAACGGGGAGCGGA
Source organism: Paramyrothecium sp. XJ0827 (assembly GCA_020881915.1). NCBI lineage: Eukaryota > Fungi > Ascomycota > Sordariomycetes > Hypocreales > Stachybotryaceae > Paramyrothecium > Paramyrothecium sp. XJ0827. Next base: position 4,391,431 of record JAJFPB010000005.1, on the reverse strand, counting down.
ACCAGACTTGGTGACGTCGGAGTGGTTGCGACGAAACGCAGGAGGGTCGCAGCGACAGACAACGGAACCTTGGGTGTCTATGCGAGGATGACCGATGGACGGAGGCGCTGGGTGATAGCAACTAGGCGCGATCGATCGGGGGTTACAAGTCGTTTTCAGTGTCGAGGTTTGTTGATATTGTGGTGAACGGTAGCGGAGCTGGCATCTACTTGCGAGGGGGCGAACAGGCGCCTGGGGTGGAGATCAGCTGCACGTGAAAGAGAGGTCGGTAGATGTAGCGACGGGAAAGGTCTTGCTTGAAGCAGAGACGGCCAAAGGATGCGCGGTGGTGGTAGGAGAGGGTAAGGATGGAGCGTGTGGGAAAGTGATGCATTCCCACGCGGGCAGTTGAGGGAGAGGGCCTGGTCGCGAGCGACTGGAGAGTGATGTGGACTGTGGAGAGCTGTACGTAGCACTGCGCTGCGTTGCGCTCCAGAGGTACCGCCGCAAAACTCAAAGTACCGCCGTGGTAAATGCCAGGGCAAGGCAAAGGCAAAAGGTTCCTCGTCGCGGCCACCGACAGGACCAAGCTACATGCATAACTTCGCTGAGGGGAAGGGGTCGGCGAGCCAATGACGTGGGCAGCGCCGTGCATAAAATTGGCTGTGCACCGACAACAGGGGCCTAATAAACTGCCTTGCCTAAAGGTGCCTGGCCTGGACTCACGTCCCCGCCAAGTGGGCGACAGAAGAGGACAGGACCTTAATCTCTTCCTTTCCTGATAGCCAGGATAAAGAAGAAAAAAGGACAGAAAACAAACCCCGTAAAGATTGGATACATACAATAGTTTTCTTTCAATAATGTAATGTAGTTGAACATTTCTTTTTACTATCAAGACACTGTAAGGTAGCTTTTCCAAGCCGCCGTATGAAGTAGAAGTCTATCAGATACAACAAGTTTTGTGGTCTCGCTTTTTCCTGTCCCCCACCCGCCCGCGTTTGCTTGCGGTGCCTGCAACCAGTTGAAGCCCCTACCAAAGGCAGTTAAGTGGTCAGCACACGCTCATTACAGCAGGGTTATGCGCCACGCTGCACCTGCACTGGCTTACCAGGGTCGGCCTGTAGAGCCTGGCTCAGTGAGCCAAGAACCTGCCTGCATGAGGATGGAGGAGTCTGGGTCTGTGCCTTTAACTGCCTTACCAATGAAGGTGTATTAAGTTCCCGAAGGGAGCCTCACAGCCAGGCACCTCTCGACTGGGATTTAGCCCGGCCTTTGGTTTGGCTTTCGATCCGTTCGTACTATTATTCAAGACATGCCGTCTCAAAGGGGTTTTCTCGTGCACCAAAACCTCATTTCCCACCTCTCAACTGGGCGACCTTCTCTCTTCACTTGCTCCCGTCCCACCTTGGGCCAAACTGAGGGCGGGGGAAGCACTTATCCCAGAACACAAACACTGCTTCATTAGCCTGGCTTCTACGGCTAGCCGCCTCAGTTTGCGTCAACTAGGTCCCCACTAACATAACCTCACCAACCTGACCAACCTTAACCGCACAACTACAGCAGTGCTAAGAGTGCGCCTCGTGAAAGCTTAAACGATTTGGGTAATTCGCGACCCTATCCATGGCTGACCTTCGTATGCATCGGGTATAACTCACTCGCCGCTTCGTGCAACATTATGTCGCACGTCCATGGACCTTCTGCACGTTCGAGGGGTGGGTTGACGGTAAAGTCCTGGGCAGCCTTGCCTACCTACGTCAGACAACAAGTACTGTGCGTACCGTTTGAACTGAATACCGCAGACGAGCAGGGGACGGGAGCTCAAGCACATGCTCACCACTGCATCTAAGCCACTTTGATGTTGCTACTACGGGCAATTGTCCCGTGTCCCGCTTGTGAACCGATCCGACCTGTCCTACCCGTCCAGCGCAATCTAAAAAAAGAGGCACCCTGCAGGGAACAATCTTCTCGGACATGCACAAACACGTCAGTAGCCCCCTCATGCGGTAGTAGAGGGTTCCAAACTCTGTCCCTCAACCACCACCGCCCGCTTGCAAACGATTGGCAAGCCCCTGGTTGTAGCCCTGAAGATCGTTGGCATGCTATGAGAAGCCACATGCTTGAGGTCACTCGCTCCACCAGCACCCAACGAACTTTGCTCAGTGGCCGCCTTTTGGGTGGGGAGAAACTGCTCCAATCGCCTTGCGGTACCGTCACAGTTTCTTGGTGAAGAAACGCACCCCGTCATCGTGCGGTGAGGTCACGGTAGCAGGGGCGTGTCTGGGATCGATTGACAAATCAACCCCCCAACCACCAACCACCAACCACCAGCTATATGGACCGTCCTTGGACCTGCTGTAGCGTTGCCGCGGCCCGCCCAGCCGCTGCATTGAGCGCACGAAGTGTGATAGGAAACCTTGTTTCGTGCACCCAGTTATATGGAGTGTAAACGCCACGAGTAATGAGGTCTTCCCGAAGCGATAAGCAGATGCAGTTGCTTACCTAATGACGTACGTTAAATTCTCGGCAAAACAATGATGCGGTTACATCGATTAGGGTGCCTTGATTACCAGAACCATACTACCCCAAGGTACGGTACCCAGCCTTATCAGCTGCTATCGTAGTGCCAAAATTTCATCACCTCCCAACTTCGCTATAGCTCGACGTCAGCTACCCATACCTCTACCAAAACCATCTCTCCTTGCGCCACCCAAACTTCCTCAAACCACCACAATCATAATGGACACGTGAGTTTCGTAATTATGCTGGAAATCAATCTCCATCACATCTGACTCCTCAATAGTCTCACAGCCGCCGAGCAGCGCACTCTGGAGCAGCGCATCCAGAAGCGCCAGGTCAAGGAGTTCATGGGTGTACGTCAAGGCTCCTACCTCTTCTGCTGTTGTTGCCGCGAAACTCGGTCGTCGATACCAGTATCTTTGGTCTGTGGCTAACGTCTACATACCTTTAGGCATTCGGCGGCCTCGTCGAACAGTGCTTCGATGCTTGCATTGACGACTTCACCTCCAAGGCTGTGTCCTCTCGGGAGGCCGGCTGTCTGAACCGTTGCGTTCAGAAGTGGATGGCTACCCAGCAGCGCCTCGGAGACCGCTTCCAGGAGCAGAACGCCCAGATGACGCAGCAGATGAACAAATAAATTGTGTTCGGCCATTTCCCAGTCGAGCTTGTGCTCGGCGACTGGAAACCCTGGCAAAAGGGAAATACATTGTATGATAAGGAAGAAAGCAGCGATGGTCATTATACGAGAAAAGATCGCTTATGGGCACCGGTTAGCTTGGTTGAAGTGAAGGGGCTAGCAGCTGGGCTTATTGTACAATATGTGGTCATTTAAATGTGCTGAAGAAGACGGCCAGGTAAAAGCAGCGAGTGTGAGGGCATTTCGTTGGTTGCCTTATGTAACTTTTCAAAATCCATGACTCTAAGTCCATCTCTTGGGAACTGCGAAGTGCATCTTCCGCGCAATGCTTCATTTCCTATCAAGACTGTGGCCAAATTTCCCAACGCCCTGGTCCCAGAAATTCCTCCTCCGACCACCTCTCTCGTAGTTCATTTGGTTAGAGCAGCGCTGTCAAAGGCCTCAGCCTTCGAAATGATCGCTCAGAACATCCCTCACTGTCTCGAGTTGCGAAACAAGCTTCGCTTCCAGTACATTGTCGCCCCCTTCACCTTCGCTGGCGCCCGTCCTGGTGCTTCTCCATTCCAGCTCACGCTGGCCTATCGGTAGCAACCTTTCTTTGAGCAAACGTTTGCTCGAGAGCCAAAAGTCAACATTCTCCAGCAATCCAGCTGCGTCCCACTCTACTGCGGGTATCTCCCTGCCATTGCTGGCCCGAAGGGCGGTAAGTACCCTGACAAGAAGCGCCAGTGAGTGGACTTCAGAGGTCGCTAAAATCGTGAGGTACCGCGGTGATGTCGCCGGATCGGTCCGTCCACGGCCGCTGGCCTCAAAGCGATCGACACTCGCTTGGAGCAGATGCGGAAACTGGTTAAGCACATAGGCGACCTCAGGAGCAACCGTAGCCCCCAGAGCAGACAGCAGGTTGAGCATCAACGGTAGTAGCCCCTTAGCCCAAATTCCGTAGCACCGCAGGGCCATGGGTGATTCAGCATACGGAGATATATTTGACTTTTGCATGAACTTTATAAGGTTGGCGGAAAGTAAGCTGCTGAGAATTCCATCACTGGCAAGCTGCTCTGCGATAAGCGGCAGAGTGGTAAGCTCCATCAGGAAGAGAATGCTGAGCTCTCCGTATTGCGGATCACCCTGGATCGACAACTTATCTGCCCATGAGAATAAGGAGATGGCAGCATGAACGGCATCATATGACGCCATAATGTTGAGGATCTGCGCCTGGGCCTGGTCAATTCCAGGTAGGCCTAAGCAGGCTTGCAGAATCGCCGTTAGTAGCGCGAGGTCCTCCGGGACCACGGATGCCGCATGATCGTGTATCAAACTGACCAGTGTGCGGAACCCTCGGGCAACTACATGATCCAGAACGTTGAGACTTATCTGTGTAATGGTGACGGCGGAGCTTTCGAGGTCGGACGCTGAAGCATCATTGCCGCCCGCCACCTGATAAGCGCGAAGGGTAACGAACAAGGTCCTGAGAAGAACGCGATAATATGCGACAGCTTCTTGATCGTAAGGTTCCTCAACGGCGGCAATGGAGCCTACAACCGTCTCTAATAGATGATTAATGTCTTTGACAGATATTGGGCCTTTGACTAGTCGTTGGGTTAATACGAGTGCCAGGTTGGCCCTCGCACTGACCAGCTTCAGGAAAAAGCTCTCTGGCCCCGGGACCTCTTGGTTCGCATTCAGGCATTGTTGAGCAACCTGCAGCATCTGTCGAGTTATGATCTTGTCGTCACCAATGCATGTGCTAAGTTCTAGTAATAGAAACTCCCATGCGTGGAAGAGGGCCTGAAAAAGTTAGCTTGGCATGCGGTATCAGGGGCGAATTAACCTACAATTTGGGCGTCAACAAGAGATAAGTTCACGTTTGCCAACTCCATCTCATTTTTAAAGCCATCTTCTTTTCGACCAAACCAGCCAGAATCAAATTTGAGCATGCCGTTCGCAAGGTCAAGTTGATAGTAGTAGTTCTTTCCCAATTCCCTAGGCTCCAGCAACGTCCGTTTGAAGTTGTCTACAGAGCAGCCATAATACTTATTCGGGAAGTTCTTTGCCAGGTTTTTGTGCAAAGAAATGTTATAGCCGCCAACTTTGACTCCAGTCCGCAAATAGAAGTCGAGGTCTTGGACTAATTCTTTTGCTAGGGCATTGGCATTGCCCAAGTGGCGGGAATGGTAGAGCTGCATGGCAAAGATTTCGGCAATGTAAGCGGCCATTCTGGCGTCGATGCTCGCCCTGACATCGTCCGTCTTACTCGAGGAACTTTGCTCTTGCTCCTTAAGGCCACGAACAAATGCCCTCAACCCCTCCAGATACTTCGTATCCTTCTGCAGCCTCCTGAAGACCATCCATGGCCAATAGTTCTGCGCGGAAGCAACAAAATCCAATATTGCGAGTGCTTCAAACTTCTCAAGCTTGCTCAAGTTTTCCAATTTCACAAGTGCGGTTGCCAGGGCAGAGTCGGATGAGACGTCTGCCTTCTTTTCTTCTCTCATAGCCTCCCGTGGAGTTTGACCCGTGAGCAAGCAATTTGACATCCATTGCTGTCGGTTCCTCAGAATTGACGAGAAAAACCTCCACGTGATCTTTACATCATCCAATAGCGCGAAGGGCTGACCAAGGGTTGAAAGTACTTGCAGGAAAGACTTGGATATCTGGGGCCCTAAGTATCCAAGAAGTGAGGGCGGGTCCTTGCTCGGCTTGCCAGCATTGACGACGAGAGCTTCTAGCAAAGATATAGCGGGTGTGCGGAACTGGTCGGAAACCGCACAAAGACGGGCAACAAGTGTTGATATCTTGAAGAGGTAGTTTTCCACTATAGAGGATGATTGCTCGAGGTAGTTTGCAACCTGTAGTAGCGTGCTTGAAAAGTTCAGGGACGCTACAAGCTGGTCATGAATACTTTGTGCTCGCAGCGGATATAGCGTTTGCTCGGGTTTCTTAAATCCAGTGATGAATGACGAGAGAATAGGCTGAAAGCGGAGAGTACCACTTGCTGGCGAGATAAAGCAGTCCACGATGTAGGAAGCTGCGGGTCGTAAACAAGACATGAGATTCTCCAAGTCCGGGCCATCGCCTGTGCTGTAGCTGTACAGGACGATCTTGTTCAGATTAGGGACAACCCTATTGAGTAGAAACGAGCGGCGGCTGTCGGATTCGAAGATCCATGTCGAAGTGTTCTCAAAAATGTCGACTGACGACTGCGCAATAGAGTAGCTTACTTTTGAAAGCACTTTGTCAGGGACTCCCAACCAAGGGTTCGTTTCAGGTCTTTGGCGACCTCCCAGCTTATTCCCTGCACGACGTTGTACAGCAGAAGTCATCGCAGTCTCGATAGCTTCAGAGAATAATGAGAGCGAGGAGATCAAAAAATCATACCTCTCCCCGACCAATTCGAGGCTTCCAGTTATTTTTGCTAGCTTTCCCGCCTTAGACTCAGAGCTGAGAAGTTCGCTTCGGGCGAGATAAGACCAGACTCGACTCGGCTGCAAAGGAAGGATGGAGTGCAAAAACTGAATGCCAGCATCCAAGATGGAGACTGAAGCTGCCTCGCTCAAAACGATTTCATCCTCCATGAAATAGTCAATGATGTCGCAGACGATGGTGATAACATCTTTGCCGCTGCCGATGTGTTTGCTGGCCTCGAGCAGAATATCACTTTCAGTATGAGTCAAGGAATCTCCTTGACCATTGTTCGATGTTTTAAGGTGATCCACGCGGATCAACGTCGCCAAGAGGCCGATTACCTCAACTATTTCATCCGGTTGCAGCATGCCAAGCTCACTATGATAGCCCTCCTTGACAAGAAATATTTCAAGTTGCCTGCCTAGGAGTGCAAGTGTAGAATGCGGGTATTCAACCGTTGCAATGCGGCCAGTGTCAGTGATGAAGCGCCCGTAAGTACCAGGTAGGAGAGAATAGGTGTCCTCCTCGACATATCTTGTTTTCCAAGACGACGACCCACTGATCAACGGAATCTCTTCGACAAGACTAAACGAGTTGGTGTTCTCGTCTTCGTTGATAAGTTCATAGCCTTGGAAGCCTTGCGGAAGGGCGAAAGTGAGTGTTGGGGTCTTCTTGAGAAGATTGACAACGAGGTCCAGCCGCTCATCGTCATGTAGCCCAACGGCACTGCACAAAATCTTACACAGGGATAAGAACGGCAGGAATTCGAAAGGGAATCGGTCGAGTGCTTGCTGAAAATAGAAATTCATGGCTGAATCATCATGCAGCATCTGTGCCACGACATCCTGATCTATGCTCAGCTCATTGCGAGGCACCAAGTCCCAGTAGCTTCGTCCTGGTGAGAGCACAGCCATGAGCGAGCTCATGGGCTCGGATTGGTAACCGATAATGGGGTAGGAAACCTTCAGAAGCTCTAGAAATTGGTATCGTATGCGTGAGCTTAACAAAGCGCTCATGCTACCTTCAAGGGAAGGGCCCAGCGACGCCGCCATGGCTGAGAGCACATCGTACACCTTGCCGTGTGCCGTGACGACCGAAGCTAGCTGCTCAACCACTTGTAGGTCTTTAGAAGCAGTGGCGTGTTCGAGGAAGCCATCGAATTTCGTGGATTCGATGGAGAAAATACTACCAGCAGAATTGCGCCGCGCGCCAGTTGGGCGAATTCCTTTCGTCTCGAAGTTCTCCTGCGCTTTCTGCTGCAGAAGATTATCCCTTTTCTCGGTTCTGGCCTGGTAAGATACGTTCAAGCGATGGAGCAGAATAGACCACGTGAAGACGGCAGGACAAGCGGTGTCGGAGTCTGCTGCCTTGAGCATGCTTGTGTGGATTTGCTCCAGGACATCAGGGGACAATAGATAAGAATCATAAGCGTCTTCTGCCTGGCCAACATCCTCTTCGCGCTCCAAGTATGTCAACGACCGACTTGGTTTCAGGATAGCAACCGAGATAGCAGCGGAAAGCGACTTGAGCGGTAGCATCAGCTCTACCATACTGTCGTGTACCTAGTAGCAGTGAGCATTTGCCGACTTCGACATGGTAGGAGGTTGACATACCGGTTGAATGGGATCAAAGAAGGTATAGAAGTCCATAAGGGAAAACCACTGATTGACGGCGCTTGACGGTGGGAAGTCATTCCCGAAGCAATCCACCACTTGCAGTACGACAGAAAGCCCGTGAATAACCTCAGCCAGAAGGTTTTTCAGCCAAGTCAGCTCGACTTCGTCCACAAGAAGGACCGCGTCCGTAGTCACAGATTTTAGGCCTGATCCTATTCGATCCATGCAAGCAGTGACGGTATCAAGATAAGCCGGGAGGAGAGGTTCGAGGACGTCTCGGGATGGTTTGCCGGCCTTCTGTCCGTATAGCTCAGCAACGTCAACGCCTATGTTGACAATTGAGGGTAGTCGCCCGTAGAGCTTCACAGAGTGGAATTGATCGGCCACAGACATGAAAAACCGACGCTCGGCGAGAAACGTGGAGAATAGATTCTGCTTCTTTGTTTCCGTCTTCTCGAACTCGACCGCGATTTCGTCGGCGTCCATCGTTTTCGTGCCCACCAGATCAGCGACAAAAGCTTTGCCTTGGCCATTGTTAAGACCAGCCGCTTCTTCTATATTGGTAGCATCTTGAGATGAGAGTGGTCCTGTGAGGTGTCGGGAAGGACGAGACTGGTGTTCAATGATGACCAGACGAAGTGCCGCAACCAGATTGATGTTCGCATTTTGGCATAGCCATTTCGCGTCCTGCTTCAACTTAGCAATATCGACCCGTTCAGTCGAGACGGAGGTGACGTTGATGGCGGCTGTCTTGGTTTCAAAGTCTTTTTCGGTTCTTTGGCACGGCGGCGCAAACGGCTTAGAGGGGTCCTTTAGCAACTCTTGCACGTATGCGTCGGAAAGCAATTCGATAACAGCAGGGCTCTTCTGGCGTTGTCCCGTGCTGTCTGAAAGCGCTGCTGCAACAAGTCTCCAAGAACTGTTCAATGTCAGCGGAAGGCTCGCATCTCGGTCGTCGGAGGCATGGGCAAGCTCACATCAGAGCCCTCTCCCCAGTCAGGCATTCTTCTAGGGAGGGAAAATAAATGCGATCAGACACCGGCGCCATTGCCGCAGGCGTCAGAATGGTGGCAGTGGCACGCGCTGCATCACCTTGCGGGCTCAGTGCAAAAACATCAAAAGTTGACGCGCTTGATCCGCCAAAATAATGGATGTGCAGCAACGGCAGCAAAAGTAACAGAGGTAAAGGTACCAATTGTAGTAGCTCCTCCTAGCTCAGCTGGGCTGCAGGTACCTGGGCGCTGAAGCTGCCTTTTGATAGCAGCTAGCAGGCCCTTGCACCTGGACTTTTTTCTGGAACCGCTCCCTCATCTCCCGAGGATGACCCGAGAAACGCATTTTGGGGCGACTGCCGCCATCGGGGCAGTACAGTCCTTTCACAAATTGACACTGTATTATTTGGCTGTGTCAATACGGGGGCTTACAGTACTAATTCGTGTAGATTGGACGAACATTTTCCGTTTTCGTTCGCTACTTTTGCCGTAGGCTGTCTCAATCATCCTTGGAGTTGACTCACCTTGGCATTGTTCAGTTCTTCTTCTTCTTCTTCTTCACCCCTCCACCTGCCTTGGTCAAATACTGGGATTCGCGAGGAAAGGATCTCTTTTTGGGAGACTGGTTTCTGCCGATATGGCGTCTCATACAATCATTGATCACTCTCCGCATCAGCCTGAGCCCTCGCCACCAGTCCCCACTGCGTCCAATCTCATCCTAATTGACAACTACGATTCCTTCACTTGGAATATTTACCAATATCTTGTTCTCGAAGGCGCTGTGGTCCATGTCTTCCGAAATGACAAGATCACCCTGGAGGAACTCATCCAAAAGAAGCCAACCCAGCTCATTATCAGCCCTGGTCCTGGGCACCCTAGCACCGACTCCGGTATAAGCCGAGATGCCATCCGCCACTTCCAGGGCAAAATCCCTATCTTGGGGGTCTGCATGGGCTTGTAAGCTTCCGGTTCTCGTGCTCGTTATACACCCGTTGGCTTACATTTTCAGGCAATGCATGTTCGATGTCTACGGTGGGGAAGTAAGCTCAGCTGGAGAATGGCTTCATGGCAAAACATCCCCTCTGGTTCACGACTCCAAAGGTGTCTTTACTGGACTGGACCAAGACATCCCAGTAACGAGATACCACTCCCTCGCTGGCACTCACGTCACACTCCCTGAATGCCTGGAGATCACTTCCTGGATTGCTAAGCCGGACGGCTCCCCAGGTGTCATTCAAGGAGTTCGTCATAAGGAGTTCACCATTGAGGGCGTCCAGTTCCACCCGGAGAGCATCCTCACTGCTGGGGGGCGCAAGATGTTCACCAACTTCTTGCATATGCAAGGCGGGACTTGGGAAGAGAACAAGAAGCTTGAGGCCTCATCAAGCGAAGCATCAAAAGCAACTGTTGTCCAACCAAAGAAGAACAACATCCTGCAGCAGATCTACGCGAGTCGAAAGCTCGCTGTCACAGCTCAGAAACTAATCCCGTCCCAGAGAATGTCCGACTTGCAAGCTGCGTACGACCTGAATGCTGCGCCGCCACTGATTCCATTTGTGCAACGCCTACGACAGACTCCGTTCGATGTTTCTTTGATGGCGGAAATCAAGCGTGCATCGCCTTCCAAGGGAATTTTCTCGCTAGAGATCAGTGCTCCTGTTCAAGCAAAGAAGTACGCTCTTGCTGGGGCAAGCGTTATCTCGGTTCTCACCGAGCCTGAGTGGTTCAAAGGCAGTATCGAAGATTTAAGAGCAGTTCGCCAGGTCCTCAACAACATGCCTAACCGACCCGCCATTTTGCGCAAAGAGTTCATCTATGATGAATATCAAATCCTCGAAGCTCGTTTGGCGGGCGCTGATACAGTTCTCCTTATCGTCAAGATGCTTGACACCGAACTCCTCCGGAAACTTTACAACTACTCTCTTTCTTTAGGAATGGAACCTCTGGTTGAGGTGCAGAACGCAGAAGAAATGACGATTGCCGTTGAGCTGGGATCCAAGGTCATTGGTGTCAACAACCGCAATCTGGAAAGCTTCGAAGTCGACCTGGACACCACGAGCAGACTACGGAGTATGGTGCCTGAGAACACAATCATCTGTGCCCTCAGCGGTATCAACACGCATAAAGACGTTATTGCGTGTAAGAATGATGGCATCAACGCGGTCCTTGTTGGCGAGGCAATTATGCGAGCCCCCGATGCCAGCACCTTCATCAGCCAGCTCTGCGCTGGAATCGATCCTCCGAAACGGGAACAACAAGCAACCCCTCTCTATGTGAAGATCTGCGGCACTCGCAGCGCTGAAGCGGCGAACGAGGCAGTCGAGTCGGGGGCTGACTTTGTGGGCATCTGTCTGGTACCTGGTGCCAAAAGATGCATCTCGCATGAGACGGCGCTCTCGATCTCTCGCGCAGTTCATTCATACTCCGGCGCGTTGAATACTACCACAGATCTTTCGGTGATTTCGAACGCTGCTACGGACTTCTACTCAGCAGCTGGTTCCAGGTTAAAGAGTACTCGACCGCGTCTCGTCGGCATCTTTCAAAACCAACCTCTTCAGGAAGTCCTGGAGAAGCAGGAAATTTATGATCTTGACTTGGTTCAGCTCCATGGCGACGAGCCAGTGGAATGGGCCAGCATCATTCCCGTGCCCGTGGTCCGTTGCTTTAAGCCTGGTCAAGTTGGCATTGGTCATCGTGGCTATCACACCATTCCTCTGTTGGATTCCGGCTCTGGATCTGGAAAACTGCTTGACGTATCGAACGTCAAGAAGGTACTTGAAAAGGACCCTGAGCTTAGGGTTTTCTTAGCTGGTGGGCTCAACCCAGACAATGTCGCGGAAGCCGTCAAAGCTCTTGGCCCCTTGAGCGAGCGAGTCATCGGTGTCGATGTCAGCAGTGGTGTTGAAGAAGCCGGCAAGCAGTCTTTGACTAAAATCACTGCCTTCGTTAAAGCAGCGAAGGCAATTAGGTAGATACTATAGCTGAATAGAAACTAACGTCTCAAACTGTACATTTTGAACGGAATGGGGCCCATAGGTGATCTGGTTCTTGACAACAGCGCTCAGGGTTGCTCTTTGGGAGGTTTGTCTTGAGTGTTCTTCCGTTGGGCTTGATCTGTCCAATTGCCAGAGGTTCGACAGCGGGCATGTTCAAGTGGCTACTGATATTCGAACCTCACGTCCACAGAACTCGTTTCAGCCGCCTGGGAAACACTCGGCAACCCCCGACCCTCGAATAGGCCTATAACAGCATAATCTAGGCGTGGTCCCTTCCTTGACGGTCCTCTTAGTCCTCGCTACTTTCATTTTGACTCCTTCTTGTCACTCGAATTAGTTGAGTCAGAGACTCCTGCAGGCCCTTAAACCACCATGCCTCGACAGATTTTCAAGAGATGTGTGATTGCAACAGCGGGACCATTACCCGGGCAATTGACTTCAGAAAACATTCAACAATGGACAACACTTCGGAAAGGCCGTTTCTCTGAGGAATTTGGGGACGAAGTCACTCATCTCTTGTGCACACATGAGCAGTTCAAAGAAAGAACTCCGCGAGGTAAGATCCTGCCCGCAGTGTAGCCCTCTCCGGGTTCTGCGAAGCAGATAAGTAGCCTCCTCCTGGAGTAACAACAATAACAAGAAGCAGTCAAGGATGCGCTCAAGCGTGGAAAGCACATTCACATCCTTCATTATGACTGGTTCGAGTTCTCAACCGTGCACGAGAGAAAGGAGAGAGAAAGGGAGTATTCGATGAGAAACATCTTGGCGAAGGAGATGGCTACGAAGCGCGAACAGGCCAGGAATGAGAGAGGGAAGCGGAACGGCGAGAAGTTTGTCAACACCAGTGAGTACGTCCTAGAGCGTATCCAGAACGCCGCCTTAAACCCAACTAGATCTTTTTCACATCTACCAAGATAGGGAATTTTTTCCCTACCAGATCGATATTACCAGGGAGGACGAGTCAACTGGTAATGTTGGCCAGCGCTATACGCTTTGTGTAAGTCCTCCTGCCGTATGAAGGATGTGTCGTGATTCTGACATCTCAGCTGTGGGAGTCCAACGCCAAACCGCACCTGTACTGGTTCACCGCAAAGTTCCTCAAGAAGAAGGGCGATGGCCAGCCCATCTACCACCGCCCTAGTGCTTGTTCCGGGAAGTGGCGTGACGAGATGGATCTCTTCATGGACTTCTTCCGCATCAAGACCGGCATCGAATGGTCGGACAGGATCCTGAAAGAAAAGACAACATCTCCAGAACTCTTCCAGTATTCTCCTCCGGTTAGTCTCCTTCATGTGGCGATGATAAAGACTCGGTCTGAAATCTCTAGGGCGGGGGTAAGCCTGCCGGACGACGGCTGAGGTTCGAAGCGGAGTATTGTCGAGAGATCAACGCCCACCTCCGCGGCTTGCAGTGGCCTCCGTCAGATGAACCCATGGCATCGGACATCGAACAGCGTTCGCCCCCGTCCGTTGAAGCGGAGGAATACCCTGGCTCGGAGTCATCTGAAGGCCAGAGCGGCGAATGCACTATGACGAGCATCGATAGCCATGATGTACAGAGCTCTCACCTCACCGCAGACGGCCTCTCATGCGGGTTGGACGTTTGTCAACTAAGCACTTTGGAAGGATCCCAACAGAGCTTTACTTGATACAGTTCTAAATCTTCATGACCGAGCTGTTTCGAAAAGGAAAGCCCATAGGCAGTGGAGTTTGAGGGAGATTCCTGGGAAACAAGACGATCTCAAGCCGGGTTATCTTGCACTTGTCTGGTAGCGTTGGGTTTTCGGGGCGCCTTGAAGTCGATGGGCGCTCAAGCTCTGCTCAAACTGGCTTGCAAAATATTTGGTGATGACATTGGTAAAAACCTGTGATGGCCAAAATACTGTGGCGGGCATGAACCGTGCTCATAAGAAAGCGAATCGACTTTCGGTGACGAGATTGAGGCATCCCAGAAGCGCCTGATTCTACGTCAGTCTAATTCTGTTCATAAAGCGTCATCTCATCGCTAGTCTAGTCGTCATGCTCCGGATATCATTAGTACAGGAAGAACATCTCAGGACGGCCAGCCTTGCCTCTCCAAGATCAGAACCGGAGTTTTGGCATAACAAACACCAGCAACACTAATGCGACCATCAACCCATACACCCAGGCATAGAGAATCATCCTCCCATACCAGCCCTTGCCCTCGGTCATTCTCCTCAGTGCACCCATCCGGCCTCGAGCGGCCTCCATTCCCCTCTCGGTCTTGTCCATCCCCTCCGTAGCCTGGCTCAGCACGTCCTTGTCGGCATCTAACGTGGTGGAGAATTTCTGGGAGCTAGCTTTCAAGGCGCCTGCCATTTTCAGAATCGAATCGGACAATGCGTCTTGCTCGGATCGCTGCTGATCCAGGATAGCTTCTGCAGTGGCTGTAGAGGTTTGCGGCGCAGCGGGCTTCCGCCGATTGGCGAAGAGGGCAGCTCGAGCCGTCGTGTGCCCAGAGGACTGTGAAGGCGCCGGTGATGGGGCGGCACCGCGAGCACGTAGATTTTGCGTTGTCTGTGTGGCTTCGGGGATGGGAGGCTTGTTAGAAGATTTAGGTTCGGGAGGGACGGTTCTGGCGACTTCGGAGGCTTCTTGTGCGGACAAAGGTTGTGAAGTTTGTGCTTCGATCTCCTCCACTGGCTCATCGCTTGGTCTCGAGTCCATGCTCTCGCTGGGTGTTGGAATGACGTCTCCAAGTAGATCCTCGCCTTCGGAGCTGTCGTCGTCCTCTATGGCCATCTGTTTCTCGGTTAATCCTCTACCGAACGCAGGGTTCCAAAGTCACTAACATGCTTGAAATCGTTTATTCTGTCAACGAGGAGATCTATAAGCTCCCTTTGAGCGTTCAGGCTCCCCTGCAACTCAGACCGTCGGCTTGGGGCCTTGATGTCCAAGGCATCTCGTTCCAACTTGGTTAACAGGGTGCGCGCATATTCTATATTCTTCGAGAGAAAAATCAGCCATCGCAGTCTACGCTATAGGTTGGCGTGGCTGGAATAGTGTAGTACCGATTCCAATCTGGCTCTCTCGTATTCACTCGTGCGTATTCTTCGTTCGCGATCCGGGGTTGGGTGGAGGACTGTTTGTTGCAGGCGCAAGAGTAATTGTGATAGCTCGGCCGCAGAAGTGCGCTCGGGCAATGTGATATTGTTCGCCACGAAGGGCGCACTGGATAACCGGGCCATTTGCAAGAGTGGTCGCTGGGGCTCGAAATGGTGTAAGTGAGGAAGACGTGTCGCTGGGAAGATGTGACGTGGGATGTTCAGCTCGGTGGAGGGATGTGTGGCTGAAGCTCCATGCAGCGCCACACTTTGTTACCCACATCGGACAGAGTCATAACTGAGCAATGCTTCAATGCAAGTACTTTGCTGCAGCCTTAATGAGAGCAAATCGAATCAATTTTATGTAGATCATGGCAATCCAATAATTGATAGATCAAGGATTTGAAGTAGATCCTGTACACAAATTCATGTTCGTGGAAAACTGCAACGAATCGTACAATACAAAATAATTGGAATCTTTTCGACCTAAGTTGAGTACTAGTATTCAATCCATTGATACCGAAGATAGTCACCATTTGTTATACATTGAACTCTATCGCATTTGGCCAGGTAAGCATGGCTGAACTATTCGACGCTCGAATCTGGACAGAGCGAGGCCCTGGGCTATTGCATCAGCCCGCAATCCCCACGAAGTAAGATATTTCTTCTATCACGAGTAGTGCCATGACCACAAAGACAGGACCTTCTGCACACAAGTATCGAAAACGCGGTGGCTAATGCCCAGACTGGCTAGTTGTCGTATGACGTATCGATGGTGACAAGTAATAAAACGTAAGTCCCCAAAATCCGTGGGTGGAAAATGTGAGTACCATGCTGCCAAGGCATATCTCAGGATCGACATATCCTAAGCATGAATTCAGTCGACATATAGCGCAGAGGCTCTCACCCAGAAATACATTCTGGATGTTTGTGTTCAGGATACTTGCTGCGCCTTGTGATCATCCGTGTATTACTTGGGGCCGACTTTCTGAAGCTAACACGCCTTGAAAGTAGCGAGGGCGCCGGCACAAATCGGTACATCGTCATCCTCAGCTGTCCTGTAGTAGTTGATCAGAAGGAGCATTCCAGTCCATGATGTATCGCTGCTGTGACCTGGATGTGCCGTGATGTCGGCATATGCAAAGTTTCATGGAGACCATCCTTAACGCCAAAGCTCAGACAACGTCTCGTATGAAGAGTGTGATTTGTGAATAACAGAGTGTATCCCTTGGGAACCTCTCCGATAGATCTCTCACCACCCCGAGCGTAGAAAACTGTGCTAGCTCTGATGAGTCGTGCAATCATTCTTTCGCGTCTTCCTTCTCCAGAGCAGAACGGAGTCTCTCCTCTTGCCTCTTCCAGTGGCTTCCTTCTTCGTAGTCCGAGCTGATCTTGAGAGCTCTCCTTAGACGCTCGCTCTCTTTGATCTTGGCATCC
Organism: Paramyrothecium sp. XJ0827; assembly: GCA_020881915.1. NCBI lineage: Eukaryota > Fungi > Ascomycota > Sordariomycetes > Hypocreales > Stachybotryaceae > Paramyrothecium > Paramyrothecium sp. XJ0827. Next base: position 4,374,788 of record JAJFPB010000005.1, on the reverse strand, counting down.
GCCATTTCGTGAACCTGGTGCTCCTTGAAGGTTTTCCTGGAGCCACTTGATCTCTTATTAGAGTTCATTTCGGCCAACAGTTTCTCTCGGAGTTCATGGCAGCGCTTCTCAATCTCATCCTCGTCAACCCTTTGCGGCGGTTAGCTCATCACATGAGAGCGTCGCTGTAAATGACGTTCACTTACTCTTCCTCTTCAAGCTGATCTCTCAGCTCAAAAACCTTGACCTCTACTTCACGCTTGCGATCGTGCTCGAGAATAGCCTTGTCCGGCTGCCGCTGCTTGTGTCGCAACGTATCTGGGTCCTTCGGGTACGGCGCGCCGTAATCCCGAGGCTTCATATGCGCCAGGTTTCGCTGAACATACCCAGAGGTACCACTCCCTCGAGGGGTGGAGAGGCCGACGTTGTCCGACATGTTGACTTTGAGTTTGACCCAAACCACCTCGATCAACTCAACTCTTGGTTCTGCTCTTGTCGCGTCTGAGTGGCCTGGGGTGAAGTGCAATCCGATGGATTGATCTGACGGAGATCGATGAAGGTGGGGACAGTGGCTGTGCTAAGAAGGGCCACTGCTGGTTAAGGTATATGGCAAAGTAAGGCAGGCGGTGTGAGCCCGTATCGTTGCAGGTGGCGGCAGAATTGTCCGATAGAGGGTACGTCTTAGTGGGGTGGCGTTGCTCACTGTTGATGAATTTCAAAGCCCGAGAAAAAGCTGGAAGTGGTTGTGACTCAAAGAAAGCGGTCTGAATTCTGACAAGATCTATAAGTCTCTCAGACTAATTACCTTGCAATTACATCTTTCTACTTTTCATTTCATCGGACTGGCTTTTAGACCAAGATCTGATCTCCCCAAGTTGGAAGCATGCCTCACATATCCTCTACCGACCAGGACCATAGTGGGGGAGTCGTCTTTCCTCCAGTATCAAAGGACCACATTCAAAACTGCTCTTATGATTCATGGTTTCCTCGTTATCGAAGCTCGTGTCTCAAGTCCCGTATCATCCCGCTCCCTCCGACCTTCATCTCATATCTACACGAGGATGGTATCATCTTGGCAGATGACGAGGAGGAACCCACCGAGGACTCGGATGAATGGCACTCGGCAGCGGCAACAACCTCGTCCAGACCACAGCCGGAGTCCTCGGATGATGAAGATGACGAAGACAGTGACGAAGAGAGTCCGCGCCTGCCTCCTAACCAGAGGTTCCCGGAAACACACAAGTTGATCAAGGACAAGATTGCTGAACTTGGTGGCGCGGTTGCGCCGAAGTTGAATTGGTCCTCGCCAAAAGATGCCAAGTGGATTTCCCCTCATCAGAACACTCTTAAGTGCACTTCACCAAACGATATATACCTTCTGCTCAAGTCGTCATCTTTCGTGTCGCATGACTTGGTTCATGCATTCGACGACTGTACGGCTGCGGCTCCCTCGCGACCCTTTGCGCCTATACTGGTACTGCGGCCATTCTTCACCCCTCACGTCGCACTAGAGTTCCGCTGTTTCGTCAAGCATCGCTCCCTCATTGGCATCACGCAGCGAGACCTTAATTACTATGCCTTTTTGGAAGGAATCCGGCCCCAGCTGTGGAAGAAGATTAAGACATTCTTCGAGGACAAGCTAAGATTCTCATTTCCTGACGCCTGCTTCACGTTTGACGTCTACGTGCCCGAGAACTCGTTTGAAACGGACGGCCTTGGCAAAGTCAGGCTCATGGACATCAACCCATGGGCGCCGCGAACGGACAGCCTACTCTTTGGCTGGCAGGAGCTGCTCGAGAAGGAGGTCAAACATCCTCTTTACGGGTCCATTGGAGATCAAGCAATGGAGGAAAACGGGGATGACTCCACCAAAGCCGACGATACTGAGGACGAGTCTGATGTTGAGTATCAGCCTGAAATGGAGCCAGAGTTCCGCATTGTAGAACGTGATGATCCAGCCGCATACAACTTCAGTAGCGCGCAGTATTCCGCTCACAAACTGCCGAAGGAGGTTGTTGATGCGAGTTTGGCGGGCGAGGGAGGCCTCAGAGAGTTTGCTCAACAATGGAAAGAACTTACTGAAGGAAGAGGTGGTAATATTTGGGAACAGCCGACGCAATGAGAGATGAATGGGGACAGTGCCCTATTGCTGTGCGCGGCTTCTTGCATGCTCCATAGTTGCACAGATTGAGATGCAGTGAATAGAGATACCATAAATCACAATGCCATTTAAAAATCCTATATTGCATGTCCTGGAAGCCGTGCGACTGCGCGACCGAGTATGTCCTTATTGCTTCATGACTGGCCGGCGCTTCACTATTCACAGAAAATTTTGTGGTCATTGATATAATGATATGTATTTCATAGAGTCATCTCAAATACGGACCGACCTTGGTTATTGACCTACTTCTAATCCTTTCACCAAGAATTAAGGGTCAATACAAGCATTATCATTCAAGGCCCTACTGTGCTACGGAACGTTTCAGCACCGTGAGCTGTGCGTATCTCGCCACACAGAACACTGTGCGCGCCCGAGCTCCCGCCACTCCCCGGCTGCCAACCATTTGCAGCTGTTCTCAGCTGCGCATCACCTCGCAACGGCATCTCGCAACCCAAACAAAACATACCTACATCGTGCACCGTTCGCTATCGATAACAAACAGCTCCGCCAGCTCCCACCGTCTGCGGCGTCTTCGAAACGGCCAGCCATGCCACCGCGCGGCCGAGGCAACAAGGTCATCAAGTCTCGTCACGACAGCCGGCAATCTTCGCTGTCAAGCACGGCGCAGGAACAGCTCGAGCAGTTCGCGCAACAGGCGAACTCCAATGTGGGAGGCGGTGCTGGTGTCGATGACACCCCCGCGGCAGTGCTTGGCGTGTCCCCGGCGCACACTGGGCACAAGTTCGATAGCCCAGTCGATTTAAGCTCTGCCAGTGTGCTTGCAAATGGCAATACCATGGTCACGTTGGACTCGCCACTGCAGCATGCACTTGGGCCTCCCGACGACTTTCAGGTAGACCAGAGCTTGGAGCACCAGCAGGATTCGCCGACACCGCAGGCCCAAACACCTCAGCATTCGGAGCCGCCACACTCGCAGCTATCGCACGCTCCTGCGACCGGGCGCACCGCGGCCGACGTGGCTCTCGCGGCCTACGGGGACCTAGTCAAGATCGATAGCGCGCTCTGCAAGAAGCTCGCGGGCGAGGTTGCCCTCCGCGAACCGACCCAGCGCCGACACGACCAGAAGCTAAACATCGAACGACGCAGCAACGTTGAGGCTCTGCTAGCCCATATGACAGGCGAGCTTGCCCCGCGGCCCTGCAAGAACTGCCACAAAGGCCACGGGCCGTGGACGCAATGTGTCGTCTACGATGGCCAGATGTGTGGGAGTTGTTCCAATTGCTGGTTCAACGCGAGTGGTTCGAGGTGTACGTTTCATGGTGAGTAGTACAACTTGGTTTTTGCGCTTCTCCGTCGAAGACACGCATGGGGACTAAGCAATGTATTTTCCAGAGAACAATAACCCGCTGCCGCCGCAGACCATCTACGCTCCCGCGGTTGCTGCGCCTGCAGTTGTACCCTACCAACCTCCCAGCCTGAATCAGCCTTCGCCATCCAACCTCGACGTGGCTGCGCTGCATGCCGACATACATCAATGGGGGCTCACTGACCCGACTAGGCGTCTGGTTAGTCAAGCCATGGGTGACGTCGCTACATTCTCTCGGCGGGAGCGTTATATAGCAAGAATCGAAGCCGCAGCTAAGGAACTGGGCATGCGAATTGCTGAATACGACGAGTATCTCCGCAGCCCCGAGGGCTTGGCCGAAACGCAGCGCAATCAGGAGCAGAGCCATGCCCACGTCCAGCCACACGACGACATAGCAGACGACGCAATGTCTCCAGCAAGCGTCTTGCGTTGAGTGGGGATTGATGGTGCTTGATTCGAGCTTACCGATTTGCTACTTCGGTGTGCTTTCGTTTGCTGAAACTACTCGCAACGGCCTCGTTCCCTCAGGCATCTCAAAGCATCTACTGCGCTGCGATTTTATGATTATGCCACGATTGTGAGACTCGAGACTCTCCGCAGATCCATGCCATCTGAGCTAACACAACGCGGGATAGTATCTCTTCAGGACCTGATGCAGAACGCAGAGCTGAGACTCGAGCTCCTTGCAACGGACCTGCGGCCAGTCACCTGGCTTTCGTACTTTACTACCACGTCACGGGACAGCCGGACGAAACATTGATACCCACTTTGCCTGCATATACCCCTTTCCCATTTGCAGCATTTCACACGAAGAAGACGACCATGCCCTCACGAGCAATGAAGAAATTACACTATCTGGCGTTTGGTTACTAGAGGGATAAACAAAACAAGGAGGTCTAGTCAGGATATGCTGGTGACGATCATGAGCTACCGTCTCGATGCAACAGAGCAGGAGAATGGTGGCTTCTGGTCTTGGCTACAGGATTCTTAGATTCTTCAACTTAGATTGGCAAGTGAAATTTCCCTTGCATTCTTTTTCTTTTTACCCTTTCTTTCCATATCTCACCCTGAAGACGCCAAGCCATCGGCCAAAGTTCTCTTGGCTGCTTAGAGCTGGATTAGACGTCGCTGTTTTAGACTGGAGGTAGCATGGGCGACGTTCCAGAACCCGGTTCTCGGGAGAAGCTCATTCTAGAAGCCTTTTGGGAGCACGACCTCCTCAGACTTACTTTCCGGTCCTTGTTTCCAGTGATACGTCTTCTGCATGCAGGCTGACTTGTTTGTTTCCATGTGCATATCTGAGAGATCTTCCTCATCCCAAGGCATCGACTGCCTCCTCGGGCTTGAAACGTGCGTAGGTCCCCTTTGTACTCATTGTACTCCGTTAGGCTTTGCGCCATCAAGAACGTAGATGGAGGATCATATAGACGTCGAGCTGTTTTCGAGTATTCTGGCCTTTGGCTCCAGTAATTTTCTTGCCTCGTGAGGCGCACTGGACGGACGTTTCCATGAATCGAAACGAGGCATTCGCTACTCGGCCCATGCGGGCCCGAACTCGTGAGGCTCCAGCCAAAGCCAAAACACTAGCATGTTTTAGATGACTTCGACTTCAAATTTCTCGAACATCGCTGTGAAAGCTAGGATGGACCGAAACAAAGCTATCCTTATTTTATATAGGTATCACAAGGGGCAAATCGTCACTAGTGTCTTGCTCCGCTGGTTGCGCATGATTGGAGTGACGCAAACATTTATCTCACTGAAACGGCCTCTTGGAAGGTAAGCAACGAAGGCGCATGTGCGAATGTTCTCTTTCTTGGCTTGTCCGGCACCAACTGTACATATGAAAAAGAGGCCCCCGAGGCCCACCACCAGCAGCCATGCTTAACATGGTGAAGCATAGTTGTCCAAAAAGGAGAAAAAAGGTAAAGTAGAAGGAAATACATGAGAAAACACCTAAACGCGCGTCAAGTAGGTATTGGTAGGGAAGAGTTCTCGTAATTAAACAAAGGTAGATAGCCACCGTCTCCTTTCTTCGCACAATTCGCTGCACATGCTTCAAGCCTCCCCTTGCCCGTTGTAAGATCGAGAAGCTCTCCGAGCTGCTCGGTGTTTCAGGACGACTTGCGTTGGTCCCCTCAAGCCAAGACCTATTGCCCGAGTGACGCTCCTGGTCCCTCCGCGGCCATTTCGAATGGGCGCCCTTGTCGTGGGAACTGGTCCACGCCACACCCCAATTGAGAAGTGAGAATCGGAGGGATTGCAAAGAAGCACGTCGCCAAGTACTCCAAATATCCTCGAGTCTCCTTGCGTCGCTGAGGAATACAACTAAGATGTCGAGAGCCCGGTTTGTGGCTCACAGGGTAATCATAATTAGATTCGGGGTATTCATATATGTAAAAACAGGTCGTTTAAATAAGACCACACAGGCGCAGATTCTCTTGGATGATGATGTCTGGAGATAGTAAGCATCCGTTCACATAAAATCCCCGGCAAAATGGAAGGCTTACCGTTAACCGCAGCCATGACGAAGCGGATCTGGGTGGTGTCGGTGGCGCAAGTAAAGTGGGTGTAAATCTGCTTGGTCTCGTGCTGGTTCAGGCTCACGAAGCGGTTCAGGATGTAGTCGCAGGCGGCAGCGTAGTCGTCACCACCCTCATAATCGGGGAAGTAGTTCTTCATCGGGCTCACGGGCAGCTTCTCCTTGAATCTATCGATCTTGTTGAGGAATAGGATGATTGACGTCTTGATGAACCACCGCGAGTTGCAGATCGAATCAAAGAGGGTCAAAGCCTCCTGCATACGATTCACCGTCTCGTCTTCAAAGAGGAGCTGGTCGTATTCTGAGATGGCAACCAGGAAGAGAATAGTGGTCACATTCTCGAAGCAGTGGATCCACTTCTTTCGCTCGGATCGCTGACCACCAACATCAAACATTCGGTAGGTGAGATCGCCGATAATGAAGGTAGTCTCGGTGATACCAGTAGTCTTGACACGCGAACGGAGAACGTCCTGGTCGTTTGGCATGTAGTCGGGAGCTGCAATACGCGCAATGTTGTCGAAGTAGCTGGATGGGAGGTAAGCATCACCGAAGCTTCAGGTGTATGAGTGCAAGCACTTACTATCTGGCAGAATCATTGAGCTGGTACTCGCGAGAGCGCTTGAAGCATTCTTGGACACCACGATCCTTCCACAGAGCCTCAATGGCGCTGCCGACCTCGGGGGGGAGGACATCGCCTTCGATCTGAGCAGGTTGCATGAAAATGGTCTGGACGTGGTACTCCATGCGCTGATCCTCGAGGGGCAGCTCGAGCGAATCCATGGCCTCAAGAATGACACGCATGGATTGCACCGTATTACTGAAGATGATTTCCTTGAATGACTCTCGCTCGTCGCGCGAGTAGCCGCCCTCGTGAATGAGCTTCATCTGCTTGAGAATGGTCGATTTTCCGGATTCACCAGCACCTGGAGGCTGCTGTTAGAAGAAATCAAGCAAGGCTGTGCCATGAGCTCTCCAAGACAGGAGGCCGTGGCGCAGTAGACCGAGTACGTACCGAGCAACAGCATCTTGATCTCATTGCGCTGCATCATCTTGTCCCGCTTGAGCTGGTTCTCAATCTCCTCGTTCCGGGCCTTGCCCTCCTTCTCCTCCGTGCTCATTCCGCAACCCATCTTGACGTTGTCGAGGCCTTGGCCGCAAACGTTGCTGAAAAATATCGATCAAGTTCGAGCAGATTAGGAACGGCTCGCCTCGGTTTTCGCCAGGAGGGACGTGCTGTCGTCTGTGTACCCCAGCAGAGATGGTTAGCAACAGTGCTGAGCCGGTGACAAGAGGGTTCAATGTGAAGGAGGAAGAAATGAGTTCAAGATGTAGTGGAAGGAGAGGTCCGGATGTGGCGCGAGACCCAGCTGGGAGAGGGTCTGACGGACGTGACACGACTCGCGGCAGCGCAGGGGAAGAGGAAGCCGGGTCTCAAGTGGAAGCGCCAGAGGAATGGTCGTCGAGGGTGCGGGAGAGGGCGGCCAGAGAAGCGTCGACTTACCAGAACGTCTACTGGCGATGAGGATGCCAATTGATGATGGCGCTGGAGATGGTGGAACAGAGGGTGGCAGTCGGAGGATGAAGGATGCACGAACGAACGAAGAGAGACACAATGTGGAAAGGGATGGCACTCTCCTGGAAATGAACTTGCGGCGCGACAGAACTGGACTAAGGTGGGAATTTGGTCGGGGGGGATCCCTGAGAGGGAAAAGGAAATGGGGCTGGGATGTGCACCGTACATTAGCCAGGTACCTCACCCTTCAGGTGTGTGGAGGGCGAGCTTGAGCATGGGAAATGGAATGAGCGGCTAAGTACCTGCCGGGTTTCGGGGATGGCCATGCCAGGCAGTGCACGATTCCACCTGCTGGGGCATGTGTGACTGTGCGACGGTGTGGGAGGAACTTGCAGCTGCGGGTGAGCGCTCGGCGAACGCGAGGTACCTGCCTGCAGCCCCCCCAGGTCACTCTGCAGAGCTTGCTTGCGGCAGCAGACGGAGGGCTGGCTACCTACAAGGTACCTCTGGACACACAGTGTCGCGTATCGGGAGGAGGCGCTGAGCCGGCCTGCACTCGCACTATGGGACCTGCGAGATGGGTCTCTGATATTGGGGTGAGGAGGGGGGGGGGCGCTGTTACTAGGCGGCCGATACCTCCAACCGAGTCGGACAGTGGGATTGGTCTCCCCCTTTCGTCGCTTTTTTTCACCAGGGGTGTGAGAGGGGGTCAGACGAGCGACGAGCAGCGGACCACTGAGAGCGTGGTGTACGGCCAGGCCGCGAGCCACCCTTGAGATGTGCAGCGTGATATGGTGGGGATGCGGCCCCATCGTCAGTCGCTAGAAGCTCAGAAGCCCCGAGGAACCAGGCCAAGCTGGCGTAGCCTTGAGCCCGGGAGCCAGGCTAAGTACGGAGCTCTTACAAACAGAGGTAGTGGCACCTAGATTCGGTTATGGTAATGTAATGTTCAGGCCAAGATCCAGCCACTGCCTGCGCCTAGAGGGTGTCGCCCCGGCCAATCTACCGACCTACTGCTCGGGAGCTGAAATGGGAGGCGGATAGGCCGACCCTACTGTTCTCTTCTCCCGGTCGCTTGAGAAAAGTCGACTGTGACGGAAGGGTTCCTGACGTGAAGGTCTCCCTCGAACCGGTGCCTCAGTCAAAGGCGGTGGGCCGTGGGTTCGCCTGCAGCATCAGGCACGTCGCTGTGGTGAGAAAACCCCTTGCCCGTAGACCTCACTCATACACGCATTTGCTGTTACAAGTATTGCCTGGTCCTGGAGTGTGTGGCCGTACCGGGCATGGCTTCTGTCTAGGAAATTAGATGACAGGAGGGGGGTTTGAGCGTCTCAGACGTCTCTTAAAACTACACCAAACATTAACAGGCGGAAATAATTCCCGATACACTTCGCCGGCTAGTCGCTGTTTGGCAAAAGCCTCGTCTTCACGCGTAAGGGCGCCTCTTTATCCCGGTCGGCATAGAAGCGGCAATTGAGCAACATGCGGTTGAGGATCCGACGTTTCCAGGGACAAAGATTTATGGCACCACCGCGCATCTACTGATGCTGGTGCTGGTGCTGGTGCTTCTGCTCCTCCTCTTAGCCACTGGTGACACAGTACCGGGCTCCACCTATCATGCCGGCAAACCAGAGACACGACGCCCGCACAGCAAAAGAATGCATTGTGCTTGGTGGCCGCTTGTGCCTCATCTCTTGCGTCCCTGGCCCTGACCCGGACTGAATCGTGCGTTAATCCTCCATGTCGCATCTTGCGCAGCTGGCGGCTCCAGAGCAGGGCTGTCTTGCGCTTGGGGAAACGTTAATTCCATCTCCAGGTTCTCGAGCTGGGGCTCCAATAATGAAGGGAATTTGAAGCTAAGAAACTGTTTGTGATTAACCCTCAGCAGTGGAGATCTTGCTCTTCCTGGGTGTCGAGCTTGGGTGTTGCCGCCTCAAATCAGGCCATGGCTCAACCGGCTTTGTTCAGTCTGCACACGGACTCCAGTGACTGTGATCCATGCCTAACGTCGAGAAGCCTCCAAACCAACCCATCCAATTCCGCGATCTAACCAACATTCGGTTCTAGAAGGCGATTGCAGGTAGAGTAGAAGCATACCGAGAACCCCTGGCTGACTGGCTGACCTGGCGGCCCCCCTTCACCCCCCGGCACCCACCTTGATGCGGGTTTTCCATCTCGGCTGCAGGGTTTAAAAGACGCTAGGCACAATATCAGCAGGGCGCACAGGCCAGCCCTCTTCAATCAAATCAATCAATCATTCACCAAGCTCAAGCCCCCCTTTTCAGCACGAGCAAATAAGCTCTGCCCATCCGTCATCCTACATTTACCACGGGCTGTCCGCCACGGATGAGAAGCCAAACGCCGTGCTGGGACCAAGACTTAGGTTGGCTTTCCAATTGAGGGTTACATTCGCAGCGAGCCACTGTTCGCATACGGGGCTGAAGGGAGCCGTCGCTGGTGGATCTCGAAAGAGACAACGCCAACAAAAAAAAGTTCAGACAAAATCGTACCAATCGACAACGGCTGGGCGAAGCCAGGGACGTGCCTTGGTATACGACCAGACAGGGTAGTCCGAGACTTTGGTTTGTGGGGTTTGCTTTTCACCCGTTTACCTTCCTATCAACTTCCTCCCTTGCAGCCATTACGAAGCATCCCAGCAACTGCATGTTCCAGCGCAGGAGCACGAGCCTTACGCCTAAGACTTCGGACCATAGTAGTGGTGTGTAATTGCGCAGGCCGATGTGATGAGCAGCAAGTATTTCAGTCAGCATCTGACACACAGAAATACGACGATGACAGCCATCAATTGATGATTCGACCGCTGTGGATCATCTCAGATGCGCCCCCTGCGGCTTAGGGTTACAGGCGGCTTCTCAGTGATGGCAGATTTTCACGATTGCCCACCAGACACTGAAGATCAGAGGCGGCAAGATATTGAGCTGGACGGCCAAAAGCCATCGTCAACGTCCTCCCGAAAAAGCAGTTTGGTAGGTTCCGGGAGGCATATGCACATGTGGGCATAGTGAATTGTGCCTAAGCTGAACAACCATCCTCTGCCTTCGAACGATCGCCCTCGCCAATGGCCGCTTGCAAGAAGTCCCGACGGATAAGATCGACCTGCGATCTTCGGATCTCCATGACTAGAAATAGCCCGCCCGCTCGTACATGGGTTCGTTCTCAATGCATCGACTTTTAGTCCCTGAAACGTTGCTCAGGACTGTACCGTATCAGCCATATCAGAGACGTCCAGGTGAACGTACATTGGAACTGAAGGTGAAAGTATCCAAGAAACGGTACCTGCTCCAGCTTAGCGTTGCCTGGGGCTTGCAAGTGCCGGTAGGAGGGAGGGTGCACATATAATAATGGAAGGTAACGTAGGGCAGTAAGCTGCAGGCTCGGCCCGTTTCAGAGACAATGAAAAAGAATGATTCTAGCTCTTCCACAGAACAACGTTCGGAAATCCCGGGACCGCAGCGTTGACTTCACGTCATTAGCACTGTTTGCGGTAGAATTTATGATGTCTTCAGTTTGCCTAGCAGGCAGTTGGAATGATCGCTGGTAAACCGATCAACACGCCTACTAATCGCTTGTACAATCTATACCCTAATTATTGTCTGTCTCTGCAAGGTGATAGATTTCGATGAAATCATGGTCTTTGCGTATTTTGTGTTAAAATGAAAATGAAAATGAGAAAGTGAAAAGCCAATAGAATTATCATGGGTTTCTCGGTATTAGGTTCCACGTAAATACTATAATTTATTATAATTCATGGTGTTCTTTTCTTGGAATTTTGGACAATTCCATACCGTGTCCTGCTCCGATGCACACTAAAAGGCGACTACCTCATTAAGGTACCTTACCTTAGCCAAGTAGGTTGCTAGGTGCCAGATTGTACATGTCTGAGCGAGTCTCTTCAACGCGGTCTTGCAACATAAGGTAGTTAGGACCATGCCTATATCTGGCAGAGAAGGGCTATATGTGCCAGAAATGAAGGCTTTGGGGATGCAGGGAGAATCGAAACATGCAGGATCTGGCTGCGTCTGAAGACACGATGACTGAGTGTGTTGGGAATCCTGTCACATCCTCCAATCTAATCGGCCTTCCCGACTTAACTTCCTATTCTTGGTGCCTACGGAAAGAAGCACGGCGCATGAATCATACCGTAGTGCAGATGACGATCTACTGGTTCACCTTCAAACTTGACCATTCTTAATGATTCAACTTCCACTACGTACGTGCTCAATTCTACTTGTTGATCCAAGCCAATAGCGCCGCCTTTCGACGCATCCGCGCGTAGGATACAGAGTATTTCCGCTGAACATCGGTGGGTTTTTATTCTTTGTTGTTACATTCGGAGCTCTCGCTCCAGGGTTGCAAACTGCTCAATAAATCCGCAACGATTCCCACGGGCACGGCGTAGCGTTCTATTGCAGATCCATCATTTCCAGCAGATTTGCAGCGCAGCAACCACTAACACGCATCCTTTGAAAAATGCCCAGTTACCCGGCATTTGGGAGCGTGATCCCAGCTTGAATGACAGGGTAGTGGGGAGCTTGCCGAGCAAATTCGGAGGTGCCTCGCCAGTGAAATGGCTAGTTAAACCAGCTCATTTAACTCACCAGAAGGAAGCCAATTTCGGCGAGTCATGGGCGCTCCCATTACCTTAAACTTCGATTTGCTCGCTAAGTCCATTTGGGCGCGATAGTCACATTATTGACCAAAAGAGAAGTCTACGTGCGTCAAGCTCTAGATCACCAAGTGCCACTGCGTGCTCGTCAAGGTGGATAACACTTGAATGTCCCAACTAGCCACATGGCAAATGGGATGCTTTAGTGGCAAGGAGATGAGGATCCTCAACTAGGAACGATTGTTAGAGCTAGCAACTCGTAGTTGAAGTATGCGTGTCTTGGCTCATGGCAACGGACCATCCTCCGTCTGCTACCTTGTGTAGCTCGTCGTTTGTCCGAGGTCAGGGAGCCTTAGCACAAGGAATACTCTTTTATCATTATTCCGCACCCTGTCCCCCACCATCATCCTGAGCTGTTATAGACACGGAAGCTAGTTATAGTGCCCTTTAACTAGAATGTGATGTTGTCCGGTGCTAATGATGTGTCGGCCACGAACCGTCTCCTTGCCTAGATCCACAGGCGCGCAGCGAAGGGGCCCAGGAGGGAAACTAACTAAGGTGCTGTAGTTGGCCCAGTGACAAGCTCCCTCAGGGCGAGCACGCTTCGTTAACGCCACACCTGCGAACTAGAGCAACCAAAGTGGACTGATGGTAATTAACAGCCCGGCTGCCAAGAGAAGCGGGTTGCAACATGATCAAAAAGTTCGCGTACGGGACTTGCGAGTTGCGGTGTCAGGTTTGCTGTGTCTTCTTCGCACGTCGGCATGACCGGAATTCCGATTCCTAGGATACGTTTACGTGAATTTCCATTTACACACATACATGTGTATTTACTAGCCCTACATGGATATATCATGACAGCCGCCACGCCATCTCGAACGACCGGTCGCTTCTTTTTGTATTCCTTTCTTTCATCAAGTGCTAGTGATGACAGGGACCGCCTTGATCGGTCTCCCGGCCAAACGAGGTTGTGGCGGAAGTTGTTCGTAATAGTCGCTTTATTGCATGCTCATGAAAGCATCGGAGTTGCCATTGCAGGGCGTTTACAAATGGTGAAGCAAAACGTGGGATGTTAGCGAACTTGATTGCGGCTAAGCGCTGCAAGTGTTGGCACCAATGTGTTACGTCGAAGTGACACAGATGGAACGCACAAGACGAGCATAGCAATTGAAACAAGTGGCATTGGTGCCCTTGAGTTTTCCAGTCCTTCTAGACCGAGGCGCAGTAGATGAAGAGACCAAGCTACAACGAAATTCTTCGTCCGATCGATTGTAGATGCCAGCTGAAAATGACAGGTCTAGACCCATCCAAAAAGCGACAGCCTAACGCGGCCCTTCGCCTCATGCCGATTGGCCAGCGGTTCGTCGAGGTTCGCAACCTCTTTAAACCACCACGCAGGTTGCTTTCGCGACGCCTTCGCCTACTTTGCTTGGTGTCAATTCTTGCCCAGATCCAGCTCCATCACCACAATGGCTATTCCTATGAACAGGCTGGGCGGCCGAGGCAAGCCACAACTCAGTGCCCAAACTACCAAGACAATCCAATTGACCACCAGCCACAGCCCTCCACACAGGCGATGACGACGAAGCGGAGCGCGAATACGACCGCCTGCGCGACCTTGCGCGAGCCGAGGCCGAGAAGCGCAATGCTTGCTTCGATCGCGTACGTATGCTCTTTGCTCTGCGACCTCTTGTCCTCCTCGATTGGAAGTGCGCCGCTCAAGACTAACGCGAATGACTAGTCTCGTCGGGCGTTTGACGATGGCGACCACGCCGGAGCCAAAGAGTACTCCAATCAAGGCAAGGCGCACGACCGACAAATGGACGAGTACAACCGACAGGCGTCTGACTTCATCTTCCGCGAGAACAACGCCCCCGGCCGTGTCGAGCCCGATTGCATTGACCTCCACGGCCAGTTTGTGGAAGAGGCAGAGCGAATTCTCGAGCAGCGCATCCGCGCTGACCAAGCCAATGGCCAAACACACCTGCACGCCATTGTCGGCAAGGGCCATCATTCCGCTGGCCACGTGCAGAAGATCAAACCCAAGGTCGAGGAGCTGTGCCGTGAGCTCGGCCTGAAGTACCGAACGGAGGAGAACGCTGGCAGGATATACATCAACCTCCAGGGCGGCGAGCCGCACGGTCCGGGCTATGAGGGACACGGCGACTCCGGAGGCTACTCTGGCCACCACGGCGGTCAGCAATACGGAGGGCGACCGGAGCACCATGGCGGTCAGCATCATGGCGGGCAGCCTCATGGCGGGCAGCCTCATGGCGGGCAGCCTCATGGCGGGCAGCCTCACGGCGGCCAACACCAGCAGCAGAACCAGCAAGGCGACGACATTGCGGAGATGGTTGGAAAGCAGCTGCCATGGATCCTGCGCAAGCTGGAAAAGCACTGCTGTGTTGTCATGTAACGGCTTGGGCGAACCGACGAGACTCGACTATCTGCGTTGGATTTTTGTGCTTTCTAAAGAACTGCTGTTACTGAGAAAGACGCCTCATCGCGCGCCGGATTTCTGCTTCGCGTTTTGGTTACCATAGTGGTTTTAGCGACTTGGGATACCTTGTTCGTCACTGAATTGGCATGAGTGTGCGGCAGCTGCCCATAGAAATTATTGCTAGCGAGGCATCATCTAGCATATACCCGACATATTCTATAATGTTATACAGCGAAGAACATCGATACATTCGTAGCACGTTCCTCGCGCAGTTTGCATCTGGCCCGGTTCGGTCTAGCCCAAATAAATCATGAACCCATTATGAGATTTCAACCCCATCCATCAGTCTAAGGATCCTCTCTGCCACTGCTTTGCGACTGCAATTCGTGGTGGTCTGCGCTCTTGGGCAAGGGCGTCGTCTTGGCCAAAGTCAGTCCAACGATCTCGCAGAGTTGGACGACCCCAATTTCTGTGATGACGGACATCCCCAGGTAGAGGCCAAAGGTTTCCTTTCGGTCCCCAAAGGTGAGGATGCACGAGTAAGCCAGCCGTACGATGACAGCCGGTAGTGAAACGATCACCGCTATGAAGATGCGGCGCTCTCCGGATGTTACAAGTTCCAGCTTCTGGGCCAGATAATAGACTTCGAAGCAGAGGAATACCACAACAGCAATCATGACACCCATGCTGGCGTCACTGGCAGTCGAGTATTCGATGCTACTGCCATCACGCTTGGTTTCGGTGCCGCCAGCAATGGACAAAATCATGCTGACGAACATGAGGATATCAATTGTTCGTTGGTACGAGGGTTTGACAAGGACGTGACCATGGCGATTGATCGAATCGAAGATCCGGGCAACAAGGCCCAGCAGGACCAGTATAAGCATTCCGAGACCGATGCTCTCGAGTGTTTGTAATCCAACCGTGAGCGGGAGACTGGAAGGGTTTGCAACGAGAGCCAGTCGCATCGAGCAGCCGATGAGACGGGCGACGGACAGGAGTAGCAAATAAATCCAGCCGAAATCGAGGCTGAATCCATGCTTGGTGCAAAGGTAGACTGCAATGAATAGGTATGTAGAAAAGATAACAATCTGTGCAATGGCTGTCGAATCGAAGTTGGTCAACGACCTGCTGTTGGAGTCTGCTTGTGCCATTTGAACTCTTCTATCTTGGTCAAGGCAAATACCTCGACCACAACGCCAGGGAATATTGAACTTGATTCCCGCTTCCGATTCTTTTCTCTATCAAGGATTGTGTCAAAAAAGAAAAGAATTTTTTTCTTGAGTGGAATATCAATAGCCTCGGTTACGGGCAGAAGTCATGAAGTGTTAAGATGAAGAGAGAGGATAGCCACGGATCCCACCGGGCTGTGGCCACGACTTATACACGATATGGATGGAAGGGGGAGATGACAACTACGCGGCCGTTGCGCATTGAGCAACGAACATGACTGGCGAGCAGGCGGGCATCAAGAGCCCTATGGCAAGGAATCGCCGAGATGCCCAATGAGCATTCATACCGACGCAGCGGCTGTGCATCTTGGACAGGCGGCATTGTTGCGAAGATCACGAAGGCTCGAATGGATTTCCGTATCCAGCAAAGCGTCGAATGGATTGCAGTTTTAGGAAAGGCGCGTGGGCTGTACCGGATAGAGACCCTTGCAAAGAATGGTTCATTACAGGACAAGGCCCAAATCCTACTTTGCTGATCTGTACGTCAGTCCCACACTTACTTGCTGGTACTTCCAGTGCAGACTTATTCTTACCCTAAAGCGAAGTATCGTCCGCAAGATCAAGGGCGACACCTACAAGGTAACAACTATTTTCAGCGTCTCTGAGAAAGTGCCCCGCCAAAGCTTGCAACGACCCCTCCATTATTCGGTACAGTTTTTAGCAGCTTCATCATGCCGGTAAGCCAGGACTTTCCCTCTTGGCCTGAGTCTTAGGTGTCTCGTCTTGACGAGCGTACAACTAACATGAATCTTTCCCCAGCTAGTTATTGTCACGGGTTTGCCATCGTCCGGCAAGTCCACCCGCGCAAAGCAGCTCCATGACTATCTGACTACCCGCATCGCCGACACCAAATACCGACTTCACCTAGTCTCAGATGACACCTTGTCCATCTCACGTACTGTTTACGACCTGTCCAAACTGCCGGCCCATACGCGCTCTGCAAACGCCCCCGAGAAAAATGCGCGCGCCGCAATCTATGGCGCGGTCAAGAGGGTGTTGACAGACAAGGACATTGTCATTCTGGATGGTCTGAACTATATCAAAGGATGGCGCTACCAGCTACACTGCGAGGCCAAGGCTGTCCGAACACCAAGTTGCATTCTCCAAATCGGCTGCTCTACGGATCGAGCAAAGGAAATCAACGAGGATCGGCTGCGGCGGAGAAGCGCCGCACAGGATCAACCCGATGCCGAGCAACAGACAGGCCTAGACAATGCCGAGCCTTACGAACCCGAAAATTGGGAGAACCTTGTCTTCCGTTACGAGGAACCCAATCCAATGACCCGTTGGGATAGCCCCCTCTTCACGTTGATCTGGGAAGACGACGAGGAGCAAACCACCAAAGTGTTTGACAGTCTCTGGGACACTGTTGCTGGCGAGGCCAGGAAAGTCGTCCGTCCTAATCAAAGCACCGTTCAAAGAGGCCGCGACGCCGGTGGGGACTACCTATACGTTCTAGACCGTGAGACACAAGACATCGTGAAGCGAATACTGGAGCAGCAGGGTGAAGAAGGCGGCGGCGAGGTCAAAATACCCTACAAAGCGGAGGAGGAGGCAGACCTCGTGGTGGAGCTGCCTACGGGGAAGAAAATTGGCTTGCCACAACTACAGCGTCTTCGCAGAGCCTTTGTCTCGCTCAACCGCGGCGGTATCGGTCTTGAGTCCGTTGGGAATATGGCTGCCGATCGCTTGCGAGAGGCCTTCGTTCGGTACTTGAACGCCAGTTTCGAAAACGATGATTGAGAAATGTTGTCACGTGCCATTCTTGGAGACAGAAGTAATGAACCTGGAGACACCGTTTTCTCTTCATTATCCAACCGCTACCCCTTCGAAGATATACCGATAATGAGCGCCGGGTGGATGTTCGCTCGGAATTGCCTGCGGATGGTACAACACCCGTTGACAGATGGGTTGGACGTCATCGACAACATGGAATACCCAGTCTTCTCAGCCTTGCGTGCATCATCTTCATCCCGGAGGATATCCATCGGAGGCAGAATGAGCGCGGCAGGATCCACTAACTAGGGAAGGGGCCCTCTCGGATACAGAGTTCGAATCAAGTGCTTATATGCCCTTTACACGCATATCAAGTGAAGACATGGGTGATAACAACATCAACACATTTCCGTCCCAAGTAACAAGCACCATGTTTGGTCACCTAAAAGCTGGACAGTCACTAATAAACATGGTACTTGCGCTTTCAGGTTAGGAAGGGGCATAGCCGTTCGATATGATATGCCCGTCGCTGCGCAAGGTCATCCACGGTTGGAGACGCATATCCACCGTGGTTCATGATCCTGATAGGTCTCTTCCTACTACATAGACTACGATGAAGTGGTAGAGATATCTGAACATAGACGACATCAAATATGAGCCATTGCTACACAATGCAACGCTTCCCCCACGAGTACCGTGGTTATGCTCCGACTACCGAGGCTTATGTGGCGACAAGGTGCAGTAACGAGCCAAAAAGGCGGCGTGTCATGTTAGGCATGTGGCGCAGGCCCTAGCCAAAGACGTAGGTGAATTTGTGAATGAAAACCTCCGATGGCCAGTGGAGCGAGGAGAGAAAAGTAGGGAAGACGGGAGGAAAAAGAAAAGGAAATGCGATGAAAAAGCCAGATCAGCAAAACATGATTGTGAACCAACAATTACTTTTTGCCGTCTGATTAATTCGTACCTACAAGTGGCCACCTCAGCTGCGGCGGCCTACAGCACTTCGAGGCGAGGTAGCGTAGCTTGTTGAGTGCCTAGAGCCTGCTTTTGCGTGGCGCAAAGTGCTGAAGTGCGTGGCCCGCCAGCTGCCTGCCCGCTAACCTGTGCGGTAAGGCAGAAGCTCCCCTCATCATCAAGGTGGAAAGTGGGAGAAGCTTCGACCCTGTTGGCCCACCCACTGCATCATCGCACCTTGCGCCCCCAGGCTTGGCTTAGATAAGCCGATTCAGGTCCTGTATCATCGATCTTCCGGTCCGCCCAGGGGTTTCCGGTGATATCATTGGCCCAGGTCGTCGCCGTCACCGTCTACCCAGGTGGTGGTCTTTCGTAGTTCCGAAACTGGCCTCTCGACAGCTTTGAACCTTCGCCTCTTCATCAACCTCTTCTCATTACAAACCCTTCCCCTTCTTCCCGATATTGAGAGGGCCGCCGCCGCGAAAGTTTCCCCCCTTTCATTTTCCTTCCCTCCGCACACTCAAAACCTCACGAGCCGAGCCCGCACTTGTCTTGTGCGTGGACTGCGTCATTGTCCCCCGTGTTTGCCGAATCCAACCTCTATAGCTCTCTGTCAACCAGAAACGACGAGATGGCTCCTCAGCCCGACGAGAAGAAGAAGGTCAATTTGACGTAAGTTGGCCTCTTCCAAAGACTTCATCATCGGACTTTCCGGCTGACATTTCTTCCAGCGATCCTTCTCTCGCTCCCGGTGAGGCCAAGCACGTTCGTGGATCCCGCCTTTCTATCCGATGATTCCTTGTCTAACATCTCGTTACAGGAAGATGACACCTCAACTGCGATTCTCAAGAAGAAGAAGAAGCCTAACCAGCTGATGTATGTCTGGCTCTGGCGCACAAAGACGACCATCACTAACAATGCCTAGGGTTACCGATGCCGTCAACGATGACAACAGCATCATCGCCTTGTCTGAGGCGACCATGGACGCTCTCCAGCTTTTCCGTGGCGACACTGTTTTGGTTCGAGGCAAGAAGAGAAAGGATACCGTGCTGATCGTCTTGGCCGACGACGAGCTCGATGATGGCAGCGCCCGCATCAACCGAGTTGTGCGCCACAACCTCCGTGTCAAGCATGGTGACATGATCACCATCCACCCCTGCCCTGACATCAAATATGTAAGAATCATCTTGCTCGAGCGTGCCGGCCCACATACGCTAACCCCTGCTGCAGGCCAAGCGAATTGCCGTTTTGCCCATCGCCGACACCGTCGAGGGTATCACTGGATCTCTTTTCGATGTGTTCCTTGCCCCCTACTTCCGCGAGGCCTACCGACCCGTTCGGCAAGGCGATCTCTTCATCGTTCGCGGTGGCATGAGGCAAGTAGAGTTCAAGGTGGTCGAAGTCGACCCACCAGAGTACGGCATCGTTGCCCAGGATACGGTCATCCACTGCGAGGGTGAGCCTATCCAGCGTGACGAGGAAGAAAACAACCTGAACGAGGTGGGTTATGACGATATTGGTGGATGCCGTAAGCAGATGGCCCAGATTCGGGAAATGGTTGAGCTGCCTCTGCGCCACCCTCAACTCTTCAAGTCTATCGGTATCAAGCCCCCGCGTGGTGTGCTACTTTATGGCCCTCCTGGTACTGGTAAGACACTCATGGCTCGAGCTGTTGCCAACGAGACGGGCGCTTTCTTCTTCCTGATCAACGGGCCTGAAATCATGTCCAAGATGGCTGGTGAATCTGAGTCAAACCTGCGAAAGGCTTTTGAGGAGGCTGAGAAGAACTCTCCTGCCATCATCTTCATCGACGAGATCGACTCTATCGCTCCCAAGCGTGAGAAGACCAACGGCGAGGTTGAGCGACGAGTTGTTTCTCAGCTGCTCACTCTCATGGACGGCATGAAGGCCCGCTCCAACGTTGTCGTCATGGCTGCCACCAACCGTCCCAACTCCATCGATCCTGCTCTTCGACGATTCGGCCGCTTCGACCGTGAGGTTGACATCGGCATCCCTGATCCCACTGGCCGTCTTGAGATCCTTCAGATCCACACCAAGAACATGAAGCTTGGAGACGACGTTGATCTGGAGCAAATCGCCTCCGAGACCCACGGTTACGTCGGTTCCGATGTTGCTGCTCTCTGCTCAGAGGCTGCTATGCAGCAGATTCGTGAGAAGATGGATCTTATCGACCTTGATGAGGACACTATCGACGCAGAGGTCTTGGACTCATTGGGCGTCACCATGGACAACTTCCGCTTCGCCCTGGGTGTCTCCAACCCCTCCGCCCTTCGTGAAGTTGCTGTCGTGGAGGTTCCCAACGTTCGCTGGGAGGATATCGGTGGTCTCGAGGAGGTCAAGCAGGATCTCAAGGAAAGCGTTCAGTACCCTGTCGACCACCCCGAGAAGTTCCTCAAGTTCGGCCTCTCTCCGCCCCGAGGTGTTCTGTTCTACGGTCCCCCTGGTACGGGTAAAACCATGTTGGCCAAGGCTGTTGCCAACGAGTCGGCCGCCAACTTCATTTCTGTCAAGGGTCCCGAGCTTCTCAGCATGTGGTTCGGTGAATCGGAAAGCAACATTCGAGACATTTTCGACAAGGCTCGCGCTGCCGCGCCTTGCGTTGTCTTCCTTGATGAGTTGGATTCGATCGCCAAGGCTCGAGGTGGCTCCGTTGGTGATGCCGGCGGTGCTTCCGACCGTGTTGTCAACCAGCTTTTGACTGGTAAGTCCTTCTTGACAAGATGCATTGCAATTCGCCTGAGATGCTAACGCGTGATTAGAAATGGATGGTATGACTTCCAAGAAGAACGTTTTCGTTATTGGTGCTACCAACAGACCTGAGCAACTCGATCCCGCTCTGTGCCGTCCAGGGCGTTTGGACTCCCTCATCTACGTGCCCCTGCCTGACGAGCCCGGCCGTCTCAGCATCCTGAAGGCTCAGCTGCGCAAGACCCCAGTCGCGTCTGATGTTGATCTAGGCTACATCGCCTCCAAGACCCACGGCTTCTCTGGTGCCGATCTTGGCTTCATCACTCAGCGAGCTGTGAAGATCGCAATCAAGGAGGCCATTGCCGCCGATATCGAACGTACCAAGGCTCGTGAGGCCGCAGGTGATGACATGGATCTGGATGATGAAGCCGAGGACCCAGTCCCCGAGCTTACCAAGGCGCACTTCGAGGAGGCCATGCAGACGGCTCGCAAGTCTGTTTCAGATGTCGAGATCCGACGTTACGAGGCTTTCGCCCAGCAGATGAAGAACGCCGGCCCCGGCGCATACTTCAAGTTCCCCGAGGCTGGAGCCGAGGGTGAGGGTGCGTCCGGCGGCGACTCGTTTGGTGACGCTGGCAATGATGATGATCTCTACACTTAATGGCAGACGATTCAAGGTTGAGGCGTAACGCCAGTTCCGTGTATTTTAAAGGTTTTGCAACTCGCACATCTGCATCAACATGGGCTCACATCTCGTGGTTCGGATGATAGTCTCGCCACAAGTAGTGGTCAGACCTGGAGTGGGAATTGGTAGATTGGTAGAGAAGTAGAGGAACTGGCAACTTTGATACTGGTAATTCGGCACTGCGGCGGCCGCCCGTCTTCCTATGCGAGGCATTCGGGGTGCTTTGTTGCTTTCGGGCGCGTCGTCTTTGAAGGTGGCCAGCCAAGCCTGCAGGTGCGAACCACCAGCCATCAAGGGTGATTTCGAGCTTTATTTTGATAGACGATATCTGAATTGATTCCCTTTTACTCATTTCACGTCCGAGATGAATCGCCCCTCATACTGTGCCATCGACCATGAAATTGGAAGTCAATGGCTGATGGTAGGCCAATATAAACGGAGATGGGCACCACGAAGTGCCACCCTATGAAATGTGTTCGTAATTATTCTGAATTATTGGACTACTCGCTGACTGTACATATATAATGGGCATTGAAGCAAAGTTGCTTCATTCTAGCATTCCAATCCTAGATCCAGCTATCAGGCCTCTCCTTTCCTTCTTGATCCTGCTTGGTCGCTGATTTAAAAGGCAGGTATAGTGGTTGCGATATTTGTTTGTTGTTGTCTTCTCACAAGATTATGACTCAGATGTCAAAATCTTTTTTTTTTCTTCCCTCCCCCTTTTCCTCTTCTTTTTCCACCGTATTATCCTCCGTTGGATTGTAATCCTTCGCAACCATGACGAAAATCATCTCCAGATTGGCGTGGACGTGAACACGCCTTGAGGGCTCACCCTCGGTCATTGTTTTCTTCGGGGAAGCCAGCGACAGATCCATCCTCGGAGGACGCGAACGTTGCCATCAATCCGTGCACATGGCTGACGGGCTGTCCCCCCTTTAGCTCGTCCCATCCTCGATCTCGCAGACGGCTTCGAGGCTCTCTCGCGTGACCTTCAGCGCCTCCTCGATCACAGAGTCAGGGACGGCGAGACTGGACTTTTCGGCTGCGGCGGCGCCGTTGACCTTCTTAGCGTCGCCGTTCGTGGCGGCCTTGCCGTTGCTGCCGTTGGTGGTCGCAGTCGGCGCGGCGACGGAATCCTCGCGCACGTCGTCAAGCACGCGGCGCAGCAGCGCGGGGAACGTTGTGACCTCGCCGGAGCGGAGGAGCGTGAGCGCGTGGTTCTGGATGAGAGTGGGCCAGTTTGTGGAGTGGGCGTTGAGGGCATGAAGGAGGGACTCTTGGATCCTGCCAGTGAAGGGAGGGGGGGTTCCCTTTGTTAGCCAAAGTCCATCTTCCAGTGGCGGAAAGAACGAAAGACAGGAGCAGGTGATGAAGCCGCGCCCGCGCCCGCGCTCATGCTTCTTGATAGACTTACTTGGAGACGTGGCCGTCGCGTAGGAGCAGCGTGTTGATTTGCGATCGTAGATCAGGGTCGAGGGTGGCCGGCGTGTAGTTCGCCGCCGCGGAGGGGACCTTGACTGGCGTGGACGGCGGTTGAGACATGACGGGCAGACCACTCGAATCGGGTTGTAGGACGCGACGCAAAAAGCTCGTAAGAAGCTGCAAGATGGCGGGCGGGTGTCTCTCCGACGGAACCGTGGAGTGCGCGCCCGCAAAGGGGAAAGTGGCCGTGTAACGTTGGAGTCGAGAGGTGCTACAGGTCTGGGTCGAATCGCATCGATGCTCCGTCGCCGCGGGCCTTCTCTGTAAAATAAACCGCCTTTCGTTCGCCGCTGCGACGGTGCTTCGTCGGTTCCCTGGGGGTTTGATGGCCTTCACGCAACACAAACGGGTTGGTTAGCGACCCCTGCGAGTAGGTTCGTCCTGTCGCCCAGCCCCGGGTTACGTTACGTACTTGATATCGTCCGCGCTATCAGGGGCGTCTCCAGTGGCGCACCGAGGCAGGAAATAACTGGACAAGTAGCCGTCGTGCGGGTTTGATGTCGTCTTGACGATGAGTACGAAGGACGGAAGAATGATCGGGCGGGACGAGGCTGAGAGTTGGGGCAGGAAGTATTTCTGGTGAGTGGCACAAGGCTGAGGGCTCCGTCGCAATAGCAGGGGTTCCTGTTGGTCCGCGCCTTAATAACTGCAGTCGGTCAGTGGGCCAGCTCCCGGTGCGAGAGTGGAGGGTGGAGGGGGGAGGCGAGAGGCCTTGTGGGGTCCCGTTCGCCGAACGTTCACATTCAGATTGTCAAAATGTGGAGAGCTGTGGCCCGTTTCGGCGGCACCCACACTCCGCGGCCGGCGAGCCTACCCTGCACTGTCGAGGACACACCTGGAATTGGAACTTTCGTCGAGGTACTCTACCTTACCAGCATGTACAACAAGCTGCTCTGCTCTGCTTGAAAAGGTCTCATTTTCGTCATCTTTGTCATCGTCTTGCTTGATAGCTTCTGCTTTTCGCCCATGGCGAGAGACCGTTTGCCTGCCTGCTTGAAAGTCTGACTTTCTGAACCATGTTGTGTCACACACTGGCGTCGACACGTCGACAGACTTCCCGGCTCATGATCACAGTCATCACCAGATTCGTAAATATGCGCAATCCAAATCCTGGAATTGTACCCTCTCGCTCGGAAAGGACCAAGCACAACCCGAAACGTGTGCATCCGGAAACAACAAAATTTGTTTACACACCACGAAGTACATGGATGATAGGCAAGTCTGCTCCCCCGCAGCGGCTTGCTTTCTACACAACCGCATCCGAGACGAATGGATGGATGTACGCATCACTCCCACTCAGGCATGCTCGGTCACCAGACTACCGGAAGGTCACCGAGCAAGACTTCCGGCAGATCGCTCATTATTCCATCATTATTCCACCATACGAAAACGGCTACGGCATGTTCGGTAGAAAGAACCCCTGCTCCGACGCCGCCACCGAGGCGATAGCACTTTCTCGACGATGGAGCGAAGAGCTGTAGATCACCATGCGGATTTGGCAGGACAGCCAGAAGTTGCAAGGCCAACAAATGCGCGCAGATGGCGATGCTTGGCCGTACTTGAGACAGCTTCAAGGGATGCATGGTGTGGTATGCGGATCGGGCCGTTGGGACCGGCTCTCCCATCAAACAGACATGGACCACCTCGTCGCCGTCATGGCTGCATATATTACCCCATGATTCTTCGAGGCACAGTTGCCTCCCAAGTGGTTAGCAAAAAAACCCGGACCTCGAAACCACAGATAGACTCATAAATATATAATAAGTTAGCTTTTTTTCATAGATAAATCCCCACAAAGTACCTTAAGTAAATCTTTAAAATAAATATTAATTTAATTTTAAAATAATTTAATTTTTCTCTAATTTTTCTTCTAATTTCCTAAGGTACTACTCCTAACGATAACTGTTTTGCAGTCCGGGTATTTTTGCTCGCCACTTGCCTCCCTTGCCTTTCACCGAGTCACGTACAGCCAACTGCCGTTGTCGAGCGGCACCGTGTACCTGCTCTGCTACCCTGCTCCGGGCCAAATTCCTTCCCGTCACATGAGCCCTTGCGGCCGCGAGTTTAAGTTAGCATCGTCTGATTGGGACTTCTGACAGCCCGTTATATCCCTACACGCCACCGTGACGTTGATCGGTCTGTCCTAAACAAGACGTGTCGTTATGCAAGCCCCAGGCGGTGAGCGGCATGAGGAAAAGCAATGTAGAAAGTGCTGGACCATGCTCGCCAACCACGACCGAAGACATGCTCGGCCATGCGGGGAAGAATGCGGACTATTCCATCCTGACCGCCACGCCCTGCAGGTGTAGGGACTGGACCCGGCTTGGGCGTGTGCCTTCATGTGAGCTCGTTTCGCTGGCGAAATGCATTGTTGGCGACTCGTCGACACAAGATAGGCAAATATTGGCAGACGGCACGTATCGTCATGCAGGGCCTCGTGGAAAGCCAGGACTGGACGGGACCCCAGACCCGGCGATTAGGTCATCCGGGGATGTTGCCCGCCGGAGGTAGTACCACGGAACACATATGGTAGTTAAGCGACATATACTTTTTGCGAAAGAGTTGGACCCGACGGAACGAGGCCGCGAGGGGGTTTCAAGGGCAGACACGCCTTTCTGATGCCCGGCTTCTCAAACATCGACCCACAGCAGCAGTGGTTGGCTCGCAATGGTTGCCCACCATTACGATTGATTCTGGGCGTAAGCCACTATGGGCCTGGAGACCGGAGGTTGTTCAGGACCACGCAGCGTTTGGCTCGTGTGAGAAATGTTGTGATTCTCCCCATAAGCCTGGGTGGGAAAACTCGTTGATCGAGTCAAGCTTTCACGCCAACCGTAACGTCGGGTCCGACCCGCACAAGCGCGCGTGCAGTGGAATTCGCAGACATAATGTGCTGTAACGCCAGCCCAAAAGATGACAGGGAAAATTTAGAACGATGCAGGCGAGATGTTATGCGTGGTTTTTCGTCAGAAATCAATTTCAACACAATGCCATGGGCCAAACAGTGCCGGCCGGCAAGCTACAGGTTCTTCATATTATCAGGAGTTTCAACGTATGATTAGGAGCGAAGAGGGAGCGAGTGAGCGTCGATGCTTGATGGGCTGGTATTCTGGACCGATGGCTGTTTTGGGCTGTTGGCTAGTTTGTGCTGGGGGTTGTGGAGCTGCAGACAGCTCCTTTTCTCCCATCGTCCTCGTTGGAAGAGAGGAGACAACAACAAGTGCTCTTCCAAGCTGAAATCGAGGCCCACTCGCTTGGCATGTGGCAATTCGTAACTGTTACCTCTTTCAAGCACCAGTCGCAACTAACGGCAGTAAGTGAGTACGGGTACTACCTCAGATTATACTGTGGGTGTTCGACACACTGCGAGGGTGGAAAGGGCGCCATCTTGCCGCGTCGTTTGTTCCCATTCTCAGTGGATGGTCCTGCAAATCGTAGATTCGTGAGCTGTTTGCCCATAGCGTAGCCTTCTCCGATATTTCCCGTCAGAGGCGCACATAATCGGACGTTGGGCTCAGAAAAAAAGGAGGTTTCGGGCTCAATCTGACCAAGTTGACCGCGAGGACATAAGCGGAACTACATATTTCGTTGTCTTGAGTTGCTCGAGATCGAAGCCACCACACTGTCCGTGGTGTGAGTGGAACCAGAAGCCAAGATCAAGCGGCGACAGGGGTCTTTGGGGTAGCTCATCGGTAGCTCCAACAGAGTGGTGTGGAGTCCTGGGCTGGCAGACAAACATAAGTCGGCGCCCACCTGTCCTTAAGTACTGTGCAGGAGACATGATAACTTCCACATCAATAGGAACCTGACCTTTCGGACATATCACCACGCAAAGGAGGACAAGCGAAAAACCACGGACCAGGGATGAACGGCTGTCCATGCGCGCTGCTCTTGTATTCGTCAAGGCCTCCCCATAGGAAGAGATTGGCGAGGAACAACTGGGGCCCCATCGCCTGCCTCTGAAGCTTCGACAACTCATTGCCAAGGTACCAGGGTCGTACAGGCACTGTCGGGGATTCAACATGCGGGGAGCAGCGGATAAAATGACCCAGGCTTTCCTCCTCAATGCAGAGCACCATCACATGGGAAGCGCAAATTGGCCATGCAGGCACGTCGAATGGATCGCCCATCGGTGTTGCCGGTAGTCGACAGCAGGACGTCTCACTGCACCCGCATGTCCGCCCGCATCCACATCAAAGCAGGCGCGCGTTCGCTACTGATGAAGAGTGGTACACTGACGAGAACCACCAGGCGAGATGCTGCGCAACCTGACC
Organism: Paramyrothecium sp. XJ0827; assembly: GCA_020881915.1. Taxonomy (NCBI): domain Eukaryota; kingdom Fungi; phylum Ascomycota; class Sordariomycetes; order Hypocreales; family Stachybotryaceae; genus Paramyrothecium; species Paramyrothecium sp. XJ0827. Next base: position 4,347,150 of record JAJFPB010000005.1, on the reverse strand, counting down.
ATGGTCGCAAGGTATTCAGTGGCAGGAACATTGATCCAGTTCCACAAGCTTTGTAGCTGCAGCCTCATTTGCATTACGTGAGCACGGTGCATTGCCTTGTTTCCCCGTAGTGTGTATCTGGAGCCGGCTCGGTGGCTTTAAGTCGCCGGTCGGTGGGAGATACGACAATCGACAAGACATGTTCTGGGCAGGCGAAAGCTGGAGCTATGAATAACAAGGCACCATTGCATATGCGATAATCAATTTGACCAATCGCCGACTCGCTGCAGGTTCTGACCGGTCCAGCCAGGGGTAATTGGAGGCTCCCTTGGATGTCGCTCATCGCATCATAAGCGTGTGATGTGCCTGCACGGTGGCTGTCAGAATACCACGGTTAGATTTGAGTTGTGTAACAAGGGTACATAACAAAAGCAGTACTCCCAGAAAAGGCTAGTAACGTCATTTCAACGGCTAACTGACTCTGCCAGCATGGCAGCAAGAGGTGGAGGTACAACAGTGAATCGAATAGTTTTGCGTCTGACGAACGAACAGGGAATGTGACCTGGCGATAGAACATCGTCCCATAACTAGGCAGAGATCACTTGCGAGTGTTTGAGTAGAGCTTGGCTTCAAGGGCGCCCGAATATGCCAGGCTTTGCCAATGTACTTCCACGGCTGTACCTGAAGTCCCACAGTTGTTTGCTCAATGGCTACTTTGATCCATAGCATCCGGTCTGTAGACGTAATCAGATGAATGAATCGACCGTTCTGGCACTTCGTTTTGTGATAGTGGAATAGCTCGCGCATATCAGGGTTGCAGCGGGAGAAGTTGGGTGTGGAGGCATACGGAACCCCCCTGGTTCCGGGCCTGGGGTCGAAGGCGCAGCACTGCAGACAGGTCACTCCAGTCTGGAACATGTGTGGTGGGTGTGCCCGTGTCTGTCTGTGAGGTAGAAAGCTCAGTCGAGGTGCATGCATCTTTGGGAAGGAACTGGTAACCTGTGAACTGCGCGCTCTGCCAATTCATCAATGTAGATGAACGGCTCGGAATGTCCTAGCGGTATTCTAAAGGCCGCAAAACCAATGCGGATAGCAGTGTTATTGCCGCGGACAAGGAGGGAGCACTTCTAGAAGCGGCCGTGCTGGCGCCGCCGTTGTGCAGCGGCAACACGCGTCATGAATGCTGTGGAAAGATGTAGAATGACGACTCAGATTGGTGAGGCACGGATCAGGATTCACAAGTCCACGGCCAAATGCAGGCGTCCGGGGCCAGTTGGGGCCGTATGCTCGTGGCTCCCATGTCCTCAGGCACATCCAAAGTGGCCCAGAGGTCGGCCACCCCTGGCACCCCTCTGGTCCTGGCAACCGGGTTCGGGGTAGATGGAGAAGGCATGGGTTTGAATGGTGCCAGAACAGCTTTTGACAGATAGGTGTTTTTTTGGGCGTGCAGGGCGGCTCTGTTGGGATGATGGAGGATCCGTCCAGAGGTTCACCAGAAGACGGGTAGGGGGGCGAGAGGTTCAATGACCGGGAAGGTGTGGAGTAGATGTAAGTTGGGATAAGCTAAGGTAAGACAAGTTGGAAGGCAAAGGCCAGCTTGGCCCGGTACCTTCAAGGCTTTGGAGACAAGGAAGGAGCCTGCCTGCCTGCCTGCCTCTGGTACCTTGGACCTCAGAACAGTGATGCGGGCCATACGGCGAATAAGGCACGGCCGAGCAAGGTTGGATGAGGGAAAGGCAAGGCAAGGCAAGGTTAAGGATAAGGTAAGAAGGTTACCTTTATTTGCGATATACCTTAGACGAGTTGACCTGTCACGCTACCTAGTAACTCAAGCACTCGGCATACCCTTTGTCTACCTACCTCCGTTACCTTACCTTACCTTACCTCACCTTAGATAAGTACCTTACTTGCCTCGCCGACTCAGGTGGATCACAGGTCGGTATTCTCATACATTGTTGAACATGGCACCTTGGTTGACTGAAGCTACTCCCCAATTTTTCCAAAAGCAAGGGAGGTATGCATCGAAAGGGACTTTGATAATACATGCTTTACCTGAAGCAGGTAAGTTGAAGCCTGAGAATCTGACGAATCGTTCTTGGAAGCCGACGCTCGTATCGAACAGACCACAAAAACTAAGTAAATAACACAGTGAACCGGGATCAAGGTCGAAGGGATCCAAGAAGCAAACACCTGCCACCACCAACTGAGCTAAGGCACTGGACCGGGCACTAACCGCAACCCCCCTCCTTGCCTTAGTGGTCCTGCATAGCGTGTAATCGTTCAGGGTTTAACGGGTTTAGCTTCTCCAACACGTCTGCTAGCCCAGGCGGTGAGATGAGGCCAGAGCCGGAGACGGAGCCAGCAGCCGGCGCGGTGGCCCGGACACGCAACGCGAGATTGGCGCCCTCGTCTTGTGTGATGGGCTGCATTTTACCCGTGTGGCTTGAGCAGTCTTTCTGTTAAGCATGGCCTGGCATTCATAGCGTTGCATTCGCGGGTTGCAGAATGGCTTACCTTGCTGGTTGATTGAGCTCGTTCCCTCAACCGGATCCGGTTATACGACTAGCATGCGTCTACCGATGGACGACTCGAGTGACGGACTCGGACCCTGGAAGGTGCATCGCTTACCTAGTGTGGCATGTCGTTCGTTTCATGACGTGAAATCCCCATGGCCATGGCGCTCGCTTCGTCTCGCCTTGCATTGCATCGCAGCACCTTACATTCGCATCCACGTCCACCTGGAAGTAGAGCCCGCATTTACAGATACGTCAGGGTAGGCCACATGTACCGCTGTCAGTTGTCCCGAAGAGGGATGAGCTGGCAACAACTCACCAATAGCCATCGAGGAGATGGGGACCTTTGTTGTCTCTTTTCTCACCGGCCTAGCTGCTCCCTGCATTTTGGTGTTTTTTTCGTTGGTGACGTTCAAAACGGCAACGAATAGGAATACAGGAATTGAAGCTGTCTTCTTTTATCTTTTCGAAACAAATCCAATGTCGCTGGCTAGTGGTACGGCTATATGCTTCTTTCACCGCTTTGCAGAAGACGGCCATCCGGTGCATTACTGTACCATCGGCCTCAAATCACTGTCTGACCCGTCGTTACTTGCGACTTACGAGCATCGGGACTGATCGGGACTACCAGGGGGGAGTTCAATGGAGAAACACAAGCCCTCAACCTGACTCTCTTGTAGCACATTCGTTTCTGGTACGGGGAGCTGATGCTGCTTGCTCGGATCCACGATCACCGATCTTCCACAATCGACGTACACTGTATGGTTACCGCGGTAGATGCGCTAATAGAAGTTGACCTTTTACTTTAGTGTCAATCGTGGTTGGGATTATCTAGCCTCCTGTTTCAGGTAGTTGTATTTTGCCCCTGCGCTCAAGCGTCAATAGATGCATGCTGCTGCCAGCCATTGATTGCCAGGCAGCCAAATGATGAAGACACAGCCATGTGCTTTAGAAGACGGAACCCAAAATGGTTATTTTTCAATTGCAGAACCCACGTCAAGTTACTAGTCGGCGGTAAATCGGAGCATCACGTATCATATCTCGATTCTCCTTCACTTTCCTGTATTATCGACTTCTCCTATCTGTGCTAATGTACAACGCTGAACTCGAGCATCAGCTTTAGGTAGGTAAATAAACGGATTGAGAAGAGAACGCCCACTGTGCATCTACATGGCTGGCGGGTCACGACATTTCGGCCACTGCATCGACTCTGAGACTATGTATTGCCTCATAAAGGTCATTCTCCGAAGCCTCCCCTCCCTTACACAAGGCAAGGCGTCTATCCGGCTTGCCTGCGCAGTACACCAAACGGGGGCTGGTTCCGCATTTACGCTTCATTGGAGCTGGATATCTACCTAGCTAAAGGCGACATCTGTGCCTTGTTTGTTCCCAAAATGTCGGATGAGAAAGCACTCCTTTGTTGTCATGTTTTTTGTTTTTTTTCCCCTCTGCAATGGAAGGCCACGAACTACAACACTGATTAATCAAAGGCAAGGCAAGGGTAACCATATTCAACGAGGAAGGCCCCCCCCATCTTTTGGACCTGGTCTTTGCACTAGACAGCCCACTTATAATTCGTTGTAGACTGACCCTGGTCACGGACCCTGCCTTGACCTCATCTACAGCGTGGTCTAGGATGATCGTAGCTGCATCCTATCGACAAGGGTGGTGTTGAGATACTGTAAGAGAGAGTACGACATGCAGTGCAAGCCACTCTACATCACAGCATCTCACAGCTGCCCTACATGAGAGAACATGACCTGTTACCGAGACGACTTGCTGCGGTCGGGCGTACAAGCGGATCGAGATAGGGCACGCCAGGTCTCGGTCGGGTCCTCATGGTTGTAGATTCAGATGAGACCGAATTGCAAGCTTGTGCATGTCATCGACGAGGGGAGGGGGGTGCTGTGCTTTTCGCACTCCCACCCTCATGTGCTTCTAATGGAAGACTGGGGGAACGCTACGGCTGTATTTGGACCAAACTATCATTTGCGACAACACCACCGTAGGCCTCAAGGTAAGGTAGGGTTGAGGTAGACATCCTTTTTGAGCCCGAGACGACGGGGAAAACAGAATTCGCAATGGATTGTTCGCTTCCGCATTAGGAGAGTGGCTGGATTAATATCGAGGTGCAGTATCAATCAACGCATGAGAAGGCAAGCACGAAGACTATGCCTGGGCTGCCCCTACTCTGCTACAATTCCATGTATTCTTATATCTATTCCGGTCAGACCCTACTGTCTTTTTCTCCCTCTATTTCTTTTCCTTCATCTTTCCAACAGATCAGCCGAGCCGCCGACGGCTACCATCAGCGGATTTGTCTCACCATCCACACATAATCCGGAGCGCAAACTACGTTGCCTCGACGAACCATCTTGCGTACTGAGCTTTACCTTGCCTACCTTACTTCCCACCCGTGTCTTTGCGCCCGCTCGTCTGTCTCTACCTCAACCAGAAATCTTGCTCTGCCTTGCCTTGCCTTAGTTTGCCTCGCCTTGATATCTTTCTTCGAGACAGATCTGGTTGGGAACCAATATCGAAAAATTGGGACCGCTGTTTTCTCCTCCCCCGGCCCCGCCATCAACGTTGGAACGATATAGAATCCATCTTTCCATTCCTGCATCTTCGGCCCAGAGCTTACATACAAGACATACCGGCGACGCAAAACAACAGGTTTCGGTTGGCACGCGACAGAGAGGGAAGAAAAGATAATCCACCCTCCCTGAATTACCTGTCACGAGGAAGCGGACGTTCCAAGGCCAAGAGCGAAACCCCACTACCATCGGAAACCGGTGACAGCTCTCGGTTCGCACTCCCACACACCTACGCCCCTCCCCTGTTCCCCTAGGAGCATACCAGCGGTAGTCCGGGTTAAAGCTACCTTGTCTGGACCCGGCGGAGCAAACAGCTCCTGGCTGAACCGCAAGCAAACCAAGGCCAGGGCCGTCCTCGTTTGAAGGCTTTCGCCACTGACCCAGCAGAGTCAGGTGCCCCACCAAGCGGCTAAGCCATCACCTGGGCTTTCTTGAGCCGAGTTGCCCACTGACGAATCCCGACTCGGCGGCCAGGCACATCGCATATACTGAGTGGTGCCCCGTTCTGTGCTCGACTCGAACTCGAATCCCGATTCGTCCCTCTCGATAGAGGCCGACTCGTACCTCCATCTACCACCACCACCAGGACCACCACCACCGTCGTCAGCAGCGCCTGCACCACCATCTGCACCTATCCAGTAGGCTACGCAGTCGGGACGTGGAGACAGGGAGAGGTAAGGTACTCTACATATCTCAAAGTACCTTTTGCTCAAGCAAGGTGTCTGCTGCACCTCGCGCAGGGAAGGTCCTCATTGCGGGCGGTACTTGCCTTTGCCTGGCACAACAACTTTCCTACCTACCTTACCTTACCTACCAACCTTACCTTGTGGTATTGACCCGACCATCCATCCCACCTACTCCGTCTCACACTTTCACGTCTAAAAGTACGACGCTTCCCTGCGTCTCCCGCCTCTTCCTCCCCCCATTCACGCCTCTCCACGGGGACAAGCATCACACATCGTCCCTCTGTCTTCTCTAACCTCTGCCAGTTGCTGTGGGCAGAGCAATGGTTCAGTTTCGGTAACTGCCCACCATCACTCACCAGTACGTTGCAATCCTAGCTGTTGGCTTCGCCCTCCACAAAGGCGAGCCCCCGACACCCTCTCCTCCCTCAACTGCGTTCTCCTTGGCTATCCCCATTCTGGCTTTTTGCTGATCTGGCCGCGCTGCCTTGTCCCAGTCTTACCATGGTGGCTCTCGACGAGATACCGCCCGACCGGCGTAACGAAACCGATGTCCACGACACCATCGCCGACCAGGTCCTTAGGAACACCGAGTACCTTTATTCTCTGGTTCTCCTTGTGACATTCATCTCAGGTGCGGCCTGGTACAGCATAATCAACGCAAAAAAAGAAGAAGATGTCATCCAGTCGCAGGTGAGAGGGCCGGGTGGAAAGCCACTGCCCCTCACTAAGCGTACGAGACGTGACGACGGCGAGCGCAAAATCGGCCCTCACTTTGGTCCTACAGGCAAGAACGTCTTTCGTGCCCTCGCGGCCGGGGTGTTTCTCACATACGTGGCGACTGGCACGTCTATGCTGGACCATGCCTTTCGATACGAAAACCCCTTCCTCTGGTCGAAGCAAGGTCTGGCTTGGGCAGGTGAATGGACAGTGGTATGTTGTTAATCTACGCTCTTTGCTTTCGTTTGCCTCCTTTGTGTGAAACCACTAACTCTGGGTTTGCGCCTTATAGGTACATATTCTGGGCGCCGTTTTCTTCTACCTCTACATACTTTTCTCCCTGTTCGACTGGCGCAAAGGCCCCAATATTGTCCATCTCATCGTCTGGGTATTGGGTCTAATGGGAGAGCTCGTCCTGTTCATCACAACATTCCTAACCGCCACGGACTGCCAAATTGGCGCCGTGCAAAACCAGGAACCTCAGAATGAGGGAGGTTGCAGCAACCGCTGGGTTCGCACCGATCTCGTACTGTACTTTCTGCGAGTGCTTCTTCTTCTGGGCCTCGTTGGATTGTATTGTGCTGCATGGGCTAGGAAGGTCAATCGCAAGGTCGACCGGAAGGCCGAGGAGGGCCGCTCATCCGAGTCAACTCCCCTACTCAACGGGTATCGTCGGTCATACGATTCCCCAACTGGGCCTGAGCCGAACGGACGACGAACACGAGGGCGCAGCATCTCCAATGCTGCCAAGGCTGCGGGAGCTGGTTGTGCGCGTAAGGATGACCAGGCTGCATTTTACCGACCTCAAAAGCTTCCTCACAAGACCTGGTGGGAGTACCTTCGTGGCTACTCCCTTTTCTTCCCGTACCTTTGGCCCAAAGACGCGGTGATTCTGCAGATGCATGTTCATATATGCTTCATTCTGGTCATTCTGCAGAGGTTGGTGAATCTAGCAGTGCCGTGGCAAATTGGAAACACTGTCAGAGCAATTGAAACTGTTGTGAAAGAGCTCAACCAGGACCCTAACAAGACGTTTACGCTGGATATGTTTCCCTCGCGGGACGTTTTGCTGCTTGGAGGTTTGTGGATTCTTCAAGGCCAGTCTGGCCTCCTCGGGTGTCTCCGCTCGCTACTATGGATTCCCGTATCCCAACATTCCTATCGAGGACTTACGACTGCTGCTTTCAATCATGTTCACTCGCTGAGCCTTGATTTTCACCTGTCGAAGCGGACCGGTGAAGTACTTTCAGCATTGAACAAGGGCTCCGCTATCAACTCGTTCCTGGAACAAGTCACATTTCAGGTCTTCCCTATGCTCATCGACCTCTTCGTGTCTATCACCTTCTTCTACCTTAAGTATGGACCGATTTATGCTCAAATCAATCTCGTGGATACATGTTGGTATCTTTACATGACCATCAAAATGGCATCGACTCGAGCCGACCAAAGGCGGGAAATGACCAACGCAGATCGAGAAGAGGAAGCTGTCAAGAATGACAGCATTTCAAGTTATGAGACTGTGAAGTACTTCAACGCCGAAGAATTCGAGTCAAGGCGGTATCAAGACAAAGTCGGCGCTTTTCAGAAAGCAGAGGCCAAGGTTCAGATGGGCATGGTCCTAATGAACATTTGCCAGACGATCGTATACAATCTCGGACGGCTTTTAGCGACTGCGGTCTGCGGCTGGCAAGTGATCGCCGGAACAAGGAATGCGGGTGACCTGTTTACTGTCATATCTTATTTGACACAGCTTCAGGGACCACTCAACTACTTCGGTACTTTCTACCGTACCGTTCAGCAGGCGATGATTTCCGGTGAAAGGCTTTTGGAGCTTTTCAAGATCCAGCCTTCTGTGGTAGATGGGCCACATGCTGTACCTCTCCGAAACTTCCGAGGTCATATTCGATGGAACAATGTCAGCTTTGCATATGATCCGCGCAAGCCGGCCCTACGCAACATCAGTTTCGAATGCGCCCCCGGAACGACGACAGCTTTTGTCGGCGAGTCGGGCGGTGGCAAATCTACTCTCTTTCGCCACATGTTCAGATACTACGATTGCGATGAAGGCAGCATCGAACTTGACGGCAGAAATGTGAAAGACCTTACGATTGCCTCGGTCCGCCGGCATATTGGAGTTGTACCACAAGACACCACGCTCTTCAACGAAACACTTATGTATAACCTGAAATACGCCAACCCGGCTGCAACGGACGAAGATGTTTACGCGGCATGCAGAGCTGCAAGCATTCATGAACGAATCATGTCTTTTCCCGACCAATACCAGACCCAGGTTGGCGAGCGTGGATTGCGGTTGAGCGGTGGCGAAAAACAACGTGTCGCTATTGCCCGCACCATCTTGAAGGATCCTCGGATCATCATGTTAGATGAGGCAACATCGGCTTTGGATTCTCACACGGAGCAAGAAATCCAGGACAATGTGTGGAATATCGGACAAGGACGGACCTTGCTGATCATTGCGTACGTGCCCTGCTTTTGTTCTGATGATTTGGGCACGACTAACCTCACTTCTTTGTAGGCACCGATTATCTACCATTACGCATGCTGACCAGATTATCGTGCTCAATGCGGGAATGGTCGTGGAGAGAGGCACACATGACGAGCTTTTAGCAGCTCGCGGCCGTTATGCTTCTATGTGGGAGAAGCAAATCCGAGCCGAGCGGGCGCTGGACGCTGCCAGGGAGGCCCACCTCAAAGCGGCTAGAGCGTTGAGACGGGCTAATATGGGTGGCAAGAAACAACCAGAAGATCCTCTCGAGGGCTACAACAGCCTCAAGCCATCAGGGCCGCTCTCTGGGAGCTTGGGTGGCCACAAGGCGGGCGTCAATGGCGAAGTGGAAGGCGAAAGTACCTCCTCCTCTTCGTCAACCGCTGGTTCATCCGCCTCCTCCGACGCGGAATCAACTCACGGCTAATTATCTTTCGCGCCTTGGCATCAAAAGCCACAGCCGTATTAACCACCTATTTTCGCAACGAACCTGGCGGATGACCTGTCTCACGGATACCGAGTTCGATCCGACCGGGTGGCAAAGACGGCGATTCAGGATCGCTGCGTACCAATCTTTTCCGTCTGACTTTCGCGCCGACAGCAATAACGAGCCCTGGCGCAGGCAAGGTCGAATTGGCCCCGATGAACAGCATGGTTGCCACTTACTTTACTCGTTTTGAGATCGATACGAGACACGATTACCACCATCAGACAACAAATGTCAACATCTGGTGTAGAGTTTGCATGTTCCGGCGTCTGGGGTTTATCACGATTTCTGATTTTGCCCTGCGGTTCTGGCCGAGTTTGTCGGCTTTACATACACGACTCGAACAGGCGTGCTGTAGTCTTGGGATTTCATGATCCCCAGACAGAGTTTCTCTTTTGGCGGCTTTTCGATGACGGTGGCCAGTGTTTGCCCAGTCTCGATTTTGTGGCACAATATGTCACGTCCAACATGGTACAGTCACTCGTTCTCGCTCTTTGTTTTGTGAAGGAGTGAACTGTCGACTTCTTCTGCGATCGAATCCACGAGGATGAATCTTCTTCATTTGCATAGTCGACGCCGTCTGAGGCGCGCTTCCTTTGCGCTTTACATTTCTAAGTTGCATGGGCCAAGAACCCGTAATTCATTGTCGCCGAATATGGCAAGGCACTTCTTGTTATTCCAGTTAACAAGTCTCACCACTTTTACAACCCACAGAAAAGGGGTATTGAAGAGCATTGTGGGGGTTAATGAAGCAGGGGGAGGTAATCATGGAACACTCTCAGCGCGGCCAGCGAGAGGTGGAGGGGGACGGAGTTTAGCGGATACCATTTACTGAGATTTATTTCTGCTTTCGCTTTTATCAGCAAGCGTCGTTGCGCTCTGCATGAGGACATGGTTTTTCGGTGGTAAGGCAACGGGTAGATGGAAAGGTGTATAGACGCGGCTGGCAAAAGGTGCTACAGCCGAGGAGACTTCTAGGTCTCTTGCATACAGCAGTGTTTCGAATTTCAAAAGATGACTGTGACTTTCGGTCACCGGCTTTACTGGCCATCTGGTTTAGGAGGAGAGACGGACGGTCATGAAGTGGATGACGTGTTGAATGGACGGGGGAATATGAGGAACGGACAAAAAAAGACGAGCTACGTGAGCGAGCATATAGCGATTAAGCGCAAGCAACAGTGTGATAAAGCTACTTTTTCTTTCGAATCATTGCCGAAGGTCCATTCTGAACTGAAGAGCAATCCGATCCAAATGCAGCCCTACACTCTCCAACGTGAAAGCCTCAGCTTCTTCGTAACGGCCTCGGCTTTAGCCACGCTCACACTGGTCTAGAATGCCGCAGGTACTGCACGTGCGCTGCTGCTGTCCACGATGCGTCAAGGGCACAGCCGCACCTCCCCGAGGCAGCTCAACAAAATGCAAATAAAAAGTGATTAAGTACGCCTAATTAACATACGTTTCAGATGACGATGCGGAGGTCCGGAAGGTAATGTACAGTGTAGAATAGAAACAAGAATGTTGTTGATACAGAGGTTGTTTGAATAGGGGGTCACAGGCAGCCTCGACGCAATCGCTTCCCCGTCTCCCTTGTATGAAAGCACGGACGCACCTCTCCTGTCCGGAGACTTCCGTGTTCCAAGTCTGCCGGACTGCAGACAGGCGCGGCTTCACGAGGGCATCGTGAATCCAAGTTTGCCTTGCCGTTTCGTCAGCCCAGCGATCGTTTTCCGCCCCCCTCCGTGGCTAACCACCGTCTACCTCTCCACCATATTACTGAACTGTTGCGAATGTACCAGGTAGGCGTGGGCAATTTCCCGTCTCTCGCCCGATGCACAACATGGAAATGCTGAGAAAGCGAATGTGTTCCAAGTATATCAAGACGCCAGTCGATTTTGCCCACCTCATAGTCACATGCGTCGTCTCGGGCGTCTCAGTGGAAAACATCGCGAGGATGGGCCTCCTCTCCTTATGTTCCGCTTCGTATTTGCTATGCCAATTAAAAAAAGAAAAGATCACAATGACATCGCCAATGCGAGCCCTGGACAGGAGTTTTCGTAAAGGGATGACAAGGCAATCGAGAGAACAGGAAGTTCCAAGTCCCTGTAGCTCTGGAAACTTAGTGAGTTGATCCGTTCTGTTTTGCCCCGGACAGTGTGCCGTTGCTGGCGATACCGTTTCCTTCGACGGCTAGGGCCTTCTTCGTTGCCGGCTGTGGCTCATCCTCTTCATACTCATCCTCGTCGTCCTCCTCGGGTTCCTCATCATCGTCGGATCGGTCGTCGTCTGCCGTCTTGTCCACGATGAAACGGTAGGCGATGCGGACAATGAAGAAGAGCCAGAAGAGGTTCAGGGCCTGCAGGGCGGAGAGCAAGGTAGCGGTGATGACTTGACTAAGCCGGCACTTGTACTGCTCTGTGTCCCAGTTGAGCTCGAAGGGACCGACGGTCTGGAACTCGGTGAAGAGAGACCAGATGATCTTGAGGTTGATGAAGTGGCGCAGGTAGACCCAGGCGCACATGAAGAGGAAGAAGTAAGGTGCCACGATGGGGTGGTCGATGTAGTTGAGCGACTTGGAGGTGGCGAGGAAGAAGTCGCTGATGTCGTGTGTGGTGTAGACGGCGATACCCATGTAGGTGAAGTGGAAGCGGTAGCTTAGGGCGATGAGAGCGAGGCTGACGACGTGGTGGCCGATGAGCTCCTTGAAATCCTTGCGGGGCTTCTCGAGGCCGAGGACGAGGACGATGGCCTGCTGCGCCCAGTAGGCCGCCTGGAAGAGGTAGTAGAACTTGACGACGCCCTCGTGGGTGCGGTGGGGGAAGTCCTCGTACATGCCGCGGGTGTTGAAGTACCAAACGGGAGTACGGCTCATGACGTAGAGGCCGGCAGGGCCGAGGAAGCCGAAGTAGACGGCGGTGTACATCTGCTCCATGAAGCGGGCGTACTTGGCCTTGGGGATGCCGGCGTAGCGGGCGAGGGGCTTGAGCATCTCCTGCATGATGAACTCGCGGGTGAAGGTGAGGACGATGATGTAGAAGGAGACGAAGGCGATGTCCCACGGGCCCTTGCCATAGTGGACGGGCTTGGAGGGGTCGTCGTGGGGCAGGCGGTAGGAGAGGAAGATGAAGCGGTGCAGCGGGTTCGACTCGGAGGGGTTGACGGCGTAGCCGGTGAGGAAGAGGAGGAGGAGGGCGGCCGGGAGGACCCAGGTGTGCTTGACGACGGTGTGGCTCACGCGGGAGAGGAGGCCGCGGGGCCGGGGCCGGCGTCGCTTCTTCCCACTGCCGGAGCGGGCGCCGGCGGTCTGGGAGGACGGCGTCAGGGCCTTGAGGTCCTGCGACCCGGCGCTGAGGCTGGCGCGGCTAGTGGCCAGCGCGGGCGCCGTGTCGCCGACGCGGATGTCGCCGCCGAGGGCGCTGCTCTTTCTCCTCCGGCGGGGGGCGTTGCCGTCGGCATTGTGGAGCTGGTCGGCCGAGGTGTTGAGGAGCGGGAACGGTTCGGACGCCGCCATGGTTTTTGGCTGCGCGAACGAACGGCTGGAAGACCTGGGGGGGCTGGGTTTCGAGACGTGATGCGGACGGCTTCTGGTCGCGCGGGGGAGGAGCGGAAAGATGGCTGCGTTAAGTCGTGTGTCTCGAAGGACCCCTCCTTGCAAAGTCTCACGCACGAAAGAGAAAGAGAGGTGCGTTGGTGAGATGATCCGGGGACTCGGCGGGCGCAGTTGCTCGTGCTTCTGGGAAGCCGGAAGGGGGCGGACCAGTCGTTCGTCGTGGTGCAGGGCCTAGGAATACGGCGAGCGAGAGCCTGTTTGTCGTAGAGGTGTAGAAGAATGCTACCCTCAGACCTCGAAGACCGCGGGCGATGGTTGTCGAGTCCTCTGGGGGGCTTTGGGGAAGTTGAGACGCAGGAAATTGATAAATTAAAGAAAAATTTAGGCCCGAGGAAAAAGGAGTCGGGGTGTGGAATGGCGGCACCCCTCTTACTTTTGGCGTTCCAACTTCAGATGTACCCCTGAGGTACCCCCGAATGAACTTAATGGGCCTCGGTCCTGGTTCGCGACTTGCTTCGTCAGGCCCCTGCAGGTACCTGGGAGGGACAAGATACAGCGGGATGATGACGGGGGCTTCACACTTGTCCAAAATGTGCCGCCCGTACTCTATCTGGGCAGTGGCAGTGAGGGAAGAATAAGTCAGAAATGCGCAGAGAAGCGGAAGGGGGGCCCTTGGCACAGGGATCAATTGGCCGACCTCGTCGAGTGAGGAGAGGAAGTATCGAGACGAGGTGAGTGTAAGTCAAAGGTAACGAGCAGTTCTCAGCGAAAAGGCTGCCTCTTTATTGGAAGCTGCGTCTCGGTTGGTGGACGGGTAAGACGTGCAGAGCCGCCTGCACTTCCATGGGACATCCTACGTCTTTTATAACGTACTATACTTGTCATGGCCTTCGAAACCTGCCATGTCCCATCGGACAAGCGATGCTCCCCTCCTCGGCAACCAGTATTGTTTCCCGACGAGCGGGCTCGATACCACAACGACAGGCATACGTTCCTTCGCCTTGCCTTTCTTCTTCATGAACCCATGAGGGCGACACTGGTTCTACCGGTTAGTCCCACCGATCCGTGGATCTTGGGTAAGGGGACCCGCTCCTCCTCCTCCTCCTCCCCTTGTCGCCCTGGCAAATTAAGAATCTCCTGCCAATCAAAGAGCCCCCTGACCACCCTGATGATAGTCAGCCAGCTTAATTATGCCGGCAAGGCCACGTACACGTAAATTATACTCTGGAATGGTTGGAGGGTATTAATAAATAAAATAATGATAATAAAATAAGGGAAAAAGAAATGAAATACGCAGAACTTTTATCCCCTGTTTTGGCAATCTTTGGGTACTGGCGGCTGCCACTATCCTACAAGTAGAATTAAGCTTATTACTACCACTAACTGCGATTTGGGAACGCTTTCAGAAGTTGACCGACCATGGGCTGCGAAGCTGTGCAGGAAACCGCGGCATCCGAGACCTTTTTTTCACCCTTCTCATCTAATTCTCCAGGTAAGCGACTAAGCCATTATCTGATCCCACTTTATCGTGGCGGAGCACAGTCTCATCGTCCAGCTCACCAGGGATCCCTATCACGGCAGCGCGCGGGCGAACTTGTCGCGGACACCCGCGGGCGGCCGTGCTTATTCCACGCGCCGCCTCGACCGATCTTGACCAGGTTACGCCTTTCAAATCTCACCTTCTATAACATCGGGTCCCTCCAGGTTCGTGTCGTCACTTTACTTCTTGTGGCTCGTTGTGGAACAAATCATCCCTTACGCCATAAGGATTCTTCCATTCAAGATAGATTCAGGGGCATAACGCCCGTTCCTAACATAGATCCTACAAAGTCGCCATAGGCAACTGGGGCCAGAGCGAACAAATCGTCGGGTAGTCGTTCAGAAAAAGAAACGTGGTCCCTCCCAGCAAGTGCGCCGTGCCAGCTCGTAAAATATTTCCTTCATGCTCCCGCTCCCGCTCCTCAACCTAAGGGTATCTTGCACTTTGTGCATATTCCTCTCCTAATTTTTAATGCAGAATGTCACAACCCCAGAAACGCCTTGTTAAATGATCCAGACCTAGTATGATGCCTGTGTAACCAGAAACAGATGATGACTGCTCAGTTCTAGGGCAAGTCTCAAGCAGCAGAAGGTCGAGATGCCTCTTCCGAATCACGCCGGTCCCTGTTTATCGACGTCGAGTCTGAAATCGTAGAGTCGTCATCATACGAATACCCATCATCATCGTCGTAAGCCGGTCTGCGTTGCACGCCAGGCCACAATGGCGGATTATTTGACGACACGGGCAAATCCTGTCCTGAAAAGGCGCTTCTTGACCGGCCTGACTGCACCATCTCGTTGCCGGTTTCCGGAGGCGACCCACTGCTGCCGGGCCGCGAGGTCGTGGATTCTGACGATGAAGGACCTGCTGCCCTCGTCTCTTCCTCTTCCAGCACCTGCCGCAACGCTGTGCCATTTCGCGCTGGTGCGGGGATCACTGTGACTGGAAGGCTCTGCGTATCCGGCATGGGCCGAAGCTTCTCGCGAATCTTGTCGGCTTGATTGGCTGCGAATTCTTCGAGTCTCGCGCGGAGATCCCAACGGCCCATCTCCTCCCTGCTCCGGTGCAGTATGTGAGTGCTTACATCACTTGGCCTGTTTACCCCTTCCGATAACTGCTCGGCCTGGCTTTGCTGGTCTTCAGCATTTAATATTGGGGCTGATTCCGGATCAGCGGGCCTCTGTAGTGGTGGAAGAATGATATGGCCATTCTGTCCGGCTTGTGCTGGCTGTGAACTCGAGGACGACGTAGACTCGTCGTTCGCAAGGTGTGTCCGCGAGACGGCATTCTGCTGATTTGCGTTTGGTATTTGCTGCATGGGCAGTTCGGGTGTCCTAGTGGTCGTGTCTGACGTCGGTTGGTACCTGACTGCATACACTGTGCTTGCTGCGCTGGCCGTGTCTGTTCGGCTGATGGGAGTAGCAGTAGCTGCAGGCCGTGTGGGCCATAAGGGGGGGAGTACGTCCGCCAACGGCCTGCTCGCACTTTGTGGTACCGCTGGCGTTTGCTGGCGTCGCCGTTGCTGCTTCCTCCTCCCAGGCTCGTTGCCGCTATTGCGCCCACTAGACTGGCCAGTGATCGCGGGCACGCCAGTCCATCCATGCGGACGTCCGCCGCTGCCCCTATTGTTAGAATCATCCTTGCGATATTTGGGTTGTCTGAACCAGGGAAACTCCGATGCATTGACTTCGAGCGTATCGTCCCCGTCAAAGACTTCCCTGCCCAATATTCCGTCTCGTTTCTCCTCGCGCTCCAGGGCTTCTATCCTCTCCACCCATTCCCAAACCACGACACTGGCTGCGGCAGCACCGACCCATCTCACGTAGTCGCCCCAGCCGGTAAATTGGGGTTCTGATATGTCTATGATGAAAAAGACAATGGGTACAATGATGGAAACGATGGAGATGACGGCCACCAGAATGATGTTCTTCATCAAGGGGTGGTAGAAAGCGTAGCGCTTCTTCATCAGAGCGTAGTAGATGACCCAGGCAGCGTACAGAACCCCTAGTGTCAGCTGGAAAAGGTAGCTCAGAGCCGGGATGGGGTGGACAAATTCTGTCGGTCGCGCGTTAATGCCGTTGTCCGAATATTTGAAGCTGTTGATGGCACTGAAAATGACGTCGAGGGTGATGAGGGCAAAGGCGGCCCACTTGATGATGTTCTTCTCCCGCTGGCGAGGAAACAATCGAATGAGCGTCTGCGCTTGAGCCAGCCAAAGGAAGGTGTCTGAGATGAGCCGGATGACCTTGAGCTCGGCCCTTCCCATAACTTCGGTTTGTAGATAAGTCGCATTCTGAACACCCCACAAGTATTGATGCTTTACAATCTTGAAGGTGTCAACTGTGGCGATGGTGAGCGAAATGGCCACGGTCAGGGCGGCCACCTTCTGTAGCCAAGGCCGACCGCCAATACTGATGCCGTTGGAAGAGCTGTTGGTGAAGCTTCGCCGGCTGAGGTGGACAACGCCACCGTCGAGGAAAGAGCGAGGAGTGATGAACAGCATGATGACGAGCATGTAGGCGGTAACGGTGGTCGCGGCGAGCGCATACACGATCGGAAAGGTCGATGCGTAGAAGGCAGTGCGGAAGTCGGAATTCCTTGAGCCTTGATCGGGTTGCGAGAGGCTCTGGTCGGAATTAGTGAGGGCCAGGTTGTGGCCGGCATCTCTTGGGCCCAGGATCGGGCATGGTGTAGCGAAGGCGGCGGGATGATCCAAGGTAATGAAGCCGGCGCCGTCACCTAGTGTGAGGACGCTGCCGGCGGACAGGATTGTCGTCGTGCAGAGCGTCGCCAGCGCCGTGGTGGTCGAGGTGATGAAGCTGCCGGCATCCATGGCTGCGGCTGGCCCGTAGGGAAACCGCGGGAGGCGGCCAGCCGCGATCAACGGAAGACTAATAGGAGAAGAGTGCAGGAGGCGTATTACTGAAGGCTCGCCATCGGAAGGTCGTACGATCAGATGCACCGAGAGGACGTATCGATCGGGTCACGGCTTGCCCGCGGGCTTTGGTCGTGTCGGGAATGGAGAGGGCTGTGTCGGCAGAGTCGAGAGCGGCAATGACGGGTACGTATCGTCAACGTCTTTTCTCGGTGGAAAACCAGTGGGAATGGGGAATTTCGAGCCGGGCGCTAGCGATGATGAGCAGGGCTCGTTGGCGATGTCGAAATCGCTCGCGTGGGCAATCGAGCCGGGCGCTGGATACGACGAGCGGGCAGACAAGGAGTCGTGGTGTGGTGTGGTGTGGTGTGGTGTCGGGCCAGAAAGGACGAAGCGGGAAGCAGGCCACACTGTAAGAGTGCCAAAGAGTGGGGAGAACGCGAAGGCAAGGTAGAGGTATTGAGGAAACGGCTAACCTGACCTGACCTGACCTGACCTCACCTGCCACACCTGTAAGCAGGACGCACAGCACGGTGGCAGGGCAAAAGGTGGGCAGCAACGGTACAGGGAACGGGGACGCACTAAAGACGCCGGCGGCACATCTTAGGCCATTTCGGGAAGGCTTGGCCGCCCCCTTCCCCGTGGCCTGGGTGCGTGGGTGGTACGGGAGGTCCAATTACAGTTGGGTCAGACTACCATGGTGGGTGCGCAGAAGGTGGTGGAGCCCCGTACGTGCCTCCGGCCGTCCATAACGCTGCAGCGACGGGGAGGAAAAAAGAAAAGAAGAAACTTGACACTGCATGTTGGTGGACTTTGCCACGAGTCTTGGATTTCACCACGCATATCCTAGTTGTTGTGGTCTATAGTCTATAAGTGTGTGGTTCAGTTGATGTCGTGAAAGGGTCCACTAGTAATTTGTATTGATTTTATCTTATGCACCGCATCAAAGCTCAATACGTTAGTAACCTGGCTTGGTGCTGTACCGAATCGCGGAGAGCAAAGAAAGCGACAGAGCAAGGAAAAACAGACGATTTCGACTCAAGAGGGGAACCCCCGCCATCTTTCGCAAATCATTACCTCAGACGCTGCTGCGCTGCTCTCGTGCTGCTGCAACACGGCCACAACGGAAGGGATGACAGAGAGGGGCAGGCGACTGGGGTCCTGTTCAGGGTCTCGCGGCGAACTCGCACAGGCCGCTGCATGAAACCAGGCCAACGTAAGGTAGCCACTTATCATCGTTCTTCTGGCTTTCCTTCCATAATTATCACACCAGGTATCTTAGCGGGAGGGGAAACGTATTTGATCCAAGGCAAGTTTATCGCGTACAGATGGATCATCTCTTCCATCTCCCCAAGTCATGCAAGGCGACGTCCAAATACGGAGAAGCCGGGCTACCACCTAGGTACACCGGACCTTGAAATTCCGGACACTACGGAGTCGAGAAAGTTAATGATTTTAACGTTAAACGTAGTGGCTGGGCGCCCATCAAGATCCGATGTTGACACGATCGAGATGGCCGGAGAATATGGCCAATGGCTTGTGCGTGGTCCATGCAGAGGTAATTGACTCACGGCGCCGGCTTTTATCGAACTACAGTCTCTTTCCTTAACCTACCTTACCTGACCTGACCGTGCTCTGCGTGCGTATGCAGTTGGGTCAGTGGCCAAATTGCGAGGAAGAAAGAGTGGAACTCATTCCTCATCTCCTTCCGATGAGATCAAGGCTACGCACCCAGGCCTCGAGCGCTGGAATGGGTGTCGACACTTACTCTCCAGCGCCTCTCTGCCGCCGCAGAATAGGTTGTCAAGCCATCTTTTTGGCTTCCTCTGCATCTGATTCTTGCGCCCGTACATGTCCGTCTTCCCCCGTCTCTGCTTCCCCGCGAATGCTCTGCCGCGCGCCGTGCTTGTCCTTCTCTTGGCAAAGCTTGTGCCGGAGCAGGGCTGCATCTTGGCGGCACCACTGGCTTATCCTTGATCCTCTCTCTCGCGCCTAAACGTTAAAATTACACTTCATGGCCTGCTCGTGCCCAGAAAGGCCCGGACCCAAGGTCTCGGGTCTCCTCTCGTTTCCCACACGCCCAGGCCCCCTCGCCCACGTGTTCATCCATCCCACGGCCTGTGCATGAATATTCTGTAACTCGTTGCAATTGAAACCATTTCAGTTGCTGATACCATGGCCATTTCCATCTCACGTCCCTTAGTCCCTCATCTGAAACGGCACGCGTGCACGAATTTATCATCACCTGTCCTTCGGCCAAACTTGGTAGAGGCTGTTGGAACTCGAGGTATTCGGTACTGTATCAGCAACAGATTCTAGTGTCCATGCTACACGTTTTTGGCTGCTCCTTTCCGTCTTTTTGACGCCCTTGAATAGAAAAGAACCCAAGAATGGTAAATCTCATCGTTAAACGCTTGTGCCCCTCTCGCGCCTGTAAACCAAACACCATATGAGCATGCTCGTGCTAAGTAACACCACACCTTCCCAAGCACTCCCACTTCACTCCTCCTCGCTGTCAACCGAGGCTCCTCGATATTGCATTTCCAGCACCCATTTGCCGTCAAAGTCTATCCCACGTCGGGCCTTCGTGCCCGCTTTTCGCCAGACCGCACTGCCGAGCCCTAGATCTGCAATGAAGAGACGCCATTCATCTTCGTGTGCCGACGGGCCGTGCGGTTCGGGCTCCCCGTCCCGAGGTGGTGTCACGACCTCCAGTAATCCCCGCTTGGGGGCTCCGATTGCCACCACGTAGCGCGGCTTCACGAAGAGGTGGCCTCCATCGATAATCGCTATCTTGCCCGTAGACGGGTCGATCCCTGTCGGTATGTCTACGGAGAGAACGAAGGCTTCGTTGCGATTCGCCCACTCCATCAACTCGTACACCGTTGCCTGGTCACCCACTCGTAGCTCCTCAAAAGAGATCGTGAGCCCAAGCAAGGCATCGATAATCAGTGATATGGAAATGCGTGACTCAGTCCCCGAAGTCTTTCTTAGGTGCTCAAAGAAGTCGTTCTTGCTCAGAACCTTGCCTCCAAAGTTCCGGTACAGCTGGACCTGGCGCCGCAAATCTTCCAGCAGATCCCGTTCTCGCTCAATGCCAACCAAGCACACCACTACGTTGATGTCCTTGTTCCGTAAGTGTCGCCCCGCGGCTAGTGCTCGTATGCTCGATTTATTGTTGCCTGCTAGGATCACAACGGTCGAATTGTTCACTGACGCCTCTGTGAGGGAGCTTCCTACGGCTAGCTCAAAGCGGACCTTCATAGCCGGGTCCGAAAGAGCCGTGACTGCTACCTCTGCGATGCCCCGACCCGCGTTCTCTGCCATGAGGTCCTCGGTGAAGCCGATCTCATTGGCTGCTATGTTCTCCAAGTTCAACATTTGCAGTGTAGAAATGGTTTCTAGACGGCGGTCTGACGGGATCAAATAGAGGCCAGGCTGTCGGGGCTGGTGGAGTTGTTGCTGCTTAGTATTAGTAACGTGGGTGTCGGGTTTGGGCGTGGACCGCTGAGATGACTGAGAGTGACGTACGCCCGAGTTGACCCGGGTCAAGGGTTGACCACCCAGCACTGCACTGGCTTTACGTGATTGTGACCGACGGGGGGCCGTAGCTTTGCTCTCTCCTCGCCGTACGCTCTGCCCACTCCTGACCTCACGAGCACCAGGACGATCGCCCCCGTCGACTCCCATGTCCGCCTCGCTGTTCCAGTAATCTGCAGCCGGAGTGGCCGTCGATGGTAAATCTAGGACATTCTCGCTATAATGCAGATTCTTGCCTCCCGCCGTTCCCGGCTTGACTCTTCTGTTGTGCGACACTAGGCGGCTTGCATCGTCAATTTGGTCTTCTTTCCGCATTTGGTCAAAGATGGTGCGTTTATCGAACTTGGCCAAGTTATTCTCGAAATCGAAATCACCCATCTCCTCTGTTACCTCCTCAGATGCCCAACCATTGTCAGCTCCGCCCTTTCGACCCCTTCCATTGCGTTTGAGTGAGTTGAATGGTTGAAAGGAAGCGGTACTCTGTAGGATCGGCGTCTGACGCCAGCCCTTCCCACGACCGCCTTGAGCATTAGACGAGGGTGAACCTGCTTGCACGTCTTCATCCGTCACTCGGCTTTTCGGTTGTCGAGGCTGTCGTGATCGAGTCTTCTTTTTGGGCGTCGCTGTCGGTTCAGCGGGTTTCGTGTTATCAAGTTCATGTGCGACATCCTCCACTCCCAAGTGCTGCATTGACTCGACTGCATCCGTGTCAGGTGTCCTTGCTCGAGAGGCAGTGGACAGTTGCAGAGCAGGAAGACTACTCGGATGACTCGGAGGTGGCTGTACATGCTCGGCTGTGGCCTGGAGCTCCAAAGAGGATGGGGTTCCAATGTTGGACTGCCTGCCCAAGCTGAGAATGGCAGGGTCCACGAATGCAGGCTGAGTTGCCGCTTGGGCAGGCACAGGCGCAGACACAGGTTCAACAGGAGGTGCCGCATGAGTAACCGGTTGAGCGCCAGCCTTCACTTCGGATAAATCTGCAATATTGAGGGCATCTATCCTCATGAGATGCGTCCATTCCTGCGTTCCAGGCAAGTAGACTATAGACGGCAGTCAGCAAACTGTCCTCTCATCTCGTTCCGAAGCGCTGAGTTACCATTGATAAGCGTGAGACTTCTTCCTGCCTCGACATCCCGCACGATGCCCATCAGCTGATAGCCAGGGGGTTCCCTCAGCACCACCTTCATGTGGAGCCCCACGAACTGAGTTGCCATGATGCGAGATACCAGTTTACGAGTCCCTTGAAAACAAATCTCCCAAGATAGTTACCATCGCCCAGGCAGACTAAGACTAGAGGTGGTGAATCACTATGTCCTGGCCGTCGAGATGGACGAGACAGGCCGACGGTTGACCACTAGCTTCGGGATTTAATCAAGACAGTAGAGGGGAGCCTGATGGAGTCTCTTTGAAGCTCTGCGAACTTCTTTGCGGCTACGTTTCGCGTCGCACCTTGAAAGCTGGAAAAGTGTCGCACAGCGTGGGCTCGCTGACTTAATGATCAGCTCGTCTCGCCTCTCTCCTTCCCGGTCGTGTGCCCACCCTCGATGCAAAGACGCTTTCAATGTGAACAAAGATAAATGTTAGCTTCTCCCTAGTTCATATGAACACTGGACAAAGGAATTTTGGGCCAGTGTGAATGCGTTATACAGGGCGTGGTTGGTCGTGGAGTCATGAAAGGGCAGCGTGGCCCAAGCCGAGGTGGTGGTTTCCTGGCCATCGACGCCCGCCAAGGCGCATCTTTTCTTATCGATAAGCGCCTCAGGAAATTTATGCTCATGTGCATGCAAGATCGCACAAACATATGCACCCAAGATGCACAAATAAGGTACACCAGGCACTCGGGTCTCAAATGACTTCATCGCAGAGGCGGAAAATGCAAGCTCGTTGATCCCTTTCATAAGGTGCAGTGAGCACATGAGCATTCGAAAGATTTTGGAGGATATCTATCTTGTTCCACCAGGGTCTTAAAATATGCAATGCACCCATCCGTCATACATATATTTCGCATGACTAACGCCCTGTTGTACTCGGCTGCAACGCTCTTGTGGACAGAATCTCAATACCCGTATGACGCCAATTCCTCCGCCTCATCCTCCACCGAGATGACTCCCGTCCTCTGTGGTTGCGGGACGCCTTTACGATTGGCGACAAAATCAGTGATTGAGGACGGTTTCTTCTCGGCCGCCTCCTCTACCGTGTAGAGCTTGTTGTAGAATGCGACAACCCGTGGGTGAGCCATAACCTTTGATTTGTCGAAACCGAGGACGCGAAGGCCATTCTGGCTTGTTGCTCGACTGAGAGCGACGTACGCCTGGCCTTTCTCAAAGACTCTTCCTAGATTGACAGTGACCCTTTCTAGCGTCTGGCCTTGGGCTTTGTGGATAGAAAGTGCCCAGGCCAGGATGAGAGGAAGTTGTGAACGCTTGGCCTGGAGTTCTCCGTTCGGCAACTCAATCTTCCACTCCTCAGGTTGGCAGAGAATAACTCGTGGTGACCCGTCTGTAGCCATGAACTGCACCACGGGGAATTTGATATCCCCTCCCGACTGCTCCTCACGTCCAAACTGCTTCAACCTCATCTTGGCCCTTTCGTAATCTGTTGCCGCTTGCTCGTCATATTCCCCAGTCGACATGGAAAATGTCCTCTCGTCGGAAAACCCAATGACTTTCCCGAGTGATCCATTAACAAGGGATTCGTCCAAGTTTTTGATGAGCATGACCTGGGCATTGATTTTCAGTTCCAATGACTTTGGCGCCATGACATTCATCAATAGCCTGTCCCGGATCTGAGGGTCGCCAGTATCCTGAGCCTCGAATCGCATCGCTTTCCCAGGCAGATCTCGGAGTCGCTTTTCGTTGGAACCGTCGACCTGAGCACGCGTGGGGAATAGCTCGGCCAAGTCAATGCCATCGTCGAAAGTCAAGGGCCTGGCTAGAGCTTTGAAAGCTCGTTCTGTTTCTATACTGATCCTGCCAAGGCGCATCTCGTTGAGCATCCGTGCAAACTCCGGGTCCTTTTGACGAAAAACTTGGGTCAGACCAATCGTGTGATCAATCGAAGTATCCCATGTCGACGCATCAAACGCAAATTTGGCCTCCCGCTTCTGATCGCCATGATCAGGAACAGGTGGCAACTGAAAGAAGTCTCCTGTGATGATTAGTTGGATGCCTCCCCATGGGCGGCCATTGTTCCGTATTGTCCTTCCGATCTGGGATAATTTGTCAAAGAGTTCTCCATCAACCATAGAAACCTCATCAATGATGAGGCACTTGGTCTTGAGCCATCTATTCTTTGCCTTAGGATTACGCCGGATTTTCTTGACTAGGCTCGGGGCATCTTCTTTGCCTAGGCCAATACCTGCAACCAGGTTAGAATCACTGGTTGAACGAAGCGGGCATCAGCTGCCTACCGGAGAAACTGTGCAGCGTTATGCCGCCAATGTTACATGCCGCAAGCCCGGTCGACGCGGTAACGGCTACGCGTTCCGGATCTTTGGCGTACTTTTTCCTGAGATCGTTGATGATGGCTCTCATCAAGACCGACTTTCCAGTACCTGCTGGACCAGTGAAGAAGACGCTCTGGCCTTTATTTACGACAAGATCAAGCACACGCCGTTGCTCACTGCTCAGATGAATGGCGGAGGTTTTGGCAGCGGTACTGGCACGGACAGTTTCACTGATTTCATCCATTGACATTGTGACCTGGTCTTCGAGTTTCGAAGATTGTCTTTGAATCTTCAACTGACGTCGCTGTTGTTCCTGAATCACACTTGCGCCTTGGTCCCAGAGCGCTTTCTTAGAGTTTGAGACTTTCGCACCAGACGCATCGTGGACAATGACTTCTGCTGACTCTTCGCGCCTGAAACTTGCAGGGAGGACACGTTTCTTAGGTTTCTTTGGGTCCGGGCCATTGACGGAGTCGCTGTCGGATTCTCGTTTCAATGTAGCACTTGTCGTCGTGGATGTGCTCGAGATAGATCGTTGCGGAGGGAAGAAGTGAGATGCGGGAGAAGATGACCATGGGATGGTTGAATCAGCATGGCTGGAAGTTGGCTGCTTGGGGCCGGGCGCTTGTACAGGTGCCACGGACGAGGGGGGGCCAGGAAAGGCAGATGGGATTTCGTAGTCCAGGTGGTCCAGCTCGTCGTCATCAAGATAGTCGTCCGGAAAACAAAACGAGGGGTTGACCTTGGCCGAGCCGCTTGATCTCGTCAGGTCGATTACATCCTCTTGCTCTTGGAACGAATTTGATTTGTGGTAAAGCGAAGCCAATGCACCGCCACCGGCGGGCCTGATACCGGAAGACACTGTGTTTAGTGAGTGGTTGCCGAGGTGGCTCTTGTTGTTGTCGAAGGTCCTCGCCGACACGGCAGCCGACGTCGAGCTCGCCGATGCGGTTCTCTTAAACTGGTCGCGGATGTCAGAGCTCGGGGCGCTCGGGCTGCTCGAGGGAAACAATTGCTTCGCCAGAGGGTTGCGAGGCGGAGGCGGTTTGGCCTCGTTGGCCTTCATCGCCTTGGCGAGCATCGAGTCGATAGAAATCTGTGTTTGGTGGCCAGACGAAGGGTGAAGACTAGCCAGCCGTGCCGCCCTCTGCGAAATGTTTCGTCGTGTCGGCGAGGATCGTACTGGGAGTCTGATTATGCCAGGCTTCATAAACGAAGACTGGGAGATTGCAAGCGAGTGGAAGAAGGACGGGGTCCCGGACCTGGCCTCTGGTCCTCGTTTACATCGAAATCTACGAACAATGTGGTATCGGAGGGGCCATAGCTGAGTGGCCAAAGAGAAATACACGGCCCGAAAAAGGAAAGGCAATGGCACAACAAGGCGCCAGGTTGTGTCAAGCGCGTTCCTCTTACCAAAACGCGTCGATAATTGACAAGGAAGGCACGCTAAGTCACATGATTATCTCCCATCTATCAAATTACACCAGCGGTTGATTATCACGGCCAATTGATGCCTTTAAGATTACACTGGTGTCACAATTCATTCTCTTTACAGAGTAAAGGCTATGTTTTTTTCTCAAGTATTGGATCTCTGCTCATAAGCCGCGTGGGCATGCCTGCCACACGTGACGAAATATGCATTGAATCTTTCCAATCATGAGGCCTTCAATGTTACACCAAGCGAGACGACGAGCCTATCAGAAATGACCATGCAGGCATCACACTGCACTGCCTGCAACGCGTAGCGTCAACCTGACACCAAAAGACCGTGTCTCCATTTCGGTGGTCCAATTCCCATACCCTTAATGCTACACTCTACCGCATACTTCTGTCCTCGCATCCGTAGCATATGATGAATCAAGCAAAAAGGCTTCAGATTTTCTTCGGCTCCGATTTTAAATCAAGCGACAAAGGCTTGGGGCCGCATGGACAATGGGGTGATGAACTTGCTCTCTTGCTAGTTGAATTGTTGAAACGAGACATTCTTTCCACGTCTAAACGCCGCACATACAGAGCAGACGAGCTTGAAATGTCTGAATACATGCTTGGATTAGCGGACTATTCGAGTCGTCTTACATAGGATGGTCAACTCCTAGCGTATCTCGCCAAGATATCGATGTATGCTTGATCACAATACAATAGACGCCTGCAACCATAGCGCCTGGTCCCTTGGGCCGCAGCTCCTCACGGAGATGTCATGCATGGGACGTTTCTCCAACAGCTTCGGTCGAGTGGAGATGATTAGTTCACCACCTCTGCCCGCCTCTGCCCTTTTCCTACCTTAGACGTGGCATTTAGCCTAAACAAGGGTTCGACTAGCTACACGATGAGCCTGAACAGCAAGTGCTGGTGGTTCATCGAGGTCCAGACTGCACCATACATGACTTTACTTAACCATATCGGAATGTGCCCGGCAAAAAACCTGCAGGTAGAGCGGAGTACGTGACGGCGGAATTGGAGAACGGCACGAGGAGCGCCGAGATGTAGCAGCTTTTATAAAGACGAAGATCCATTGCATATTGACAATGTGTGTAGCATTGGTAGCTCGATTTTCTTTGGTCCAGCAATGGCTTGCAATCGGCTCATCCTTGCTTTGCTGGCCGGAGTGGCTCTCGCGGTGCCGTCGCCGAGGAGCCTCCGGTCCGAGGTGACCATCTTGAGCGACAATGATCTACAAGGTAGACACTCGCCAACACGACGTGTTTAATGCGAAGTCAGAATTGACCTATAGCAGGGCCCGACGGACCCGGAAGCGCATTCGGCGCCCTGTACCTCTCCAAGAAGCAATCCTTCCAAGATGCCGTGGCCTCCTGCGAAGTGCTCGGCGAGGAACTCTGGACCCCTGGCACTTATAGCCGCGGAATTGAAATAGTTGGTCAGTACCTAAAGGAACGACAAAGCGGTGTCGAAACTGCACGAGCATGGGTTGCTTCGGATGGGAACAACAAGCAGGTGATTACCAGTTCTGGTGAGCTCGTCATCACCGATGAGTCTCTCTCAATTCCGGTTCTTTGCACGCAGACTGCGCCCTTCTCGAACAACACCTTCGAGGATAAGGACGAAAGATGGCAGATCCGTGTTCAGTCGAACAACGAGGTCATCACTGGGTACGTCTCATATCCATGCCCTTGAGACTGGGCAAGACACCGCTTACACGAAGGCGTAGCTTCCGAGATCGCCTCGCCTTCCGATTTTTGGGCGTCCGCTTCGCACCGAAACCCGAACGTTTTACTTACCCCGTTATGCACAATGGCTCGGGCGAGGTGGTTTCGGCGCTGGACTACGGCTCTCAGTGTTTCCAATGGAGCGGCGGATCCGAGGACTGCCTGTTCCTCAACATCTGGACCCCTCACCTCCCGCCAGCTCGCTGTGCCTCGAAGCAGCTCAAGCCTGTCATGCTATGGCTCTACGGCGGCGGCTTCGTCGGCGGCTCAGCGAACGATAAGCTCTTCGACGGTGCGAATATGGCGTCTCGCGGGGACGTGGTCATGGTCGCGGTGAGCTATAGAGTATCTGCGTTTGGCTACTTAGCTCTGAATGATGGAGTAACGAACGGAAACTTTGGGCTTGCTGACCAGATCCTCGGACTGGACTGGGTCCGCAAGAACATCCAGGATTTCGGTGGCGATCCCGAGAGAATTACAATCTTTGGGCAGTCTGCGGGCGCGGCATCTGTGAGGGCGATCATGGCATCCCCCAAAGCGGCCGGCAAATTTGCAGCCGCGCTGCCGATGAGTGGCCTCGGAGGCCTGCAATATGGCACTGCTTACGCGAAGTACTACACCATCGAGGAGCAGGTCGAAGTCGCCGCCAGTGGCATCCTGAAGGCTACAAACTGTTCCGACGCAGCGTCCCAGGTGGACTGCCTTCGACGAGTCGATGCCCAAACCCTTCTCTCGACACCGCCAGAGGCTCGTTATCTTGTCGTCGATGGCACGTACTTGACGAGTGACGAGCTGCCGCTCGACAGCGGCAGGGCCCCCTACAGGCTCATGATGGGCATCGCAGCTGACGACGGGGCCCCCTTTGTCACACTCCCAGCAAACCTCACAGCTGACAATCAAAATTGGCTGACAGCTCAGGGGCTGCCCAATCCACCGCGCACAATCTTCCCGCTGCAGAACCTGCGAAACGAAACCCTTGCCATGTATCGAATGGGCACCCGCCTGGGCACTGACGCAATGTATCGGTGTATTGACCAGGCCACTGCGTACGCAGGCCTTAAGAATGGCGTATTCGACGAGGTATACTACTACGAGTTCGACCGTACCTACCAGATGCGCGACTGGCCAAAACTCGACCTTTGTGACGCGCCACGATCCCCGGAACACCCGTTCGGCGACCCGAATGCCGACATCGGCTACTCCAAGTGCCACTCGGGCGAGCTTTTCTACGTCTTCGGCAACCTCAAAAGGATGGGAATGCCTTACCGGGATGAGAAGGGCGATCAAGAGTTTGAGAAGGAGGTCAACGACAGATGGACAAGCTTTGCTTGGGGACGCAGTCCAAACCCTTCTTCCGGTTCGGAATGGAAGCCGGCTGTTGCTGACAATTTGCGGCTGCTGTCTCTCAACTGGCCTGAATCGACAATGACTGGCTTCAGAGACGTTGAGCAGTGCCAATGGTTAGAGCTTCCACTTGACTACTATCTCCAGGAATGAATTATGTATGAGTATAGTGGCTTCATCTGTGGCGTGCCATTGGCAAGGATTCGAGTGGCAATGGCGGTTATTCCGCATGCCAAAATCATAAAACATAATAGCCCAAGTCTAACAACTCTTGTTCCATTGCTTGCTTCGCTGATCTTATAGATCATGACCTCCTTCAGTAACATAATCCGGCCGAGGACAAAATGCGTGACAGAATACATTAAATATGTTTGGGTTGTGTAGTCGCCTCTCCGTGCCCGATGCTTTGGCTTATGCAAGGTAGGTGTACGCATTTTCCTCCCGCTCTATGTAGTCCTTTTCGATCAGGCTATTCCTTTGTCAGTGGCATCCGAACTCTGCTGGCTGGGGCAAGTGACTTACCTCTCAATCTCCTTCTTGATGGCCGCGGGCTCTACACTGCCTCTCTTCTTTGTGAGGCTGATTACCTCAGCTACTAGCTCAGCGTGACCCATTGTCTTCCTGCTCTTCATGATCCGCACAATGGCCGCCTGTGTCTCGAAACGTCGATCCTGCGCAATTCGCTCGTGTGTGGCCTTGTTTTCTTCTTTGGTTTCCTTCAACTGGATTTGGTTGATTTTCACTCGATATTTTGGATCGGTAAAAGCTTTGTTGAACGTGAATGTGTCAGTCGACTTGACATCACGACCCTTGGGGTGCTTTGACAGCACTCTAGCTTTGCCACAGGCTAGCGATTGGAGCGTACGCTCAAGCTCGCCCCCTTGCAGCCCAGTGGCGGCGGATATTTGTTCGTACGCAAGGAAACCGTCAGCAGGGACAGTGTTGAACAGCATGAGCACCACAGCCTGGAAAGCAGAGACGAGGAGCTCCTTCGAACCTTTCGGGAAGGTAGCCTTGATCGAGCAGTGCGCAAGGCTGTGTTTCCAGGTCAATGTTCGACCAGTGTGCTTGTTCTGGTAATATTCAGCAAACCGCTCTATTTGAGTCGCAACCTCATTTGGCAGGTTGAGGCGAACATCAGGATAGGTCGGCCAGGCAGCGGCGGACAGAATCATGACGTGAAGATCGACTGACGGCTTGCGGTCCGCACTAGCATCATACCACTGTCTATACGACTCCATTTCATCTTTGGCCAGTTCCTGATCCTTGAACATTTGCTCGAGATTATGCGTGAAATTCGAACCGCACTCCCCTCTGAGCTTGGTAAGCATATTTCGCTCGGCATCTTGGCTTGCACTGCGTCCCATGAGAAGTCGCCGAGCGAGGTCTTTCTTGTAAAAGGCTTCAAAAGCATCCTTGCCCTCGATGAAACGGAAAAGTTCGAGGGCTTGATCCAATTGTCGATCAAGCTCAGCATCTTCGTCAGCTGTACTGGACTGGCCCTCCTTTTCAGCGGTTGCACGATCCTTAACATCGGACAGCAGATCCTTGGGCAGAGCTTTGATGCCGCCTCGGAGGAGCATGTCGATGTACTTAGCAGTCATCTCACCGATCTTCGAGGTGCCTGTATCCCAGCAACCCGCAGCCCCCCGGTCATTCATGAATTTGCCAAACGCGTCTCGCATGCTCCATAATAAGTCCTCGTCTTTGTTGAACGCATCCCGAATCATGAGGTCCAAGGACCGCCGAAGTTCCAACAATCGAAGCACCATTTCGTCCCCTTTATCCTTATCGCCAATGATGGAGGCACCGGTGCGGCGAATGTAGTCTTCCCACGGCGTCCTCATCTTCTTCTGGATCCCGGATAACCGCAACAACTCGTAGAGCCCTTTCATGGATTCTACTTCCCTATCGGACAACAACTTCGAGAGACTTTCTCCATCGAGGAGCTTATCTGAGTAATTGTCAATCAAAATTTGATGCGCAGACTCCATGAGCTGCTTCTCAGTGGTGGTGTCCAGGTTGAAAGCGATGCATCGGTGGTCTTCTCGTTGCAATAGTTTCTCGCTCGCCGCAATATAGTCCTTCAGACTTGAGGAACTCCTTTGCTCGCCAAATTCTTTGAAGTATGCCTCTGACTGCTGTAAGAAAACAGGCTCAAAATGCTTCACGTATGTGCCTAAGACGTGCAGCATCATGACTGAGTCTTTCAACGAGGCCGCATCCATGCCCTCCATCCCTCTTCGATCGAAATCAACGAGATTGCACATGCCATCCACTACCCTCTTGCCTGGCGAGGTCTCGTAAACTAACGATTGTGATGGGAAGGCCATTTTGCGGAAGTAGGATATGGCTAAGTCATTGATTGAAGGGAGCACTTCACGAAGGAGGTAGGTTCGATCGAGAAAGCTGAAAGTCGAGCGAATCAAGATCTTGGCAAAAAGTTTAGTTAGAAAGGCCCAAGTTCAAGACCTGCGGATCTACAAACTTACCATTTGCTTGTTCCACGTCTTCCACTCTGCCAGGACACTTCTCAACACTTCCAGATTGGAGCCGGAGCCCTTCTGACCGATTCTGGGTAGCACGGCTCGGTTGAGGTGCGTTTCGATGCGTTCTTTGAGCATGCGGTAGACCTTCTCGGCATTTCCTTTCCTGCAAGCATCTTCCGTTCCACGGTAGAGCCTTTCCAGAGGCACTGCCGGTTGCTTCCCGGAAAAGATGGCGTCGACGGCCTCCTCAAGCTCCTTTTGCGTTCGCGCATAGTACTCCTCGACGCGGGCGTTCCGAGCACCAGAGCTGTGTAGGTTCTTGATGACGAGCTTCTTGGCGCCCATCTGAGGCTGGAAGGCGGAGGGGCGCTCGACAAGGTCGATCCTTTCTGGGAGCTTGCCCCTCGCTTTGGCGCTGGCCATTGGGGTGGCAAGGTCGGCGAACCTGGGACGCTTTGTTGACGCGGCCGCGGAAGATGAAGAGTCGTGTCGTGGGCGACGCCGGGAAGGGGAGCTCGGCTCGACTGCTACAGGTTGCATGAACGATGTGGCGAGAGCTTATGCCAGTTTGGTTCGAGAGGATACTACGAGACAGTGGTCAAGAGGGAGTCGCCAAAGACCGATCACGAGCTTCTTTCAAGATGAAAGAAATATAGAACCACGGTAAAGTAAAGTCGTGATATCGTCATGTCAGTAAGGTACGAAGTGGTTTCTAGGTGGGTTAATCCCGTCAGTACGAGCTCGGTCTTTACGTAGTAGTTCCCCGCGATAAGATAAGCCGCTATCGATCAGCGAAGCTTGCCGCCAGTGAACCTCATGGCACCATTTACTAGGTACACAGGTACCTTAGTACCTTACAGTACAGTACCTCGAGATATTATGCCGATCCTTGATCTGTGAATTATATCCGACGTACTTAACTCCGTTTCAATCAAATACATTGCAGAAGCAGCATAAGGAAGGCAATGGCGGTCTGTGGAAGGAGTTTTGTTCTCTGTTGACAACCTGCTTAAATTGATCACCATACCTGACAGTTTTGCATATGCTGTCTGGGCTTATCCTGCAAACCCAAGCCATTTATTTACTTCTCGTACATTTACCATACCTTAGTTATAATTCCTAGACCCACCAGCACCAAATGGGAGATGGTTCAAGCATAGGCCGCCCAACCTACCGCTGTCAGTTCAAACATCACAAGTTGTTCAAGACGTCAAACTCACCTGAATACAGCACGGCCAAGTTCCGTTCATCCGTCGCCTGGTTGATGAGGTCATTCACCGTTGCCGTCACGCTCAATGTCTTTGAGAGCTTCTTTCTCACCACCTCTAGGGCTCTATCGGCTTCCGAAGGCTCGTTCAGATGGCTCGCCGCCTTCTTCGCCCTCTTCGTTTCTGCATCGCTCTGCTCTGTCTCATCCACGGCTTCGTCATCTTCGTGCCGTGCCTTCTGCAGCTTCGCCAGCCGCAGAGGCGAGACCGTCCACGTGTACAAGGGATCGTATCGTAACACATCAAGGATGGTCATAATCGAGTATTGTTCCTCTCGAAGGGCATCCAGTGTGAACTCGCAGCAACGCCTGAATACACCTTCCGTCTTGGTGATGCCCATCCCATCTACAATGTCTCTCGTCAAGCGGAACGGGACTAGCTCTGGCACCGGGAGGATGCGCCCGGCCTCGAACGCCACACCAAGGTCAATATGCACCACCTCGCCTGTCTTTGTATCCAAGAGAATATTGTGTCCATGCCTGTCGCCCAAGCCAAGAACATGACCTAACATAGATATCGCAGCTGTGCTTCTGGTGTATGCCAATCTTCGATAAAACCAGTCGTCCGGATCCACAAAGTACTCCATGAAGAAGTATCGCATGACTGGATGAAACTTCTCAGTAACTCTGCGATACGTGCTAATGCGGACTTCAACCGTGCGGTTCTGCACTCCGAAGATATCCTTCCGGCATTGACCACCCTTAAGGTCCTTAGGGTAATATCTCTCGTGAGCGGGCATCAAGAACTCATGAAGCGGTATAGTATCCGGCACGAACTCAATCAAGCCGGAAGTGGCGGTTAATGGGAGAACCTTGTACGTTCGGATCCCCAGATTTCGCTGCTGAGTGGCGCGATGAAGCTTGAGCAAGGACGAAACAGCTGCGAAGACCTGTTCCATAATGGCGTCCTGTCGAAGATCATCGTGGCCTCCCTTCACAAGTTGTTTGTATTTCTTCCCGTTGCTCGCGATTGCCGTGATAATTTTGGGTGCACTGACCCCAGAGGCTATTGACATCGTAGGCTCAAGCTTTGTTGTAACAGGGACGTTGGAGTAGTCTTTGACGGCAGATATCTCAATGTGCATTGTCGGCGGCGGTACTCGGTACTTGGCGAGGCAATTCACCAAATTGTGGCCGGCGGAAGATTCCTTCAATGGTATTCTTGCCCCTGACTTGTACTTGTTTGGATTCCTGTCCATCGCAAGGCAATGGTAGTATTTGCTGGCTTTGTCAATAGAGGTCCAGATTTCGGCAACCGACTTAGCCCCAGCGAGTCGTTGAGCCACCTTCTCAGTTGCTCTCACGCGTGACAATGCCACTTCGTCTTTCTGTTGGGCCCTTGCTTTGGTACCTGACCAAATCTGGTACATCCCATGATACGGATGGTCTAGACAAATACTCGACACCAAATCGAAAAGCAGTTTCTGAAACTGGTTGTCTTGGTTCTGCAGCCTCGAGGTCAATTGGTTCATCAGGCCTGCAAACTTTCTGGTTGGAACCTGACTGATGTGGCGCATCACTGCTCTATTTGTTGCATCTTCAGATGATCTTTCTAGCCATAAAGCGGTGAAACGTAAGGCGTCGTTGTTGTGTTCATCAGAAGCAATGAGTGAGAGGAGGTAATTTTCGAGACTGAGGCGCACGAACTCATTGCGTGTCTGCTCCACACGACGGAGTTCCTGCTCATCAAGGTCCAACCACTGCTTCTCCTTCGACAGCACATGCGAGTACCGAGATCTGAGTTGTGTGTCTTTAGTAGAAGACACCAACGACTTGAGACCGGCCACCTCTTCGCTCTTGGCTTGCCGAAGGTTCTGTAGTCGAGCAAGATCTTCTAGGCCATCGGGATCTTGAAGTTGTTCATCACAAAAGGTAGCGAATTGATGAAACACCATACCCGCGTCCTTGCCGTCGTTGGCTCCGCGGAGCTCCTTTAACGCCGGCTCAAGGTAATGCTTCTGGATATCCTGAGGCTTCTCTAATCGAGCAAGCGACACTCTCTGCGCAATCTTTGACAGCAAGTCTGATTTACTAATGGGGATAGTCTGATTTTTTAGCGAAGCCTCTCGATCAATACTTTGCAGCATTCGAATCGACGTTGCCATCTCTCCATGATCCCAGAGGGAGCTTGCCGTCTCTATCTTGATGGCGGCGTCAACATGAAGGTTCATATCTTCGCACGGTTTGATCAAGTCGTTGAGAGCAGTGGCAATGTTGAGTGATTCCTGTGTGGCTTTGTGGTACCGGTAAACGCCCGCGGCCATAAGCATTGAGCGAATCTCCAAGACTCTGATGTTCGAGGCAGATATTTTGGAATTTTTCAGTAGCCGAGTATGTTGACCAAGCATGCTCATTGTGGTACTACGACACGAGAGTATATGACTGACATTTTCATAACTGTAAAAGAGTGAGCTGAGCTTTGTCCAACTAGGTAACAGCAAGGATGACTTACATGCCACTCCTCATCCATTCGCTACGGGTCTGGAACTTGTTTAGTATGGTCTCCAACTCCTCCATGCTGGACACATTAAGAAGGTCATCCAGTTCCGTAAGTACTG
Source organism: Paramyrothecium sp. XJ0827 (assembly GCA_020881915.1). Taxonomy (NCBI): domain Eukaryota; kingdom Fungi; phylum Ascomycota; class Sordariomycetes; order Hypocreales; family Stachybotryaceae; genus Paramyrothecium; species Paramyrothecium sp. XJ0827. Next base: position 4,311,899 of record JAJFPB010000005.1, on the reverse strand, counting down.
CCAGTGCTGATAGTTGATTCCTCATTCCTGTCGCGGTGTGGCTGTCTTCGACCAAGGTTTGAATTGTTCGTGTGAAGCTGTCGTAAAGAGTAGACTGAACCATTTGAATATCGGTTGCTTGATGTAAACTTTGATACGCCTTGTAGACAGTGACAGCATGGTGGTTGTTGGTCGAAGGTGCAGGCAAATTCCATATCTCTAGTCTTCGTGCGGTATGAAACATGCTATCTAAGGAAGTCGTCGAGCTGCCGAGGCTTTGCTGCATTTGTAGTAAGGAATGAGAAAGGCCTGATAGGCCTAGGGTGCTGAGTGCCTTCACGAGTGTTTGCCCATCTGCTTCGGAACCCCCTTCCTGTCGTCGGATATGGCTGTCATACTGGGCGCCACGGAAGGCTAGGATTTTTGTGCCTTCATTCTCGTACTCCACGCGGGCCAGGATATTGGTCAAGCTAGGTTCCTCGGGAAGTCCATAGTAGGCATCCGGGTCGTCGATATTTTCGAAGATTGTGAGAAGGGTATCGTGAATATCAGTCTCCCGAGCGGCCGAAGACCGACGGGAGACGCGCGTAGTTTCCGATGAAACCTGTTCAGCTAGAAGTAGGGCTGTTTTATACATGCCGCACCACGACGCGCATGACGAAGCTTGAGCATAGTCGACTTCCAGCCAATGCAGTCGGTCGGCTATGGACGATTCTTTCGGATATTCCTGAGTCCTCAAGTAGAGAATGGCATTGATCAGTAGCGTCAAGTTTTCCTTTGCATGTGGCGTCGTGGATTTTAACCAACCCTTCATTGCTGCTGAAAACATTCTCTTGATTTTTTGTTGTTGCTCCAGCTCGAAGAACAGGACAAGATGCAGCAGAAACGGAAAGGCCTTGCTTGCAAACCCTTTGACCGCTTGTAATATTGGAGGTAGCACACTCAAGAGAATGGATTCGGGGACAGATTGAGCGAGAAAGATGCATATCTGGGGCAGCCATGACTGTGAGGCGACACTTTCTGCCCATACAGCCCGCTCATCCTGCTTCAAGACCAGGGCGTCGGCTTCCGATAGTGGTGGTCTATGACTACCCCATTGAGATGCTAGAAACAGGAACTCGTTCAAACTCTGTTGACACGCAACAATGAGTGGTTCATCCTGCTGTGCAATGGCTTTCGTTATGGTGCGGCGCAACGCAGCTTCAGCAAGTCCGGCAGTAGGTGAATCAGGGCTAGACACAAGCTCCTGGAGGAGACACAATAGCGCAGCCTCAGAACCATTCAGACCTGGGGCGATTGTTTGATAGCGCTCCAAGCGAGTTTCTCTTAACACGCCTGGAGGGATTTCGCCAGTTGCTGAGAATGCGCGTCCAACCACTCGACCCGCCCAGGGAAGGTACCCATCGCTAAGGTGTTCAGCCTCGCAACTCTTCCAGATTGAAGCAGCGTAACGAACGGCATCATCATCGCTTTCGACGATGTCCTCCCGTGCATTGGCAGGAATGGAGAAGTTGCTACAGAGGAGTCGCAAGGCGAGCTGTCGCGATGTCTCGTTTAACAGTTGGTCATTCGCAGACTGGTCCTCAAGTATCTCCAGAAGGAGCTTGCCTTCGGCAGTTGCCTTTTCAGCATTTCCAGACGCACGGATTCGAGCTGCTGACTGGGTTATAGATTTGAAAGCTTCGCTTTGTGCAGGAACTTTGAAGGAAGGGGACGAATAAGACCCAAGGTACCTGGTGAACCATTCGTGAAAACTCTGGGCCTTACTCATTGTTGCCTTGAATTGACTCTCTTGCGTTGTGCTGGACTGACTTGATTCGAGAAAAACTCTAAGCGAGGCCAATGTCGACAACGCGTAGCCGGCAAAGAATGACGGAGCCTGACTTAAATAACCACTGCCGCCAACGAGAAGGTATTGACTTATGCCCAGAGCATCGTCCGCACATTCAGAATCCACAAGGAAAGTCCGCACAGAATTCAGGAGCATTTCCAGGCAATAAGTTTCGAGGGCGACTGTACCAGCCAAGCTTATCAGAATGCGGAGCTTCCTCAAAACGGAACAGGCATGCAGAGAACCCAGAGCCGGATGGACAGCATTGAAAAGTTGCCGCGCGATGCATATTACCAAGGCGGGGGACCATATATCTTGTAGCTGGAACTCAGTAAGATGTGTTAGTCTCACCATCTCGTGTATAACATATCTTGCTCGCGACGTTGGCTGCTGGTTCGGCGGTAGTTTTGCACTGGAATGAGCAATCTTTTTCATAGACTCAAGGTTCGATGCGGCATATTGTAAGTCTGGATATTTTGAGAGATATCTTTCAACAGAATCATCCTGGTCAATGATACTGAGCAAACAGCCAACGATGTCGACAAGGTGAATGTGAAGCTCTTGTCGGAAAGTATTCGTGCCCAGTTTGCGACTGAACCGGTCTTCTGCCTTGCCCAGGTTGCTCCGCTCAGAGCCATTCGATGTATACGTCGAAACAAACGACAATGCCGTTGCAAAGTTCCTGCGCAGTAAGTCGGATTCTGTGAGTCCAAGCTGCCGGGCCAGGTCATCAGCAGCTGCATCCTGACCTCTCATCAGCATTAAACCAATAGCCTCAGCCTGGCACGAATCAAGAAGTTCCTTGAGATCTGCAAACCCAAAGATCGAGTATGGTATATCATCAACTGCATCATACTCGAGCCATGTGTATAACAACTGTCGGGAGAACAATTGAAATAGCACACGGGGTGAATCCAAGTTTAAGTGCTGCGATATATCAGACAAGCATAGTGTGGCATATGTTGTTGACGTAGGAACTTTGCCAGGGGTTTCGAATATGTGATAGGTGCATCTCCGAAGCAGTGTTGACCAACGACAAGCCAGGTTCGATAGCACCCGCAGGCGAAATGCGATGCCAGCGATATCGTCGGAGTCAGCCGGAAGACTATCCAGCACATCCACAAAGACTTCATCATGAACCATAAGAATGAACAGTTCAAAGATGCTCGCTATTTGTTCGGAAATGAAGACTTTCACATTCATTTTGCCGTTGCGCAAGATGTAGAAGAGAGATGTCCGGCAGGAGTCTAACCCCAGACTTGTGCCATAGCTTGGGTTGTCTTTCATTAGAGCAAACAAAAGCCGAGCCAATGATATGTGGGCTTCTTGAGAGAAGACATTGGACAGAAGGCACACCTTAATGAAGTGGTCGTAGAGATCCCCTACCCTTTCCGCTAGGTCTTGAGTGTCCTGGAGCCATACAGCATTGAGACCTGTGAGCGTGTCGATACAGGTTGCCAGTGCGACTTCGCAGCATTGATAATCCGAATGGCCAACAATAGCACCTAGTCGCTCGATCAAATCTAAAGCAATGTCCGGATTGACCACCAAATCTGAGTTGCACAACTCGTGAAGGAGTCCTTCAGAGCACAGGAGTTCGTCAGTTGTCAGATCTACCAGCTCATCGACCAAGGCTTTTGGAACGAGCCCAATTTGACTTGGATCCTCGTGTATTATCCGCATCAAGCTGAGGCGCTCTCTGGTTTCTGTATAGAATGTTCGGGCATCCAAAGAGAGTTGGCTTTTTCTCCTCGGTAATGTCCCAGCAACTGCCTGTGAACTGGTGAGGGCATGTGGAGAGCTAAATTCGTCGTCTATACTCATCATATCGAGCTGACCGCCTGGTTCTTGGCGTATATCCCATTCACGGAGGGAGGTTCCAAGGTCGGAAAGAAGACGAAGCAGACCAGGGCTATTTTCACGAAAACCGGTCAGGCTCGCTGTTGTTAGATCTGGAAGACTAGGGCGTATTGTTTTCAGAACCATGTCAACAAAGGCACGAGGTTCGACTGAATCCATCGCTATTGTAAGGGCTCTCTGCGAGAGATCCATTATCAATGGCTCCACCATTGAGGCTTGCGTCGAATTCAAATCTTCAACCTGGCCAAGGAGCATTGACCCTATCACGCATGCTGATAAAAGACTCTGATACCGTTCACGCGATATCTGCACACCTCCGTCAGTCGATTTCTTTGTCCAGGACAAGCATAGCTCATTGAGCTCTTCTAACTTCGGGTAGAGGAGCTCGAGAATGAGTTTCCTCAAAGTGTAAGAACCATTGCTGTCGGCAGCTGGTGAATGGCGCCCCCCCGCCGACATAAAAATGCAGCCTGGAGAAGGGTGGGGGGTTCTCTCACGCTTGAGCAGTAGAAGATACTCGTTGAATGATTCAAGGCCTTTCTGAGCCCGCAATGTCTCGCTGAAAGGACCACCAACTGCCGAACTGAGTCGACATGAAGCGAGCGGCTTAGCACCGCATGAGACTCTAGCAAGATTGACAAAGTCAACCGGCTGAACATGTATGGATTGAAATGAGGCAAATCCCATTTCATCTGATGAGCCGTAAGTTTTTGACCATCTATGTTGGGCATGATGATACTGGACTTACTCGGATTCCATTTCAGGAACATCCATCTGATGATGTGATTGCTGGTATTCTGACTCGCATTTGGAAGCCGAGCATTACGAAGATGGAAGAGATGAAACATGAGAGCCAACGAGCTGTCACACAAAACACCGGGACCATTGATATCTGCAGTTGTCACGATGCTGTCGATGTCGTCAGAGATCTCGTGATAGGACAAGAAGTTCGCCTCTAGCATAGTATGCAACAATACGCATCCAGCGCGACTAGTTGACGGTAGGCTGATGGACCTCACTGCTAAGTGCCAGAGTTGTTTCCATATGTCTTTCTGCGTTTCACAGACTCCAGGGTAAAGGGCACAGCTGTCCAGGTTAGCGAATGGATCGGGATGAGGAACAGATAAACGCACCTTGCACACGCGATCATAGCCCATGATGCGGTGATCGCGTTTTTGTCTCGAGCATAGTCTAATAAGTCCACGAGTAGCTCGTTGACTTCTTCCGTTTTGAATGCCCCCCTTTCTAGAAGCAGAGGGAGCATCTGCAAAGTCGTTCGACGCACCCCGACGTCCATCGCTTTGAGCTTGAGTCGGATTCGGCTCAACCCCTGCTGCGTACGTCGTTTCTTTCGTGGTTGTTCCCCATCTTCAGCCGTTCCGGTCGTCGGATTTCGCGCAAGTTCTAACATCATAGCTTCCAAAAACGCCAAAGATTGGACAACGGCCCAATACGATTCACCATCAAGATTATGAGGTCGGAGGCCGAACAGGGCGACCTGTGGATAATCAAGGGGCAGAAATGCAGTTTGGAACGTGATATCAACCATTTGTAGGCGAAACGGTTCCCCACGCCTAGAATATTCAGACCACAAGGGTTCTGTTAGTTCTTCTAGGTCTTTCTGAATGTGGAGTTCGGCATCATTAACAGCAAGATATTCGATGTGGCGGTGGGTAAGAAGAATCGTTCTGGATATTTCGCTCCTCAGGGCTCGAATAAGTTCGTCTTGTGACACCTTTTCGGCACGCCACCAAAAGCCCATGAGCGGAATCACTTCACTGACCAGTCTCAGCGAATAGTCAAGATCCTCGGCCTGCGTGTACAAAAACATCGTATTGAGGATGGCAAAACATAATGTTTGAGTTGAGCCAAGGCTTAGCTGAGTCAGTCTCAACACCTTTAGAACAAGACTGCTGATTTCCTGGCATTTCCGCTGTATCGGCGCATTACAAGCTGAAATCAGATGAAAGAGACCCTCAAGGGCGTCCCTCAAAGGGCCGCCCTCTCCCTTGCCCACTCGTTTCTGGCTTTGCGGTGTTGAGTTCGCTCTTTCGGTAAAGCGAGACAGGGCCAGACTTGGCGCCGGTGATGCTCTCGACTGGGAAACGCCGGCATTGGCCTGCTCAGGGAGCGTGTATGCAGCAATGCCTAAAAAGAAATCAACGCACAGTTCCCACGGAACCCCATCTTTCCGGCAGAGAAGCTCTGCATGTGCCTGTCGCGAGAGCACTTCAGCAAGTGCTTTGACATAGTCCTGCAACAACGACGGCACATAATCGTCATTTGGCCCAGGAAGGACCTGGGTGATGTGGTCAATGAGAGCTAGGAGGGTTTTTCGGCCGATCTTGGAGACGCCGCGGCTAGCGGCCATCCTAATGGCGGTTGCGCATTTGGAAAGTCTTGATGCGGCACCATTCACAGTGTTTTGTGATCTTCTTGTGCCGTAGAACCTGGGCTTCTCGAGAAGTACGAAACTGAAAACAGCTTCAAATATGCCATGATAACTCTTGTCTCCCAGATCGGCGCTTGCGACACGTCAGTACTATCGTTCCATGCGTGTTGAGGTGCCTGAAAAGCTCACAGGCTGGCATTGTCATTCCGGGGATTCAAAAGCTGTGCTAGTTCTATTTTTTGTTAGGCGACATTGCTTTGACGGAGACAGCGGGGCCTCACCATCCACGGCCTTTTCTCGATCCCTCGCGGAGCCGCTTTTGACCTCATCTAAGTCGGTTAGCATGCTTGACCAAATCTAACTTGGGAGTATTCCACGAACTCGCCAAGCTGGTTACCGTTGCTTCGTAAGACGACATCATGACGGTAAACGAGGCATCATTAGTCGTAGAGACCAGGATAAAAGAATTGGATTACTGCCTTCGAAGTCGCCAAGAGCCTAGCGAATGAGTTGCAACCGCGTAGAAGCTCACCATGCTATGCATTGAAGGCCATGTAAGACAAGGAAGGCAAACTCGGCAGAACAGTCGCAAATTCAATGCGAACTCCTGCCTTATATCATCCAAGAAAACAGCCAACAGCGCCTGGATGTGGCATAAATTTTCAACGGCAGATTCTTCACAAAGGCGATGCGAATGCTGGTTGCAACTTGATCCTACTGACGGTTACAACTGTTGCCAAAAGGAGCTCTCCCCAATATGACCGGCAGAATATTCACCGCCTGCGCTTTTGTTTACTTTATTTCTGTACACCGCTAACAGCTCTCAGCCAGTCAAATGACAAGCGCGCGTACCCAAGGTCGCTAGCGTGTGCAAGCTTCTAGCTCTGCACTGGGAGTGCAGGGGGTTTCTCCAAGCAACTGCCTGCACCTCTGCCAGGTACAGCGGTTTGGACGCATCACAGTTCGCGACCGTCCAAAACTTACGAGGCTATCTTCAACCTCGCCCACAGCAAACGCTCCCGGCGCATTCGCGCAGTCCCCACTGCGAAACGAATACCGCGCTCCTAGGAAGTCCAATCTCACACACCTCTCATTTCTGTGCATAACTTGGCGACCAATCATGCAATAGCACCGCCTTGACAACATGGCCGAGATGACGACCTTGGACAGCCTCCAAATTTTCCATCGCGAGCTTCTTGCCCTGCAAGAGGGTCGCAATGATGGCGCGGATACCCTGAACAATGAGGAACTCACGTCTGTCTTTGAAAGACAGCTTGGCATGATTTGGAATCATCCGCAGAGGAGCGAAAAGAGTCGTAGCCTCATCAAATCAGGTCAGGAGCGACAACATCCCAATTTGCGATCCAAGGCTGACATAAACCTCAGGCAAGGTGAACCTAGACGACAACGAGTACCAGTTGAACGATGTGTTCCAGCAAACGACGTTCAATTTCGCAGACGAGATGGACCTCGACGAAACAGAGGCGGCACGATATCTTCTCGAATCTCAAGAGGACCCGACGATTCTTGGCCGATCCCTCATCGAATGCGCCATCATCCGTTTCCATCAACAACGCAAATACACTCTCGACGCTTTGAGATTGCTCCTCGAGGTCGATGACCTCGACACGGACGTGGAAGCCTCGGCGGCTCCGGAGGCAGTTCAATCCTACATCCAGGCTCGCATATTTTCGTCGGGCAAGAACCGCCTTGTGCCTAAATGTATATCTGCCATGGCCGGTGTCAAGGCTTGGTTACAGAAATTGAATGATAAATTTGCCGCGGCGCAAACCCTCGGCCAGTCGAAGATTCAATCCGGAGAGATGGAGACTGTGGAGTTTTCTCGCATCAGCCTAATTCAACAACACGAACTACTAGGAGTTATTCTTTGCCGGAGTGTCCAGGCACGCCAAGCGGAAACTGACGACTTTGCTGAATTTATCCAGTTCCTCAAGAAGGCAGATAAGTATGATGCGCTACTGGGTCGGTCTACCAACAGTATGTTTCCGGGGGAAAAAACACAAGCTGACATGTATCCTAGTGCATCTGGTCCCTAGCATCGGCGCTTTCATTTCCATCTTTGGCTCAAGTGAAGGTGGCCATGATCTCATCACCGTCCGTGCCCTCAATGCGAAGTTGTTCCCATTTTCAGAGGAAGCGAGCTGGCCGCTGCCATCACTGGGGGCTGCGGTTCGAGCCTGGTGGCTCGCTGAGTATAGCGGATTTTATCTGGATGACCCTCCTGAATCAGCCATACCCGCCGGTACCGATCTAGACGAAGGTATGTGACACCCAAATGTCATCGACCCCCAGCTGACACATCAACAGAGGACAGGCAACGATCAAGGCAATTTCTAGACTCCTTAAAAGATGGCGCTTTCGACTTCCTCCTCTCTACAGCCGCCGATGCCAAATCACCTGATTGGCATGACCCAACCAGGATTGGTATGCGAAAGTGGTTGCAGAGGAAGTCCCCTGCATTGCCTACGGATACAGTCCAATTCTCTGAATTCTTCCAACTTTGCTTCATGGCCCAGCTTGAGATCTTCGTGGATGCCTTTATTTCAAACCTGCCTGATGTTCTCCGCAAGTTGAGGGTTGAAGAGGACGAGCAGCGCCAACTTAGCCAAGCTCATGAACAAGATTTGGACTTGGAGCGGTTTCTACTCATCATTGCTTACGCATATGAGAGACGGCCCCAGGCTGCCTCGAGTTTTTGGTCTGACCCTGATAGTAATCTGGCTGGCTTTATGCACTGGGCTTCTCGAAGAGCGTCGACACCTTTGGTGGCTGCTTTTTGCGAAATGCTTCAAGCAATATCGGGCAATGACGATGGCGCTACGGCTGCCCACGAGTTTCTGTTGGATGAAGGACATCATTCGTCTGGCAAGATGAGAAGATCACAGTCTTTGACCTGGACGCAAATATTCAGAGAGCTGGATTTCTTCTCCGAAAGGATCAGAGGCAAACCAATCCCGTCGAATACTACCAGGTTCCGTGAGGGCAAACCACCAAGCGATGTTAACGAGACCGAGCCAGAATCCGCAATGATGTTGGAGTGTTATTTGCGCCTCATCACAAAATTGGCCACCGAAAGCGAGACGGCTCGACAGTTCCTGCTCCAGAACCCAACGTACAATGTTACCGAGAAGCTCTTCGAGTTAGCCAGCGGCCCTATACCTCCTCGATTGCGAGGCTGTATTTTCATGGCAGTCAAAGCTTTACTCTCGCGCAAGACTGCTCACGAGAGCCACGTCATGTGGATTTTCCTTGAAAACTGGATCACAGGGGGATATGCGGGCACAACAACATCCCAACACCGGCAAACGCAGCAGAGCGCACTAGCAGCAATGGAGAGAATTTTGGAGGAAATCAGTCATGGGTTCGAGGACCCCGATTCTTTTATCCAGCTGCTGCTAGCCTTAATATCCCCTGCCTCAGATAGCAGCCCTTTGAACGACGCACTTCCGTTCCCGGAGACTCTGGGCTCGGCATATCCTATTTCTGGAATCGACAACTATGTTGACTATGTCATGGGTTTGGTCTTTGCAACGAGAGTCAACGATCTCCACGATATCAACCAGGCGAGGGCATTGAAACTAAGCTGTCTTGATTTCATGCTTTCGTGCTTGGGTACTTTCAATGAGGACCTCATTGTCTTGGCTAACGAAACCAACCTGATGGTTGATTCCATCATTTCAACGAGCGATCTTGCCACGTACGTGCGGCTCCATCCTTTTTCCCGAATGATGGAATGGATGTTCAACGACAAGGTTATAGCAGGACTGTTCAGTGTCATACATCAAGAACCAAGTGAGGTTGGGAATGCCGCCCCAGATTCTCCCTTGATTCTAGGTATCCTGCGCGCTGTCGAGGTCGTCTCTCGTGTACTTGACATGCAGTCCACCTACCTTGACCTTGTTCGGCCACTCATCAAACTGAAAACAAGGCAACGACGCCAGCCCGTTGCAAATGCCGCCTTTGCGTCATTTGAGGATGGACTAGTAACACGCCTGAATTTGATTGTTGACCTTGGAAGCTATTGTGGACTCGGCCACCCCGATCTCAGTTTGGCATGCTTAAAGCTTCTGGAGAGGTTGTCGTCCTCAACAAGGATTACATCCGTTTGGTCCGGCTCCGGCCGACAGGGCCAACGCAACAAGGCTATCGTGGCAATGGAGGCTAATGGTGAACACGAAGTGATCTCTCGCCAGTTTATTGCTGAGTTGATGGCCCCCCTCGACGTCAGCCGTGAAGCAGACTCACCTAGTTACATGACCAAGATCTTCATCCTGGACTTCCTTCACAAATGTCTCGAGGAAACACCTCGAAGACCAACGATAGCCCACCTCCTCTTGGGTTTTAAATGCGGCATTGATTCTCTTTCGATTGAGGCCAACGGGGCTTTCTTCGAAGGAACCTCGCTGTTTCACAGCGTGCTACGGCTTCTACTGGAGACTCCTTCCGGCGATCCCTCAGGCATGCGGCTCTGGCTTTTATCCGTTAAATCGCGTATAATGCGAATCCTGCATATACTATGGCATTCTCCGCTGTCTTCGCCTCTTGTCATCAACGAACTCCGCGAGAATGAGTTTCTTTCTCATCTCCTAGTTCGCGAAACCATGATCCAACCGGATCTTCTTTGGGAGGGCCACCATATTGCAGCGCCCGAGTTCCCGTTGACTGATGGTGCACCCACACTGCTTGATTTCTTGAATATTCGCAGCTCCACATTCGAATATATCGGTATGGAGCTATGTATGATTTCACAAGGCCGCATGCCGAGTGTCAAGAGACAAATATTCGAAGCGCTCAATGGCCAAGTTGCGGGCGATGGCAACTCACCCATTCAAACGCCAACTGTCTTCGACCTGTTTGACTTCCTACTACCTGAAGGGGTTTGGGACTGGCCGACTCCTCAACTTCAGGTCTATCAAGGCATTGATCTGTCTGTCTGCGTTGAAGTGGACGCAAACTCAAACACCATATATAATGTCGACCGGGCGAAAGAAGTCCTCCTTCTGAAAAGAAACGAGACGAGGGGCTCCGGCGCACTTGTTACGGCGCAAGATTTAGAGATTATCGAACGGGAAGAGGCTTCGATCATCGAGTACCTTGTTTCGTCAAACAGAAAACAGCAAGTTGCCACAGAAGGAATCAGAGTATTGAGAACTTGGACTAAACTCTTGCTGGTTATGGTCGAGACCAGTGACTTCAAGGGCTCAGCAAAGACGTCGTTCTTCCTCCAAGCCCTTCAGGCTATATTGCCTAGTCTCGAGGCATTTGCGGCAGACAGACCCGAAGAGGCATTGGAGCTGGCCAAGGTGGCCAAGGTCCTTCTTTACAAACTCGATCTGTCGTCCTCTGAGGATGCCAAAGCAATCAGCCAAGCAATTGGCAACCTGGTCGGCGAAAAGCTTTTCCAGCTTTTCCAAACCTGCCTCCAGGCAATTGGTAAATGGGCCGGTACTATCGAACTCAGATCAGTATACTATGAGATATGCTACTGGTACTTGACCGGGATGTCTACCGACGGACTCCTGAAGACCAATCGACCCAAATCAATCCAGACCATCCACGCATACGGGGAGCGCTTGATCAATGTCATTTGCGAAGATGCCTACTGCGGTGAACCTGGATGCCAGACCGCCGCACTAATTCTTCTCAATACTTTGGTCACATTAGATCAACGCGAAAATAGCACCTACGTTGTCGAGACCTTGAACAAACTCAACTTCATCGGCATCCTAATAGATTCGTTGCGGAACATTATGCAAGAGTGGCATTTAGCCCAAGGACCCGGTATGTCACTTTGTTGCCATGCTGGCCTTTGTCACGTTCTCTCCATACTGACTGTTCTCAGCTCTGACAAGCCAACGGGAGTTCCATTCAGCTCGCCTTGCGCTTCTTTTGCAACTGGCGCAAACGCGGGCCGGGGCCAAGTATATTCTGCATGCAAACCTTTTTCGAACAATCGAGGTCTCCGGGTTGTTCACAGCGGACCCTGAGCTTCAGATGAGTCCCGACAATCCCCGTACCGCCGAGCAGCACTACGATTTGCTCGCCAGGGTTGTCCATATTATCGGAGCGGCACTGCTGAGCCGTGGCAACCACAACATAGTGCAGGGGCGCAAGTTCCTTACTGACCACCGGATGCTTATTACCCATACTTTGAAACGGAGCGCTGGCATTGGCAATGGGCCAGCGGACGAGGCGCTGGAAGAGCGCATCGGAGACCTAGCAGATGGGTTCGTGGTCATCATAGCTGCTACCGGCTTCCTCGATGTAAGCTTTTTGAAAGACGTCACACTTGAAGGCGAGCAGTGCTAACTTTTCCAGTTTGAGAACGACGCCGTGTCAGTACCTAAGACGGAGAATCAAGGGTTATTCCACTAAAGGCAAATGCCAGTCAGAGTCATTTGGTCGAACTGCGCCGCATGGGTTGTGCCAGGTACAGGACGGGAGGAATCAACAACGGCGTTCGGAAAGAGAACGCATGTGCAACAAAAAGTTTAGAGTAGGTTGACGCAATGGTACAATACAATTGCACGAGCCGAGACTTGTGGCCAAGGATATCAAAGCAATAGTGGGAAAATAACTTGGTTGCTCTAGCCAACATCGCAGAGATTTTTGCATAGTGTAAAAATTTGGGAAGGCGATACCTCCCTCGTCATCAGTGATATTCAGCTATGGTACTATTTGGCTTCATAGGCTGCCAGAACGGCCAAGAATGGTCCTAAGCACGTATCATGTAAGGTAGTTTCCGTACATACATATGTGAACAGATGTAGTGGGTGCCTGATCCCGCTGTGGGCTCCTTGAGTGCACGGCCACTTCAGGAATACATCTCCCTGATTTTCCCCGTGATGTCAAAGCCGGCTTACATGTAGAGCCGATTACAAAGGTCCTCAGCACGCCGCACCAGCCACAGCTGGCCACGCATGTCGTGTTGTGGACAAGGAGGAACTGCTTTCATTGTCTTTCATGTTCCAGGAAGGGTAAGCGACGGCGCAAGCAGGGTAGATCTGTACGGGCCCATCCACGCACCCTCCTCTCTTTCTTGTGAACTTTCAGCCGTCAGGTGGCCGGGTTTGCCTTCCGCTTGCCCTTTCTCGTCGTCGTCATTAGCTTCAGCTCCAAGGGCCAGTGGCCCTTCGTTTTGGCGGTGTAAGCGCTGCGGGGCTTGATGTCGATCTTTGAACGACACATGGGACATTTCCCTTTGGTCGCCTCGACATGAAGAGACGAGTGTAGGCATTGTGCGCAGTAGAGGTGGCCTAAATGTTGTGTGTTAGCAAGGCAAGAAGTGGCTGGTTTGGAAAGATGCCTGGCGTGGACTGACCACAATGTGTGACCGTCAAAGTGGTTACATCGTCCATGCAGATTACACACTGAAATGCCGATAATTTCACCCTCTTGTCTTCCTCTGGTTTCTTCAGCTCCTCAGGCACCTCGTTTGCTTCTGTCAGGTCGATTGTGGGGAGCTCCTCTTGAGCGGAAATGTCATCGACGTAATTCATGTCCCTAGGGCTCTCCCCAAACAAATCCTCCAGGTCTTGGTCTAAATTTGTTGGATTCTGTTCGGCAAACGAGTCGTGGCGTTGTAGAAAAACCCCCTCTCCGCCAGGACCAGACGCCCGCGGCCGCTTTGCATCACGCGAGTCTTCTCTAGTAGGGGCATTTCGCTTTCGAACAGCCGGCATGCTTTCCGAGAAGGAGGTTTGCGAGCTATCTGGCAGAGGGTCGTCTCCAAAAATGTCGTCAGAGAACTGCGTAGTGAGGGTATCGTTCCAGGTTGTAGCTGTAAGCTGGGTTTCGGAACGAGAAGGGCCAGCTAAAGGGTGGTTAGGGCCCTGGCTTTGAGAGGTTCCGGCATCGACTAGATCGGCTCCAGTGGTGAGAGTCGAGCGGCGCGGTGGCGGGCTGAAGCTTGCTAAGTCTGATTCAACATCCGGCTCATCGGCGAGATAATGGTCGTAAGGGTTCTCCAGAAGAGTCAAGAAGGTGTCGTCACCGATCGTATCGTCCCCCCAGACTCCAGGTTCGTCGGTGCGGGAGATGTTCGTACTGCGGTCGTAGCGGCTTGGGGGAGAAGGGCGCCGGGAAGCCGTAGTTAGGAGAGGGTGTGGATTTGCAGAGGCAGCAGAATGTTGATGCCGAGGTGACGAAGACCTGGCAGGTGGCGAACGGCTCCGGGTCAAGGGCGGGAGGACGGATCGGCGACCGGACCCTCCCAGGAAGGCGCTCTCGCCATACGACCGGGGACTGCTGGGGAGACGGCCAGTCGGCTGCTCGTAAGGCGAGGCCGGAGATATGACGGTCGCTGGCATCGAAAAGTGCGTTGACGAAGGGCTATCGCCAGAGCACGAGAGCGGTGGTGGGTTGTGTTGTTGTTGTTGACCGTCCGGGGTTCGTCGAGGGCGGGGCGCAAGAGTGAGGGTCGGCGATATTAGAGGCGAAGGAGAAGAGGCAAATAGTGCATGAATTACTGAATGAGTGAATGAATGACAGGCGTGCAAAGAATCAGCACGGCAGAGCAAGCGCCATTGAAAGGAGGACCGAGACTCGAGCCGCAGCGTAAGATGACCAGCGCACAGGTTTAGGCAGTTGTTGCCGTCAAGGTGAAGTAGCTGGCAAGACTGGCGAGGACGACAGGCTTCACCCAACGAGGACGATTGCCATAATGATGAGGTGTGCGTGAGTGCGTGCAGGTGTTTATTATTAAATCCGGCCGGGCATGGGCTTGGCCTGGCCTGGCCTCAAGTGGCGGCCTTGGATTTAGCGCCAGCGGATGGGCTACGGCGCTCGGCCAGCCCCTGTGGTTGGTGGGCAGGTAGACTGTCGTCGGGCGGGTGTTTATTTGATTTTTTCCCCCTTCCTATTCTGTCCTTTCGGTCTCGTTTGCCCACGTCAAGGGAGACATGCTCCGGTTGCTGCCGGTGAGTGGCGACTTTGATGTCTAAGCACAACTTACAAGCCTCTTCTTGTCTCAAGTTTTCTTTACTTCTTCAGCACCTTACTATTCGTTGCTAGGACAGGTACTCAAGCAAGGTGCCTTACTTACTAAGGTACCTTAAGGTAGGTAGGTAATGATCAAGGTACAGACCGGATGCGTGCATGGCACCACCCAAAACCCGAGGCACGGAAACTGCCTATCCATTTCCTCGTCCACATGTAAGCCAACTCAGCTCAGCTCACCGGATGCACGCATGGTAAGCATCCTTGCTACCGGGAGCCGTACCACCGCGACGTCAACATGATGGGTTGCCTGCACCACCCTGTCGTTACTTTCAGGCAATAACGTTCAGGTTCTCCCAGCGCAATCAAGCAAGACCGTGCTCAGCTCAGATCATGGCAGACATGCACGCTACCAAAAAGAGGCTGATAAAGCTTTATTTTATAGTATTACTAGCAATACATAATGAGGCAAGCCCCTTTACCACCTCCTCTTGAACTATAGAATGTTGTGAACCTTTTCTTCTGACAGTGATTTCATGAACATTCAACGGAGGGAGTCACTGGCATGTCTTTAAAGGAGCATGAAATATACATGGATATGCATGCTTCGTAGCCTGCTTAGTGGGCAAGTTTGCAAAGCGCAAAAGCTGTAGGCTTTGAGAATGTACTCATTAAAGCACCATCAGGCCTCTATGCGAATAGGTGTGAGAGTTCAGCAGGTGCAGCTTGAGATGTATGAACAGTGCCATTTTCTGTCTCAGCATACAAACACCGAATATAGGAGACTTGACTCGGTCCTATTTCTGAACTATCCTGCCATGCTATCAAGAGACCGGCGATGGAACTGCAGCGCGCCGTACTGCTTGTTTGTTTTCTGGCGGCAGCTCAATAACAGTCGCTCGACGAAGTCAGCCTGAACACACAGTCCCTTAGGTACTTAGGCTAATAAGTGTCTTTTAATGCAAGTATCTTTCCGGTGTCGACTTCCCCCCGTTTTGTTGGCCATGCTTGTGCTCACTGTTCTTTGCACAAGGTACTCCATGTACGGAGAACCCCTCTTTCAAACACCCCTCCCCACATCTCCGTCCAGCGGGTCGGACTTCTGGTTGGAGGTACTGCGAGTGCGCTATAATAGTGACTAGGTAAGGTAGGTAGGTACCAGGTACCTAAAGGTTTTCAGTTGTTCTTAAGGGTCCACTAGCAGGAGCAGCAAATGCAGATGCCGACAATGGCAAATCACAAGCGTAGCCACCATGATGGGCTTGCGCTAAGAAACTTCCCTTCAAGCTTCCAAGACAAGCCTACGACTGCAACATCCACACCCCCCTTTCGCCGGAAAAGCGACACCAGTCAGAACTCATCTCGTCATCCAACGTCTCGGGCATTACCCCATCCTTTGCGACAGCTTCGTTTACCCACAAAACGCCATCCTTCCCACCTGCCACGCCCATCCTTGTTCTCGAGATGTCGCATCGCTGCCCTTGAGCCATGTTTCGTCCCGCCGCTGGTCACCTCCAGCGATCTCAAACGGCCAGCTTCGTCCGTATCGCCCGGCACCAAGCTTTCCGCCGCCATGCCTGGAGGGCGCATGTGCGATGGCTAGCTGCAGTCGCCGGCGATTCGACCTCTCCCGGACGCAACTCTCTAGCTGGTGAGCGCACTGCAACCCGTGCTACCGCAATGCGCATTTGCTGATGGGTTCCTTTCCGTGTCTAGTTCCGTCGCAAGCTCGATACAACGAAATTGGTGTTCAGCATATCAGCTCCCATATATTCGATCAGGTTTTCCCGGACGGCAACAACCCACCACCGGCCGAGCTTGTCGAGCTTTCCAAGGATCATCTAAAACGCCACGACCTGCTGGGCAAGAATACCGACAATGCTGAGCCCATCGCATTTGATCTCCCGAAGCTGCAGGGTCGTAGTCTTGACGAGCACTTCCACAGGTTGGGCGCAGATTGCGCGGAACCCTTTCTTAGCCTCGCCAAACAGTTCGCACGAGCCAACGCGCCGCCTAAACCTAGGAAATGGGTGCGCCGCAGTGGGTGGACCAAGTATTATCCCGACGGGCGCACAGAGCAGGTCGAGGCCCCGGACGACAACGTGCTGTGTTTTGATACGGAGGTAATGTGGAAGGAAAGCCCGTACGCCATTATGGCTTGCGCATCAGGCACAACGGCCTGGTATGCATGGCTCTCACCTTGGCTTCTCGGCGAGTCGACGGATAAGAACCACCTAATACCGCTGGGTGATCCTTCCAAGGACCGTATCATTGTCGGACACAACATCGGATACGATCGTGCGCGGGTTCTGGAGGAATATGATCTCAAACAAACGAGAAATGCCTTTCTCGACACGATGTCGCTCCATGTTGCCGTCAATGGGATGTGCTCACAACAGCGTCCGACGTGGATGAAGCACAAGAAAAACCGTGAATTGAGGGAGCGAGTAGCCAGCGAAACTCCAGACCATAATCTCGCAGAGCTTCTCAGTAACGCAAGCATGCACGACGAAGAAGAGCTCTGGGTAGAGAGGAGTTCCGTCAACTCGCTCCGCGATGTTGCCAAGTTCCATCTCAATGTATCAATCGACAAGGTTGTGCGAGACGATTTTGGAGTGTTGGACCGTGATGGAATCATGGCCAAGCTCGATCAACTGCTTGACTACTGCGCTGCCGATGTTTCTATCACCCATCGGATCTATCAGATTGTCTTCCCGAATTTCCTTGACGTCTGCCCACACCCCGTCAGTTTTGCCGCTCTTCGACACCTTTCCTCTGTAATCCTTCCAGTCAACAAGTCATGGGAGGCCTACATTGCCAATGCAGAGGCAACGTATCATCGGTTATCGGACGCGGTGCAGGAGAGACTGGTGGGCTTGACGGAAAAGGCTTTGGAGATAAAGGATCAACCAGAAGTGTGGCAAAATGACCCATGGCTGCAGCAGCTCGATTGGTCAGGGCAGGAAATCAAAATGGTGAAAGGCAAACGCAAGAATGACCCTCCTAGGCCAGCAGCAAGGCAGAAGAAACCTGGCATGCCTCAATGGTACAAGGATCTGTTTCCGAAGAACGACGCACCCATCAATGTCACGGTTCGAACCAGGATAGCACCGCTGCTGTTGAAACTGGCGTGGGATGGCCACCCGCTATTCTGGTCCGACAAATATGGCTGGACATTCCGCGTACCCCGGGTCGACAGCGCCAAGTACACAGGGAAGCAGATGAGCGAGTGCGTTTTTGACGAAAGCGAGGCTGTTCTTCGAGATGACAGAGCGCACGCATACTTCAAACTGCCTCACAAGGATGGCCCAACTGCACGCTGTGCGAATCCAATGGCCAAGGGCTACTTGGCCTACTTCGAGAACGGAACCTTGTCATCGGAATATTCTTATGCCAAAGAAGCTTTGGAGATGAACGCGTCTTGCTCCTACTGGATCAGCGCTCGTGATAGGATCATGTCTCAGATGGTTGTCTACGAGGAAAATTTGCCTAAAGCCGACAAGGCCAGGCGCAAGAGAAGA
This sequence comes from Paramyrothecium sp. XJ0827, assembly GCA_020881915.1. Taxonomy (NCBI): domain Eukaryota; kingdom Fungi; phylum Ascomycota; class Sordariomycetes; order Hypocreales; family Stachybotryaceae; genus Paramyrothecium; species Paramyrothecium sp. XJ0827. Next base: position 4,293,358 of record JAJFPB010000005.1, on the reverse strand, counting down.
AGCAAAAGTGCTCCAGAAGAAAGCCCCGGCTTCATCCTGCCACAAATCATCCCCATGGGCACCATTACTCGCAGGGCCGTGGAGAACACTTGGTTAACTGCCAGCAACGCGAAGAAGAACCGTGTCGGCTCAGAGCTGAAGGCCATGGTCAAAGCACCTCAAGGCTACTGCTTTGTTGGCGCCGACGTGGACTCGGAAGAGCTATGGATTGCGAGTTTGGTGGGAGATGCGACTTTCAGGCTTCATGGCGGCAATGCCGTGGGGTTCATGACATTGGAAGGGACCAAGGCAGCTGGTACTGACCTTCATTCACGTACTGCGTCGATTCTTGGCATCACCCGGAACAACGCCAAAGTGTTCAACTATGGCAGAATTTATGGGGCCGGGCTCAAGTTTGCTGCAACACTGCTGCGCCAATTCAACCCCAACCTGTCGGAAAAGGAGACCATGGAGGTTGCCAGCCGGCTGTATGCGAATACGAAGGGCATGAAAACGAACCGCAAGCTGTTGAACAACCGACCCTTTTGGCGCGGTGGCACCGAGTCATTCGTCTTCAACAAGTTGGAGGCATTTGCCGAGCAGGAGAGACCGCGAACCCCAGTACTCGGCGCTGGGATTACCGAGGCCCTCATGAGCCGCTTCATCAACAAAGGCGGTTACCTGACTTCTCGAATCAACTGGGCAATTCAATCGTCTGGTGTTGATTATCTGCACCTGCTTGTTGTTGGTATGGACTACTTGGCGCGACGATTCAATATTGACGCTCGGTTGGCCATCAGCGTACACGATGAGATTAGATATTTGGTGAAGGAGGAGGACAAATATCGTGCAGCCATGGCCCTTCAAGTGGCGAATGTCTGGACACGGGCCATGTTCTCGCAGCAAGTGGGAATAGAGGACCTGCCTCAGTCATGCGCCTACTTTTCGGCCGTGGACATTGACACTGTGCTCAGGAAAGAGGTTGATATGGACTGCATTACGCCCAGCCATCCAACGCCGATCTCCCCGGGTGAAAGCTTGGACATTGTGGCTCTTCTTGACAAAGGATGTGAAGCGAAGCTCGATCCGTCCGTGGTACCAGACCACAAACACGCACCTGCACCGGAAAAGTTCGAGTACACGCCTCGAGTCCCCGTGATGAAGTCCATCGAAGACGCACTGGGCGATAGCACGCTGTTCCTGAAGGCACAGATCGTCAACAGCGAGGAGGAGCTACGCGACTTGATCAAAGAAGCTCGCAAGAACGACACGGCTAGCGGGGCCAAGGCGAAGACGTCCGTCAAGGATTCGCTGAAGAAGGTTCTGCCCTATCATGCCTGGCCGCAGCTGGTGCCCATGGATGAGCCCATGTCCGTGGCAGAGGCGATGAGTGCAAAGAATCGTAATGGATATGATGGGAAGAACAAGTGGCACTGGGCGAGGCAGACTGGGAAGGGGTCGCGGCCTACATGGAGGGTCTAATAAGGCGATATGTTGACGATGTACCACGACACTTCTGTACATTTCTTTTGTTTTCGTTGTACTGCTAGATCTTGTATTTTATATCGGGATGTAGGATGGGCTTGTGTACAAAACACTGAGGATGGGTTGATCGGGCGAGGCGTTGACTGGGTGCTGATGCGATTGCGCTCTCCGGAAGATTATCTGCCTACTTGCGGTTCCTTTCGTGGCAAAATACAACGCGGATTTTACGCATTACCTTCCTAGCCCTACAAGTTGATCTTGGAACAAGCGCGGTCTTCCATTCTGTACTCGGCTAGAGGCGAGAGATGGATGACTTGGGAGACGGGCACTGCGGATCCTACAAGCAATCACTCGTATGAGGTAGACCCTCATGAATTTCCAAGAGAGGTACAGGACCTAAGTAAGTTAAGGCACCTTAAACAGTTGGTGCGGGGCCGTTGGCGCAGACTTGGCTTGGCTTCCCTGCGGCCCGTGACCAGTCTGCCGGGATACATGCAGGAAGACACTAAAGCGGTAGTGTATGCAAGATTTCGCGGCGGAACAGTACGCATCCAGCCGATATTCGCAGGTACCGCGACGCCCCCGAAAAATAAGCCTTCTGGCAGCAGTGGGGTGGGTACCTGCAAGCTCTAGCAAGCTCACGTTAGGTAAGGTAGGGTAAGGTAGGTAGGTACCTTCCTTGAGAGGGGATGCCCTGTTTGGTTCCAGCCGCCACGACTTGGCAGGTTGATGACGAAGCCATTCAGAAGCCCCTCCAAGTCAACGAGCTAGGACCCCAGTCCGAGATCACCTCCTCACTTGCCTGCCTGCATTCACGTTCAGTCGAGGCCCTTCGCATTTCCCTTGGCATTCATTGCATGTCATATCTACCTTAGCTCCCTCCCCCTCTTTTTTCTTTGTTTTCCTCTTTGACCTTGGTCAGCCCCGAGGAAGAGAAAGAAGAAGAGCCAAAGGACCTGGAGCCGGCTCAGCCTCCATCTACCAGCAACACCCCGCACATCCCACCATGGCGAACAAGGACGAGGTCGTGCAGCGTCTCCTCGAATCGCGGCCCCCCGCCAGCGACAACTTCACCTATTTGACTATCGTCGAGAAGTCTCTGTCGCCCGAGATCCTGCCAACCCTGCAGGAAATCCTGGAAGATGTCGAGCTGACGAAGGAGATCGGCTGGGACCTGGTCGAGATGTTGATTCCCGTGCCCGGGAGTGCGGATTGCCTTGTCACGATCGCCCGGCTGGGCAACCCCCGAGAGGTCATTCTGAAGGTCCTCGAGGTCATGGAGAAGACATTCGCCGCCGCCGAAGAACCAGCGGAAGCCAATAACAGATTCATCACGCTCGTTGGCATGCTGGGCATCCTGCACAAGAGGCTACAGGTCCGCGCGCCATCCCGTTTCTTACACACCACCCTCGACACCGTCTACCGCGTTTACGATGCCTCCAGCGCCGAAGCGACCGCTGCCGTGATCCAGCTCGTCCGATCTCTCTCCGGCCGCACAAGGCCCCCGCTGCCTACACGCCAGTCGAGCACCAAGCTGGACACACCCTTCACGGACAGCGACCATTCGAAGAGCGCACCGGACCCAGAGGCAGAGAAGGGTGGGGAGACTGGCCGCGACGCCAACGAGCCGCATCTCATCGAGCGGCTGCTGCAATCATTCATCACCTGTGTCATCGAGGCTTATGTCAATACGAACCGCCTGGAGTGGGCGGCTAGATTGCTTGAGTTCACGCTGCCAGAAAGACTGGTTCCGGGGCGAAAGACAATGGTGCAGGTGTTCAAGGATACGCCAGAGCTCCAGGCGAAGGACGAGCTGGTGGGACAATTAGTGGTAGGTCATTGTTGTGTGGAACGTGTCGGCTCAGTCGAGACGAAGTCGTACCAGTTGATCTTGACTAACAATCCGCTTAGGCCGTCGCCAGAGACTTGGGCCTCTCCGGTAATTCTTACGCCGCAATCAAGGAGGTCCTTGCAGAACCTCTCTGCACGGAACCACTTTCCGACGAGATCGATGATGAGAACCCAAAGGGCATCGGGCTATCCACCGGAGGCTTCGTGTGTCTGGCGGCTTACTGGATGTTTTCTTCAGACGTGTACGACGCACATCACGAATGTCCCGACATCAGCATGTTTCCCGAGCATCACCTTCTCCTGGAGCGCTTCCTTGAAGAAGAACCCGAGGCTCAGATCATGGGCAACCCAGGGACAGTCGAGGCTCTGGTGGTGATGTCCATCTGGTTAGACGCCCACGCTCGTGTGCTTAGGGACGGTGGTGCGACACAAGGAGGAGAGGAGGCGGAAGTGCCATACATGTCCTACCTTCACCAGTTGACGCTGGTATCCGTGTTTCACCCCAACATCCGTGTGCGCAACGCCTCTACGGTAATGGCGGGCATCGTCCTTCATGCCGACCCCGAAGAGAGTGACCGACTTGCGATTCTCGAAGACTTGCTAGAGAACTGCATCTTCTCGTCCCTGCAGGCCTGTGCAGTAACATGGCTCCGGGAGGAGATCATCTCGGCGCGAGAGCTTGGGCTTCAAGGACGCTTCGCAAGCCAGGATTGCTTCGACGCATTACAGTACACGCTGTTTCCAGATCTTTCTCACCTGAAGACGGCAGATACGTCGACTATTTCGGATTTCTGGGCACAATCGTCTCCGTTCCACTTGCAAGTGGCCAACTTCGCGTTGTTCCTTTTCAGCAGCAATGATTACAAAGGCCTCGTCCCTAGTGGTATGGCCGCGGCTGTAGAACACCGATATGTGGAGCCGCTGTTGCACGCCGCAAAGGTGCTGACAGAGGCTGCTGGGAAGAATGAGGTTGACGAGGCAGAGCCTGGTTCTGATACCATTGGACAGTTGAACATTCTAACAGATGCACTCAGCCGGGTTCCCCTGCAGTAACCTGGGTGGCCTCGGGTGGCCCTAGGTGGCCCTGGGTGGAGGGGTGGTTGTCAAAACAAGGCGGGAGTCCCTGTAGCATTTGATGAAGCTTGGAGTGAGTACCCGAAGGATGGCCTGCTACCAAAGCAGAATGCTTGTTTGGAGGCGGAGCATGACTGGCCAAGGGGCGTGCAGGAAATGGTAGGGTTTGTCTGTTAACAGGCGTTCAATGGTTACAAGATACCTGAATTTGATCGTGGCCAGATCAGCTGTTTTGCCGGTACCGAAGCACACGAACATGAACTGATGTCAAAGTCCCGTCAATTTAAACATTCCAGGAGCATCCGGGACATTCCCTCCGGTCCTCAAGCCCTGGTCGTAGTCCTCGTAGTGCAGGGGCGCAGGGACGGGTAAAGCCAAAAACAGACATCGAGGGCCATGGTGATTGGACAGCTCTGCAGCGCCAAATGCCGCTAATCCTTTTTCCTGGCAAGCGCCGACATTGAACAGGGACGTCGTAGAGTAATGATGTCACTACTGATTTCCATGGAGGTAGCTCCGACGGCTGGGCAGGGTCATTGATATGGATCATGGATATCAATACGCAAAAATTGGCCCTATTGGAGTCACGCGGTGCAGCAGCAAAGCAAAGACGTACGTGATTGACCTTGCACTTTGTACTACATCCACTGTCACTTTCCTCTTCAGCCACGATTCTCATCTCTTTCGAGCCTTGCCATCGCAAATCCCCTTGTACTTCATACCGAGCACGCCAAGATGCGCAACAACCGCGTCAAACATTGCCAGTACTAAACACTCGGACCTTCCAAAGCACTTGAAAGCACTCAATAGCGAGCCCTGTTCTTTGTACAAGATTTTCTGCGCCAGGACACTTGCCCTACTGTTCAATAGCGACCAGTCACCGAAATGGTCGCGTCCGAGGCCAACACCACTGATGCAGAGTCCATCCGCGATGTGAGGGTCGAGACTGCCTACAGAGACGACCAGGATGGAGCCAGACAGCCGGTTTCGGTCTTGAAGACGCCCGAAGGCCAGGTCGCGTATCCTGCGTTCGTGCCCCCTCGTGTTGAATCACCCGAAAGGCCCGCTGTGGCACCGCAACCATCCTTACCCGACGAAACGAGCGCCGAGAGAAAGCCGCGAGACGCAGACCGGCAACTACCTGAGGAGAGCCACGCTGGAGGGTCGCGGCATGCACGGCGGCCCTCGTCGCAGAAGAGGTGGCAGACGGAGCTGCCGCGGCGCGGGCAAGGCCACCGACCAGCTCTCCCATCCGTGCCGAAACGAGCCGGAACATCTTACTTGGATACCGCCATCAAGCTGGGCTCCAGCAATGAGGCTCAATACTCGGACTCCTCATCGTCTTCCGACGAAGATGAGGCCCCCGTCGCCGAGGAGGGAAGCCGTATCCAGAGAAGGGCGACAAAGCCGAAGCGGGGAAAGGGCTCATCAAGGCCAGGAGATCAAGACCACTTGAACCGTTTTCGCGTTGCAAACGAGAATTACGAGACGAAAGGCAAAATCAAACGAGATGGCCGCTTACGCATCACGGTCAACGAGACCGCCAACACAGGTTACATTGCCAAGGCCCTCGGCAGTGCCGTGAGCAGGCTGAAGCCCCCCAAGGCTGGTACCCAAGACACGAACCATGGGAGGGAGCGCGTCACCGACGCAGCAGCGCACCCCGTTGATGTATCGCCTCGGCCACGGCTCAACATTGTCATCATGGTCATTGGATCACGCGGCGACGCGCAGCCGTTCCTGAAGATTGGCAAGGTCTTGAAAGAAGACTACGGCCATCGCGTCCGTATTGCTACGCACCCTGCGTTTCGCGACTTTGTCGAGAAGGACTCGGGCCTAGAGTTTTTCTCCGTGGGTGGTGATCCTTCTGAGCTGATGGCCTTCATGGTCAAGAATCCCGGCATGATCCCAACCCTGGAGACTGTGAAGGCGGGTGATATCGGGCGAAGACGGTCTGCCATGGCAGAAATGTTTGACGGGTTTTGGAGGGCTTGCATCAACGCAACCGACGACGAAAAGGACAATCACAATCTGAAGATGATGGGAACCAAGGACCCCTTTGTCGCGGACGCCATCATCGCGAACCCGCCCAGCTTCGCCCACATCCACTGCGCTGAGGCCTTGGGTATCCCTCTGCACCTTATGTTTACCTTCCCATACACACCTACGCAAGCGTTTCCGCATCCCTTGGCGAGTATCAAGAGGTCCAATGTTGACCCTGGCTACACGAACTTTATCTCGTATCCTTTGGTGGAGATGATGGTTTGGCAAGGGCTGGGCGACTTGGTGAACGATTTCAGGGTCAAGACATTGGCACTGGATCCAATCTCAACGCTATGGGCTCCCGGTGCCACATACAGATTGCACGTCCCCTTCACGTACCTCTGGTCTCCTGGCCTTGTGCCCAAGCCTGAAGATTGGGGTGATGAGGTCGATGTTGCCGGGTTCGTGTTCCTCGATCTAGCCTCGTCCTTCAAGCCACCACAGGAGCTTCAAGACTTTCTCGACGCCGGAGAAATGCCTATTTACATTGGGTTTGGATCCATCGTGGTTGATGATGCGGATCGGTTCACAGAAATGATCTTTGAGGCCGTCAAATTAGCTGGCGTGCGCGCTTTGGTGTCTAAAGGTTGGGGCGGTCTGGGCGGCGAGAACGTGCCTGATAACATTTTCATGCTCGAGAATACACCTCACGACTGGCTCTTCCCAAGGGTTAAAGCGTGTGTCATACACGGCGGCGCTGGGACAACGGCCATTGCCTTGAAGTGCGGCAAACCGACCATGGTCGTCCCCTTTTTCGGCGACCAACACTTCTGGGGAAGCATGCTCTCTAGAGCCAATGCGGGCCCGGAGGCTGTTCCTTACAAGCAATTGGATGCTGAGAAGCTTGCCGAAGGAATCAAATATTGTCTCACAGATGAGGCAAAGGAGGCAGTCGCAAGCATTGCCAAATCAATAGAGGAGGAAGGCGATGGTGCCGTCAACGCGGTCAGGGCGTTCCACAACCACCTAAACCTTCAAGGTCCAGACAAAATGCGGTGTGGTATCCTGCCTGATCGAGTCGCGGCATGGAAGGTCAAAGACACGGGGATCCGTCTGAGCCCACTGGCGGCGGATATCCTCATGGAAATGGGCCATCTCAATGGTAAGAAGCTCAGACTCTTGCGACACATGGAATGGAACGATTTCGAAGGACCGGGTGAGCCTGTTACGGGTATTGCAGGATCAGTAGCGAGGAGTGTCGGCAACGCCTTTAAGGGCGTCGGTAGCGTACCATACCGTGTGGCTAAACGCGCGAAGCGAAGAAAGAGGCACGAGGAGAGACAAAAGTCTAAATCAAACAGTGCTGCGGCATCCAATTCGGCAACAAATGGAAACAGCAATACCCCAGGCAATAGAACAGAGCAGTCAAGGTCACAGCGAGGTTCGGGGTCTTTCGAGACAGCCTCTACTGCTAACGATCAGACGGGGGAGATATTAGAGGATGTAGCCAACGGTGTTGAGGAAACAGCTACTGCGATCGCAAAGGCGCCTGCAGATCTCTCCCTCGCCTTGGCTCAAGGATTTCATAACGCACCCCGGCTCTACGGTGATGATACGGTCCGTACGCCGCCGCGTGTGACTGGATATCGATCAGGTCTGCGTGCTGCCCGAGAAGAGTTTATGTACGGGATTTACGACGGCTGGACTGGTGTGGTGCGGCTCCCAGTTCGCGAAGCCAAGAAGGGCGGCGTACCTGGTGTCATCAAAGGCACAGGGATGGGTCTCATGGGTTTTGTGCTGAAGAACACCTCAGCCATTATCGGGCCATGGGGATATACAATGAGAGGAATTGTGAAACAGATTGAGAGATCGAGACATCCCGAGAAGTATGTTCGACGGGCACGGATTGTCCAAGGCCAACGAGAGTCTAGAATGCTTGGGCCGGAAGAGCGGAAGAGGGTACGACACGACGTAATTGAGGGATGGAACGTGCTTACCGAGCTGCGTGAAGAAATCGCACATGTAGAGCACCAACGTGGCATTGCTGGTCAGCTCGACAAGGTGTTTTTGGATACAAGCATATTGTTCCAGGACGTGGAGTCGGCAAGACAAGCTTTGCAGGCGCTCCGATCCGGGAAGACAACAGAAGAGCTGGTCAAGTCAGGCAAGGACTCTCGGAAAAGCCACGACGTACGGAGGAGCGATGATCACGAGCCCAAATCGCCAGTCCGGAAATCGACGGACGGCCCGAAATCGCCTGTACGACGGTCTTTGGAGCTTGGAGACAGGAGCATCAACAAACAGATTATAGACGATGCAGGCGGGGATGCAGCAGAAGGGGGACTCAAGTCTACACAGCATGATACCCAGTTGAGGCGTTCTCAGACTGCGCTGGCCGCAACGTAATACAGGAGTTGGGTAGAGCGTGCTTTCTTTTATTGATGATAGCGAGGTGTTGACGGGGAGCAGCCCCCATTTCTTAATCTAAATACACGTATAATCCGAAATTCATTATGGTTATGCTATTCCGTGAGTGTCCATAACCAGTCTATCAGCATGACTCCTGAGCGCCTGTCCAGTTCGTGTTTAGTCCCGTACAACCCAAGTCTAGAACTGTCCCTCAAGTAGGGAACTGGGGGCAAGCATGGACCCTGAATAGCTAGTAGTAACATCATTATTGACCACCAACTAAATCACCTCCTTCGATCACGGTCGTAATCGCGATGCCGGTCTCTGTGCCGATCATGGTCCCGGTCCCTGTCCCTCGGCCTGTCCCTGTTCCGCTCGCGCTCCCCGTCCCGCTCCCCGTCCCGGTCCCGGTCCCGATCCCGGCCTCCCTCGCGCTCGCGCTCCCGCTCGCGCTTGTAGCTGTCGTCGCCGCGCCGGCTCTCCTTCCTGCGGGCCTCCTCGCGGCGGTACTCGTCGAGCCTCGGCCGCGAGCGCTTCTTGCCGTTCTGGTTCCAGCCGCCCAGGTCCTCGGCCTCCTTGAGCTCCTTGGCGCCGAGGCCCAGCCGGTTCGGGCGGCGCTTCACCTCCTTGGGCTTGGGCCCGCGGGCCTCGCCGTTCCAGCCCATGCCGCGGAGCAGCGCGGCGCCGAACTCCTCGACGGGCATGGCCTCGTAGTCGGCCAGGGTGGAGGCCTCGCCCGCGTCGCGCACGTCGCGGAGGAAGGCGTCCTCCTCGGTTGGGTGTATTATCGCCAGGTCTTTCTCCGGGACTTTGCCGAGTAGGACGTCCATGGCTTCGTCGTCCACTGTACGCTTAGGCGGTGGCGTTTTCCGGTCGCTGTTGTCAGATTCATGGTTCCGATTGCCGGGTAGTATGTCTTTCGACTCTTCTTCCGTCTCTTCAGACTTCTCCTTCACAGTCAAGCCCCATTTAATACCCTTCTCGTGATCCGCAGGTTCTGTTTCGACAGTGTATCCGTCTTTTTGGGCCCTGGCCCCATCTGGCAATGGATTCTTCTGTCTCCGCTGGGCTCGAGCCTCGACTTTCCAGTCTCTGTTCGGCTGCCTGGGTATCACGTATTCCTTGGGCTCTTTCGTTTTGTCGCTGGGCCTGCTCTTCGTCTCTGCTCCGTCTGCACCAAAGCCAGTGATGGTCTCGTGCCGGCCCCCTCGAGACTCATTGTCGGACCCGGAATCCGATCCATCATCACCCCACGCTCCGGCCCGTTGCCGCTTGCCGAGTGCGGATGGCGGCGCCGGACGTGCAGTCTTGCTGCTCGGGGCGCCGGAGCCTAGTTTGATGGCTATCCGACCTTTGCTCGGGTCGGACATGTCTTGTGTGGTCTCGAGGTGGTGCGGTTGGCATGTGCAGCTTGCGCGCAGCGGTTACGATAACCAAGGTATATTTAATGCATTTTAGTTTACTTGCGCTGAGATGCCAAGCACGATAGCTGTGGCTAGTGAAATGTGGCTGTGTGTGGCTGGTGCTCTCTCACGCTCTCAATCCTACGATCAACGGGTACAGTACCTCTGCGCTTCGTGCATGCACGTACCTGCTGCATGTACTCTCGAAAAGAGTTCACATTTGGACCAGAACAAGGAAGCCCGGCCCACTTCATGGGACAGATCCTAGTCTATTACTCGCGCCAACGTGAGTAGCCCGTCTCCGTTAATGACGCGTGCTCTTAGGGATTCTGCACCTCCAGATGGCCATCGATAACTTAGCGTGGTGCAGCCCGAAGGCAACAGCGTCATGTGCCAAAGGCCGCCTGTTACTACCGCAACTCATGAATCAGTAGCTGACACAGCGAGCCTAATAAGGGCTGCCTGATAGTGTGTCGCATCCATGCCCACATGGATTCCGGTTGTGTATTGGGCAGGGTCGAAGTAGCTCAGGTACGTACTCTTTCCCCAGCCCAGTCAGCGGATGCATGCGGAACTTCACAGTGTGTGGATGCTCATACGCGCATCACATCTCACTGTGTCACTCCCTCTTAACCCGTGTCGAGCCATTAGCGCAGTAAATAGCGTAGATCAATCGTGTTTGTTAGCGGAGCCCTGGAGGCCTTACAGTGCGAGCTCGCATTCGTGTTTCCTCTCCCCCCCCTTTGTCCTTCATGCTTTGCCTCCCCATTTAGATCAAATTTCCCTCTGGAGTGGAAAAGACGCTTTGAGGAACAGCAAAAGGTGAGGAAGCTACCGTCTGGCTGGCCGCCCCCCCTCCCCCCTAAACCACCCGGTTGAAAATCCACTGCGAACAGCGGCTTACAGTGACCCTTCCCCAGAGAAGCACCACGGCCTGACAAAATTTGACGCCCTCCCACAAGACTGGCGACACCCTCAAAGGCCAGTAATTTTATCAACAACACGGCCACAACCACCCTTTTTATCCCGTTGCACGTCGTTTTCCAGTCCTGAGTACTCGTCTCAACCTGCTGGAACATCCGTTTCGACCCCAGACGGATGACGCGACCACCGATGCCATGACTGAGGTCGGGCAGACCGATCTATCGAGGCTGCTGCAACAAAAGCGCAATGAGTGCAAGTAAGTATCGGCTCATTCGATAGAGCAAATTTTTCCGCATCGAACGATATAGTTTTTGGCCTGCTAATACGTCTCAGTGCAATTGTAACTTCGCGGAAGAGAAAGCTTCGCGAACTCTTCGCGGTCGCGACGCATGTTGGCGATTTACCAGACCATGGCTTCGCAAACCTGGACACGCAGTCCGCCACACCAGCCGAATGGCAGTTCCAGCAAGCCAGCGACATCTTACAGTACGTCTGGGCGATTGATTGACATTTTTTCGGCCACTGAAAACCATCGCTGTTGCTGTTTATGCCTACATTTACTGATGCGCTCGTAGGGGCAAGACGCTAAATGAACTGAACATCCCTCCGCGGCCACAACTGTCCCTGGATGTTTTGAAACGGTCTTTGGCCAGTCTGAAAGATGTTGCAGCTCGTCAGGCTCTGCAAAAACCACCTTCGGGCGTGAATAGGGAGCCCGCGCTCGTGGTTAAACGCGTCGAGCCACAGCCATCTGTCTCAACCATCGCAAACTCCAAACCCGTGAACGCCATCAAACACACTCCCACACAAGCAACCCCTACCGCCACAACGCCGATACAGCCTCCTACAATTCCACAGTCTCGACCACCGCCTGTTGCGACACACCCGAGCCCTAGTACCCCGAATGCGATCACGATAACACCCGCCGCTCCGTTACCCCCACAGACGAATGGCGTACCGAAGACCGAATCTGTGCCGAGTGCAAGGATAACTCCGGCAACCGATGCATCGAATCGACCGGCGCAGGTGAAATTTCCACCGGGGACGAAAGGCTCGCCGTCCGACCAACCTGCCGCTGCTTTGCCGGGAGGTGTGAATGGAAAAGATGTATTGCCAGCACCAAACGACTCGAGAAGCTCACCAGCAGAACGCAGCGCCGCGCTGCCTAATAAAGGGCCCCATGATGCGACTCGGGGGCCTGACGCGGCTTCGTCACCTGGTTCAACTGCACAGAGTGCTGCAACTCCGGCTGTTCACGACGTTTCCACGGATACCAGCCCAGAGCACGAAGGGTCGCAGTACCAAGACACTCAAGACGCGAACGAAGGGAAGCCAGAAGTAGACAACGATGATGAACCTGAACCTGAACCTGAACCGCCCGCGGCGGTCGCAGAGACCGGAGAGAAGGCGGAGCAGAAGCACCAGATCGAGAATATGATACCCGAATCGGCAGAAGACCAGTTGCTCCAGGAATCAATGCGTTCAACGGATACAACTACAAGCCCTAGCAAGAAGGACGCGACTTTAACCCCCTTAGCCGATAATGCCAAGCCGACAGTCAACGATGCGCAGACTCGAGACGTTCCAACGCAAGAGGCGAAAAAGACCGATGCAGCTGTGCCTCATAAGGAAAACGTAACCCCTCGACCAGACGGAGTCGCGAGTCCTAAACCGCCACAGATGGAGATTCCGGATAGCCAAGAGGAAGTCCGAGATTCGATGGATGTAGACGGTCCCAACGGTACACACGACCCTGTGCAGTCGCAGGCTGAGAAGGTTCTACTGCCGCAAGAGTCTAACCTTGTAACGCCTACCATCCCAGCTACTCCTCCCATCACCACACCTTCCCATAAGGACACCTCTCAAGCACCCGAGCGAGCTGTCACAAGGGTGTCGTCTGGTGCAATGAGGCTGAAGTCGGTCAACGAGATAGTTGGAGGCACAGCACGTCCGTCCAGCGATCGCGGTTTGGTCACCAAGGTACCTCAAAGTCAGTTGACTCCTGTGACTTCCACCCCACAGTCTCCAGCTTCAAGACATAGACACTCTTCATCACACAGACGTGATCGGTCCAAAGGTCAGGTATCAACTGTGGTGTTCGGCAAGCAGCCCAAGCGAGTCGATGAAAAATCCGTGGTTACCGGCCAGAAGGACACCTTTCAGCCCTCCGACGACTATTTTACTCCTCTCTTCCTACAAGGTTTCACAGCCAGCTCGAATCTCATGCAGCCCATCGAGAAAATTCTTTTCCATGCCAACAAAACGGTTGCAACTCCTGACACAAATCTTGCCATTCAGGATCACCAAGCTTGCAAGGTTCTAAGGAGAGTCTATCAACTGCAGCAGTATGAAAAGTGGTCGTTGCGGCAGGTTAAGCGCTGCCCAGAGCCCACGCGACCTCCATCGCAGTGGGATGTTGTGTTACAAGAGATGAAGTGGATGCGGACCGATTACAGGGAGGAGAGGAAATGGAAGGCAGCAGTGGCAAAGAATCTTGCTCATGCTTGCGCGCAATGGCACGAGGCAACTCCTGAAGAACGCAAAGCTCTGCAGGTTTCGGCTTTCATCCCTCCGAAGAACGAGCATATCGAAGACGTAGCAATGGCCGATATCGACGAAGAGGGCATCGATTACCAGGCGACTCCGGATCTAGTGTCGTCTGGAGATGTTGACTCGCCTCAAGTGGTTGACGAACTCGTTGAGGAGTTCCCAGAAACTGTGCCTCCATCAGCAATCTTCACACTACAAGAGGATGATGTTATCTTTGGACTCAGGAGGACGGCCGCCTCTGATCGATTGTTGGACGAGCTTCCGATATACAGTTCACCCCTCAAAGTTCCCAGATTTGATCTCACTGGACCGGAATATGATCCAGACGCCCACTGGAGACGGCCAGCTTTACCCTTGAGTAAATATGTTGAGGGACACATGAAACTGATGTCCGATGGTCCTCCACGGAAACGCAGCCGTTTCAATTACCGGAATGAAGACTCAGAAGACGAGGATGACGGCGGATTTGTAGGTCATGATGAACCCGACCACCTAAAGCTTCCGCCTACGACCGACGAAGTGGCTTTGTTCAATCCCGAGTCGAAGCCGATCCGGGACAGGCTACACGCAGGGCATCAGTTCCGACCACCATCAGAGCATCCCATGCCCACGCAAAGTTTCTACGAGTGTCGAAGCCCCTCACAATGGGTGATGGCTGAGGACGACGAGCTAAGAGGCCTTGTGCGAGATTATTCCTATAATTGGTCTCTCATCTCCAGCATGCTTACCACCAGATCGCTCTTCATCTCCGGTGCCGAGAGGCGTACACCCTGGGAATGCTTCGAGAGATGGATCAACCTTGAGGGTCTGCCGGCGGATATGCAGAAAACGCAGTACTTTAAGGCTTACAACAGCAGAATTGAGGCTGCTCAACGAGTAATCGCTCAACAGAACCAGCTCGCTGCCCAGCAAGCCAACGCATCGGGAGGCACTATAACTCCTGTGAGGAGGCGGCAATCCACGCCTCTCCGGGTGGAAAGACGGCGCAATCAGAAGCATCTGACGCTGATTGACGCAATGCGGAAGCTTGCCAAGAAGCGGGAGACTACCATACAGAAGCAGCAGCACACCGCGTCCCAAAGCGTCGCTAACAAGAAGACGAACGACGCGGTAACGCAGAGGCCGACCAAAACCCCGCGGGACTACAGTCTGTTGCGGTGGGAACGAGACCAAGCTCTGGCAGAGAAGATGGCGCAATATGCGCAACGGCAAGAAGCTCAAAGAAGAGTAAGTCATCGAAAACAATATAAAACAATCGGGCTTTGCATGCTCATGTACTAACTATGTAATCAGGCTGCAATGCAAGCCAGAGCACAAGGTCAAGCCGCACAAATCGCTGGAACTCCTGGTGTCCCACAAGCTCCTCAAACTGCCAACAACGCCGCTGCCAACACTGCAGCCGCCGGCGCCAATCGTCCCAACATTCCCAACCAACTTGCGGCGGCGGCCGTTGCTGCTGCTGGCCAAGGTCGTCCTCGCTTGCCCATGCAAGCCCCAGCCAACGGTATGGCCGGTGGAATGCCAACGCAGATGGCTGGCGGTCTCATGCCACCTACGCCAATGAGTGGCGTGCCTCAAGCGCAGATGCAAGGCATGCAACCACAGCATAGGATGCAGATGCCCAACCAGCAGAACGATGCTAATTTGATGTTGCGAGCACAACGCATCTCAGAGCAACAGCGAGCAGCGGTGCAGATCAAGCAGGCTCAGCAACATCAGCAACAGCAACCAGGAAACACTGCGACGCCAGTTCCAGTGCCGCAGCAAGCTTCCCCGCCGCTACGTAATGGCATGAACGGAATCAATCAGCAGAACTTTATCAACAATGCACAAGCAATAATGGCTTCGTTCAATGCTAACGGCAATGGTCATTCTACTCCCCCGGCAAGCGGCCTGCACATGCCATCTGTCCCCAATGGCACCTCACCCGGTCCTGGACCAAGAGTCCAAACTCAAATACCTCCCAGTATTACGGCACAACTCCAACAATTGGAGACAACCTTCCGGGCCAAGAATCCTTCCATGACGCCAGAGCACGCCAGGCAACTTGCAACGGAACATTTGACGCGAGCCATGATGGCACAACGACAATCGGCCATGAATGCTGCTGCTGGCGGGTCTGGGTCGCCTGGTCTGGCAAACAGTATTGCTGCTACCACAAGCCCCCATCAGTACGCTGCACTACTTCGGCAACAGCAACAGCAGCAAGCAGCTCAACAGGCTCAACAGCAGGCCCAGCAACAGGCCCAGCAACGTCAAGCGACTCCGGCTGCTGCAAGCCCAGCTCAAGCTCAGCAGCAGCTTCAGCAACAGCAACTTCAGCAACAGCGTCAGGCTAGCGGTAGCGCAACCCCGTCTCTACCCCCTTCAGCACCGACGCCCATCCCGGCAGCTGCTACACCTGCGCCGGCGGCGACGCCTGTTGCCAAGTAGTTGCCTTGGCAGCATAAGCATGTTTGTTTCGTATTCCGCACTCCAGGTGCTGGTTTTCGTGTCTGAAGGTGTCACAATGAATTTTGGTTCTTGATGGAATGGAATTGTTAAGCGTGGAAATTTCTGGTTGCTGCCGTATACTTGTAAATAATTCGGGCCGTTCCAGACGTGCCGTCGCCCATAACGTATAGATACCTAGCAGTACTTTTTTGGGCCAAAGAAGACTTCAAATTCTTCACACACGACACTTGCATTACCAGCGTTCCATCTGCGATGTGAAGACAGCTCACGGGATCATCAGGTGCGAAGTGCGTGTTCAGAATCCAATGAATTCGCAGTCAAGTCTATCGATTTATCAAAATAACGCCAGTCAGATGCGCCTAGCTTCGTCAAGCTCATTGCTCCCAAGATTTCGTACATAGGCAGGCTCTCCCTTCAAGTTTAGACGTCACCATTTCCGCTAGGACCACCGTGCCCACCTCCACCACCTGCTCCAGACCCGCCACCCCGACCTCCGTCACCGTGGAGGAGCAAATGAGGCTTGATGTAGTCCTCGTCGAGCTGACGGAATAGCCCAGCCGGGTCCTCAGCAGCCCAAAGTTGGCGGATTGCTCCCGTCGCAGTGATGGGTGCCGCCGCCAAAGAGTCGGGCGCAGGGCTCATGAAGGCACTGTCAGTTTCAGCGGGCGCGGAGTTTTGTCTCGCGGGGGAACGGCGGGCTGGAGGAGGCAAGTCGGATGTGTCGATGTCGCTACCAATATCCGAGTCGTCGGTGTTAGGTCGACCCAGGAGATCGCTTCGCTCAAAGTCGTTTATGTTGCGGGAGGAGTTCTTGCGACTCATGCTGCCAGCACGAGCGCCTGTATGGGGTGACGAGTGGCTCGACACATAGGTTGCGTTACGCGTGGATTGACCTTCAAGGCTATTAAGGGCAACATTTCCATTCCGGCGGGGGGTGTACCCAATGCCTGAACCAGTACGCTTTGCGTGAAGTCCGGTTCCGATAGATTCAATATCGAACTCATCATCGCTATCAATCTCTTCGACGACACCAGTACGAATGTTGAGGATTTCCAACATGCGTGCAGTTGTACCACCGAAAATGATAACTGTCAGGACAACCACCACGAGGACAGTTGCTTTGAGGGCGTATGCGTTCTCGCCAGTGAGAAGGGCAGCCAAGGCGACACCGACGGCGCCACGAAGGCCAGCCCAGAAAAGCATCGCCTGGTAGTTGTAGGGAAGCTCATCGCCAATCTCGAGACCCCTTCTTCGCGCACGATAACGCAGGAACCAGTTGATTGCCCTGGAAAGGGGAAAGACTGCGACCCATCTCGCGGCGCAGACGGCGAAAATGGTGACGATGATCAACGGTGGCTGGAAAGATACACCAGGATCGGTGAACAGGGCCAAGCCGAGGTATATGAAGATGAAGTTCTCCGACAATTGGGACATAACCTGAAAAAGGTACTTCGTGGTGAGCTGGGTACGTCTCGACATATTGAAGTAAGCGTAGTGCTTCAACGTGATGCCGCAGAACAGCAACGACACAATACCTGGGTCAACTGTCAGCTTCCTCATGCTCTTATCGGGAGTATATGGAGGTTCTCGTACCAGACAAATGTACGCCTTGAGAGAAGAAGTATGTGGCGTATGCGATGAGAACAATGAGACAGCTCTCTATCTTGGGAACCCTCCGGACATAGGTAAACTTGAGTAGCAATGCTGTCATCACTCCGACGATCACGCCGACGAGTAAGCTACCAAAGAATACGAGCAAGAAGATACCAGTACCCTCGAAGAAACTAAGGAAGCCGTAGCTGCTTGCTTCTCCCTCCTTATACTTCTGAGCGGTCTCGAATATGACGATGGCAATAGCATCGTTGAGAATCGACTCGCCAAAGATAATGGTGTAAAGTTTAGGGTCAACCTTGTAGGTGTTGAAAATGGCGAGAATAGTAACTGGGTCGGTAGCGGAGAGCGTGGCACCAACGGAGATGGCGTCCACGAAGCTGAGATCGAGCGACCCTGGGAGCAGAGTAAAAAGCCATAGGATTAGGCCAATGACGACAGCAGACAAGAATGTGCCGGCAAA
Source organism: Paramyrothecium sp. XJ0827 (assembly GCA_020881915.1). Taxonomy (NCBI): domain Eukaryota; kingdom Fungi; phylum Ascomycota; class Sordariomycetes; order Hypocreales; family Stachybotryaceae; genus Paramyrothecium; species Paramyrothecium sp. XJ0827. Next base: position 4,275,172 of record JAJFPB010000005.1, on the reverse strand, counting down.
CGCAAACGTGAGGATCGTGCCAATGTTTCGGAAGAAGTTGGCTTGATGTAACTCGTACCCCGAGGAGAGGATGATTGGCGGCAGTAACAAGTTGAAGAAGATCTGGTAGTCGAAGTTGATGAGATTGCGAATGGAATCACCGGAGGTGACGCGGAGGGTGAGGCCAACAGTCATGCCTATTACAAGCAAACAAGTCAGCGGGCACGTTACTCGATAGCGAGGCTCGAAAGTTATTCGACGCACCAGCAAGGATCGAGATAGCAGTCTCGTGGACTGCGGTGACCTTTTTCATCTGAAGCATGTAGCTCGTGAAGAAGGCGATGATGAGCAGCACGATGGAAATGAAGATGGCCCAGGCAGAAAGAAGCTCCTTCCGAGCCGAGTCGTCCTCTACATCGCGAGCGAATTAGTTCACATGTATGGGTTGAGATGTTGAGCCCGCGGCTTGTAATGTCGCTGTTTGCGATGACGCACCTTGGTCCGAGTCCTCAGCTTCGCGCTCTGCGGGTCATTCTGGGTCAGCATGTGCCGTCGATCGCGACTATCAAGACGGGTCATGGACGTACGAAGGAGCTGGAAGCTCGCAGCGGCGAGGTCGGCGGGCCGCATGTTGGGCTACTGCGATGGTGCTTCGGTCTGTCGCAAGAGTAGTTGTGTGGGCAAGCGTCGGCGTCGGCGTCGGCGTCGGGGGGGGAAACGGTCGCGCAACCAAGTGTCGAGATGATGCTCTTCGACGGAGCTCAGGGAACGGTTTCGGGGAACATGAATTGAGGCGTTCCCACGGTGTGCGGATTGGCGACGGGAAGGGATGGGGTTCCCGAAAGTTAGATGTTGAAGTGACAGGACAACTATACAAACCTACAGTGGTTGCGCGGATGTTCTCATCTTCTGGGTGGAAAGGCCAAGGCCAAGGCTAGAGGTACGGCAAGGTACGGCAAGAAAGGTAAGCTACAGAGGGAGTGCAGCAAGTCTTTCAGCACCTTTGCTCACTCGTGCAGCAGCACTAACGTTATTGCTACCTGCACTAGCTTCGGGTACCTCCCTGATCTACCACAGTACCTACCAAAAGTAGTGCCTACCAGCCTCTCGATGCAGCTAACGGTCCAGGTAGGAAGTGCTGGTGGGGGCGGTACTTGCTTCTTCCAGGTACAGGTCCATCTTATTAGAGTGGTGCGTAAGCCGACAGTGGACATTTGCTTCAGCACTTCTATAATTGGCCAGGTTGCCTGTGACGAAAGTTGCTGGCTGGCGTATCTTCTACTTCAATATCAATGGAGGCTGTAGTGGGTCAAAGTGCCTCTCTTGCCTGCCTCAATTACCTACCTACCTACCTACCTAGTACCTTGCCGTACAGTCACCTTCCTCCTTTAGCTGACGGACATTGCCATGTGCATGTGAAGGCTTTTGCGGGTTAGATGAAGGGAAAAGATATTGTACCCTTCCTGCCACGCACATTCGTCTGATTGGGATGTGGATGCCGCGTTTCACAGTCGTTTCCTCCGTGGAGCCAACTTGAGCCCATGTTTTGATGATCTACAATCCAGTCCTGGTACCCCTCGTCCAAGGGTCTCCCAAGAAATAAAAGAATCGACAACTTATAGCGAGAGAAATGGAAATAAATCAGTAAGTAAGTACCTTTGCGTGTCGATACCTGCAGTTAGGCAGATAACGGTCGTGATACTCAGTATTTCTATTTGCATTTTGAGAGAAAACATTAATTACCTGATCCTGAAGTAGTGCTGACTTACCTCAGCACTCGCAACTTGAGTCTCACTCATTAACAAAACACAGCGATTGTCTTGTACTGTAGGTACATTCCCAGACCTGCAGAAAAGACCCTGGCCAAGTCGCGGGTACCGAACACCTGTGTCCACTGTTAACCTGCGGTCCCCTACCTCAGCCTGCCTCCAAGCAACATCTGGTCTCAGTCACCAATCGCTGCAATCAACTCCCCGTATCCTGCAGCCTACGAGCACCTTGCATTGAGCTCGCATTATCCTACAACTCGACGACTCGAGGCGCTCGCTTCTGGAAGGAAGGAATGCATGCAACAGCCACGCCCATAGACTGCTCACATACGCTTGGCCCATAATGTACCATCTCGCCAAGGGTCTCTACCTCTATGCGACGAGCAAGGAAGGTAAGTCGTGTCGCAATCCCTTCCGCCCGCCCTCCAAGCATCATCTGACATGCAAAGCATAGAATACTCTGTGATTTTACTTGGCCTCGACAACGCCGGTAAGACGACGTTCCACGAGCAGGTCAAATCTCTCTTCATCCCCGATGCGCCAGCCCCGAAGCTCAAGACCGTCCCCACCGTCGGCCAGAATGTCTCGACCATCGCGCTGCCCGACATGTACCTGAAGCTCTGGGACGTGGGCGGCCAGTTGTCCCTGCGCAAGCTGTGGCAGAGCTACTACGCGAGCTGCCACGCCATCGTCTTCATCATCGACAGCACCGACATTGGCGACGGCAACCTCGAGCACGAGGGCAGCGGGCGCCTCGACGAGTGTCGCCTAGTGCTCGAGGACGTCCTGCAGCACTCAGAGACCGAAGGCGTACCGCTTCTGGTACTCGCCAACAAGCAGGACAGGGAGGATTGTGTGGAGACCATCAGGATCAAGGAAGGGCTCGTCAAGAAGGTCATGGAAGGCGAGAAGGGTGCTAGCATCCGCGACTCTCGAGTCTTGTCAATGAGCGCCTTGACCGGCGACGGCGTTAAGGAAGCTGTGGACTGGCTACGGACCAGGGTTCAGTGGAACAAGGAATCAAGACCCCCCGTGATGAGGTAGCCTGGGCAATGTTCAGGTGTCTGAGGATATGGAATCGGATAGTCTACGAAGTCTGGTGTTCAGAGGCGTACGTTACAGGGTTGGATAGATTTCTGGCTTTTCTCATCACGGCCCACATCGTTCATGGGACCAGGTGTGTAAGGTCGTCTGGGTCTTTGGGATTTTGAGGTTCATTTCGAGGGGGGGTATCATCTATGTCTTTTCTCCATTTTCATTTCCGTTTCTCTATACCCAAGGCAAGTTCCCTTATCTATCGTTCTCCGCACTCAGCTCAGCCAAGAGCCCTCCCTTGTCTCTCCTCTTCGCATCTTCTGACAGCTTCCGATCCACAAAGTCTGAAAGCTCCTTCGACTTGTCCAAAGCTGTTTGCGCGCACTGGATGAATAGAGGCGCGTCGATGGGGGTCCCTCCAAGCTTTGCGATCTGGCAGATCTCGCCGTGCTTATTCAGACTGAATGTACAGTTGCCGACCCTCAGTTGTTCTTCGAGCCATGTCGTGTCCAGTAATACAATGTCGCCTTCTTCCCCGAAGAAGCTAAAGGTTACGCAGAAAGGCGAATGTAGCCAGCTCAGCGGCACAGGCTCACGCTCGGCTGCGGTGTAGACGGTGAGTGTTTCGCCATCCATGCTGCTATCGGGTTTCTTGAAGTGTCGCAAAGCCGCAATGACAGCAAAACATGAGGCATCGATTAGGTTTCCATCATGCGCCAAGACATGCAAATCAACGCGAACGGACCAGCATTTTTGACCGGCTATCAGACATAGTGATTCCGTATCCAGGGCGCCAGACCTCCTTATGGTCTTTTCTAGCAGTCTGGAGAGTAAGATCTCAGTCTCTGTGGGACGATTGACTTCGAATGAGGGAGCAACCATGGGGCCCAGCTCAGACGTTATCGTGAAAACACCGTCGAATGGTCGATCAGTGTATGGCACTGTTACCTCAGCAGAGACCTTTGCTAGTACCCTGGATGAAACATCAGTTACTATTCTTACGCTCAGCCACATGTAACAGTACCTTGTTTTGCCAAACTTGACTTCTGCCACTCCGTATTCATCGCCAAAGCTGAGTTCTCGAGATCTGTACTGCTCAAATTTCCGGCCATCTGGACGGAGGCCTTCTTCCAAAGCTTTTGAGATGAAAGTCCTCTCACTGAGGGACGGCTCTGCTTCTCGGGGCATTCTGGTAGGGGTTTCTGTTAAGTTCAATGATAAGAGCTTAAGGAACACACTCACGGAGGGGCTGCAAATGCTATAAACAGTGACATCGTGGGGCAGTGAAGGTTGCTTGCAAAATTCTGCCGGGCGGTGAGCCGACAACTTGAGGACCTCAAGACCACTCCGGCGACGTCAAGTCAACACCATCAACCGCTGCCTGTTCCCCCACCACAAATCCTCCGAAAATGACTACCGCGCATAGACCTACTTTTGACCCAGTAAGTCATTTCTGTTGAGTTGATTTGGCCGATTTGCTGACCAGGGATAGGCACGGGGCAAAGAGCTTAACCGTGGGCCTGGCCACGGCTCACATCTGCTCCCAGCACACACCAAACTCAAGTATCGTAAGGCTGGACAGGGAGGCGACGCAGACGAAGAGCCGGCCCGCGATCTTGCCGCAGAGCTCCTCGCCGCAGAGGCAGTTCACTACAAGAAGGACAAGGGCATCCTTGCCCCCGCCGATGAGGACGACGAGGACGAGGAGACCGAGACGGCAGCTTCCACGAAGCGCTCCCTACCCTCCGGGGATGGCGACGCAGAAGATGATTTAGAAGCGAAGCGCAGGCGGATACTGGCAGAGACGAGGGAGATAGATGCGGATGACAGCAGCGAGGAGGAGGAAGATGACAGCGACGACGATGACGACAGCGATGACGAGGATGCGGAGCTACAACGAGAGCTAGAGCGCGTACGGAGGGAAAGAGAAGAGAAGAAGAAGCGAGAGGTGCGTCAAACATCCAATGCAGTCGGGATTTTGCACCAAACACTAACAACGTGCAGGAGGCCGAACAGGTCAAGATTGAAGAGGAGGCGAGGGAAAGGAACATTGCCCTTGGCAACCCCTTGCTCAACAAGCAAGACTTCAACATGAAGCGCCGATGGGACGATGACGTTGTCTTCAAGAATCAAGCCCGCGGCACGGAGGACCGAAACAAGAAGAAAGAATTCGTGAATGTAAGTTTTTCTCTCTCTTTTTTGCTTGCCCTCCTTCCCTGTTCACGTCTACGTAAACAGCTCTCCTGGGTTATATATGTCCTAGAAACTGACCCAGACTTCACTGCACAGGATCTGCTCCGTTCGGATTTCCACAGGCGTTTCATGGGCAAATATGTTAGATGATACGAGATAGGCACAGGCACTGTACGGTTAGATACCCATTTTCTCGCACACTAGGTGATTTTGTATTATTTTTTTTCTTCCTTCTATTTTTTGAAACTCAATTTACCGTGATAACTTTCGCTTCTACTTTCATGACTACTTCTCCTCCGCGAGCAACCGCTCCTCCATCTCGTTGAACGCGCCGAGCACGTTGCCGTACTTCTGGTAGACGCCGTCCCGGAACCCGTCGTCGACCTTCTGGATCGCCCCCTCCTCCGTCCACCGTTTGCCGATGAGCTCGGCGAACGTCTCGCCCTCGTGGCGCTCGACCGCCCACACGGCCTTGTAGGCGCCGCCGAGGGCGCACGCGCTGCCGCCCACGTCGAGCTTGTACACGCCGTCGACGCCGCCCAGGACGTCGCCGATGACGCGCGCGATGGCCGGGTTCAGCGAGCCGCCGCCGACGAGGTAGATGCGCCGCGGCTGCGCGGGCAGGTCGTCGCGCGGGCTGCTGACGAGATTCTGGGAGCGCAGGCGCATGGAGAGGGCCTGCGACTCGACGATGATGCGAGGGTCCTTCTCCTTACCCCAGCCCTCGGTCTGCTGCAGGTCACTTCCGTCCGGGTTGCAGGCGAATCGCCATGTGCCAGCCCGGATGTTGGGCACCGTCTCACGAAGGTAGAAGTAGAGGCCAAGCTTGGCCTTGTCGCCATCGGCTTCGATGTCTAGCGGCTGCGTCTCGAGGACCGCCTTGTTGAAGTTTTCCCAGCCCGTCTCGCCACCCTCGGGCTTGGGCAGCTGGTCGCGGACCTTTTCGCGCGCCAGACCGCCATTCTTGTAGCAGAGCATGAACATGTAATGGCCGGCGTCGCAGGGGTGGTTGAAGAAGTGGTACGACTCGTCGGGCTTGTACTTGGGCGTGTTCATGAGGAAGGTGGTCGAGGTGCCGAGCGAGACGATAGCGTCGAGGGGCCGCAGAGGCAGCGCGAGGATGGTGGCCGGGTTGTCGCCGGTGAAGGGGACGATCTGGCAGTCCGGGCTGAAGCCGTAGCGGGACACGAAGTACGGGGAGACGGGGCCCATGGAGCCGCCGCCGTCCATGCGGACCTCTCCCAGCTTCTTCCTCAGCTCGGCCTTGCCGTCCTGGCCGCCCGCGGCGAGCGCGAGCAGGTCCTCGTTGTACTGCTGCTTGGGGATGTCCCACAAGTTCATGCCGCAGGCGTCGGAAACGTCGAGCGGTGCGATGGCGCCCATGAGCACGGAGGCGAGCCACGAGGAGACGAGGGAGATGCGTGTGGTGTTGGCGTACACTTCGGGCTCTACTCGCTTAATGCGCATGATTTGCGTGCCTGTGAAGCGCTGTACGGTTGAATCAGGGTTAGAATCAGGCTCGTGGGGAAAGACAGGAGAGGTGCGACAAAACGACTTACATGGTGCGCTCCGCTGCCCGTCGACTGCGCCAACTTCTGCCTGTCGCCCAAGGCGGCGTCGAAGGCGTCGCACTCGCGCTGGGTGCTCTGGTCCTGCCAGTTGGGCGCCCACTCGCGGGCCAGGGCCTTGTCGAGCTGGTCGACGAGCGGCTTGCCGGCGTCCAGCCCCTTGAGCAGGCGCTCGGCCTCGGCGTTCCACCAGACGCTGCCGTGCTGCTGGCCGGAGCCGCTGACGCCCTTGATGCGGTCCATGGGGACGGGCATGGCCTCGGCGAGGCGGTCGAGGACGAGGTTGAGCGACTCGAGCCACAGGGCGACGGGGGCGTAGACCTCGCCCGTCTCCTCGCGTACGTGGACGCCCTTGTGGATGCCATACTTCTGGCCGAAGTCGCCGTCGAAGTCGACCTTGACCTGGGCGACCGTCTTGAGGTCGGAGCTCACGACAATGGCTGCGGCGGTGGAAGGGGAAGATGTCAGCAAATGGCGACTGCGCGGTTGCGTGGTGTTTGCGGTGTCGGATCGTTACCTTTGAGCTGCTGGGTCGACAGGTCGAAGCCCAGGTAGAGGGGCCCGTCGCTGGAACTCATATTCCCACCCCGGATGACTTTGGGCTTTATGTGATGGGTCTTGGTTTGCCGAACTGGACTTGGTTCAGGATGGTTTGGGTTCGTTTTCTAGAGTCGCGGTCGTACACTTCACGATGGCTTTTTCTGTCGTGGTAGGTTTCGACGATCAGGGTGTGACGTCGGCAGCGGTTGATCCACGTGTATGGCAGCTTATAAGAAAATGGGATTGAGACTTGGCCAGAGGCGAGGCAGACGTGGAATAGGAATAATATTATGGGGGGTTATGACTTCAACAAGCCCCTCCCGTCCCCGTAGCACTAAGATAAAGAAGAAAAACACACTACCGTCAGGTATCTTACCTCGCCGTACCCTTTTTACCGTACGAATTGATTTCATCTTCATCCCGCCGGGCGAGCTGCGGCCCTCTCCCCGAAAGCTCTCACCGTGTCCCGCAGTGGGGCACTTTGGCGCCCCCTTCTTTGCACAGCACCGTCTACGTAATAGCCGTGCCAATGGTGGCCCGGCGCCCTGGTCTCGGACGTTCTCGTGGCATTGATGCGTCGGGGAGCAATTTAGCCTAAATTGTCCCTCTGCCGTACCTTTAACTCATCAAGTCTCGATGTTTGGTGCTGATGAGCGTCAAGAACCCACTTTGTCCCAAATCCCATGATTCTCTGTGCTGCGGTCAACAATGGGCCTTTTTTTCTTTCATTTTTATTCCTTTCTCTTTGTGAATTTAACATGATCTGAGCTCGCCAAATACCCACAATGCCACATCTAGTTCAAAATTGCCCAATGCATCAAGACATTCACAAATAAGGCAGAGTTCATACTACAAAAGTAATTCTTCAAAGTCAACCAGTCTATCTATTTTTACTCGCCCTACATCAGAAACCAGACCCTCGTTCCCATGTCCTGCTGACTACCAAAATTTCCCTACGCCCCAACGCCGCTCAGATGCAACTCTTGGCTCGAATCATACATGCTGTTTCAGTGCAGCCAGACACCAATATCCCTCCTACAGGGTAGGCTCTACATCTAGTTGTACCACGTCTTCCTCGACAGCCCAACGCTCTAATTTCTCGGACGAAACCGAGACCATACACACTCGTTTAGTTGCAGCGGTTGCATGCATTAGCAGGTGAAGTTTTAATGCTTGTGCTTATGATCGTGGTCGTGATCATGCTCCACCTCCTCCACGTCCGAATCAGTCGATCCGGGAATGAACTCGTCAAATCTGTCGTGAATCGGGGCGTCGGTGGGCACGAAGCGTACCCGAATGCGCTTCACTCCTCGTACCTTTGCGCCGACATGGGACCGGACCTCCTCCTCCAAGCTGGATGTTTCGTCCACTGTCCACGAGCCTGGCACCGCGAGCTCCAAGTCAACCATGTAGTTCTGTCCAGACTTGATGCCTGTGACATCGCGCACATCCACCTCGTGGCCGCGTGCAACGTCTGCAAGTGCCTTCTGGGTCTGCTTCCGCACGGAGCTCTTGACATCGCCATCAATGGTTTTGTCTGTCAGCTCATACAACGCATCTATCGAGTTGGATGCGCCGGCATGAATCACCATAATGGAAATGAGTAGGCCTCCCACGGGATCCAACCATGCTGCATTCTCTAAAACATTGGCGCCTAGAATAGCAGCCAGGGTTACGATACCCGTCAGGCTGTCAACGCGGTGATGGATTGCATTCGATGCCAGGACCGAAGACTTGCGTGCTCGAGCTACCTTCATGGCTGCGAACAATACGTTAGCGTGTCTCTCTTTTGGGGCCTTGCGTAGGCGCTGGCTGTGGCATCTACTCACTCGCTTGATACAGCCACTCCTTGACCAGAATTGTCCCCAGGGCCAACCACGCAGCATGCATGCTGGGAATGCCGAGACTCTCCGCGCCGTGCGAGTGGCTATGTCCGTGTCCATGGCCGACGTGCTCCAGAATGTGATGCGCGCCCTCTGGATAGAAGTGACCAAGCAGGGTAATGGCACTATCCCAGCCCATGTAGAGACCACCCACGAGAAGCATTCCAGATACGCCCAGGGAGCCCAGGCTTTCCACCTTGCCGAACCCTGTGGGAAACCTTTCGGACGGCGACTTGAGGCTCCATGAAACGGTGGCGAGCGTGAGGATGTCGGAGGCGAGGTCGGCAATGCTGTGCCAGGCGTCGGCGACCATGGCCTTGGAGTTAAAAGTCCAGCCGCCGATGAATTTTGCAATGGCCATGCCTAGGTTGGATAGCAGACCTATCCTCGTGATGCGAACACCCGGGTCGTTCTTGTTGCTGGAGGTCAGGTAGGCATTGTCGTGGTGGTGGCTATGAAAGGGGTTGAGGTGGCTGTGGCCGTGACCGTGGTCGTGATCGTGATCGTGGTCGCGGCCATGATCATGCTCGGTTTGCTGGCTCTGGCGACTCTTGTCGCGTCTTTGGACCGCGCGGGCCATCGTGGGGGATGATGGAGGAAAGGGACCACGAGCGAGCCACGGAAGGCCAGAAGAGCGACGGGCCGCACGGTAGGCAGCGGAAGTTATGTAGCTACGGCAAGGTGCAGTGCAGGGCGAGCGTGGTGTCGACGTAAGTGCGTGCGTATGTGTCCTCAAGCTTAGTAGAGTAAGGTTGCCGGTTAAGCGGCTGCGTTGAGGTGCTCGGAGGACGGACCTCCACGACAGGCGCGAGTTTGGGCGAGGCGTCGTGGAGGTAGCGGTGGCTGTGGTGGTCGCTGTGGTGGTACCTCGTACAGCTGCCGACGTCACCCCAGCCGCGCACCACGCGGCCAAGCCGGTGGACCGCCGGACCTGTAGAGACATGCAGGACGGTGCCGTCGCGCTCTCTCGGCCGGGCGTCTGACGCTCTCAGGGGCAAGGCAAGGGCAAGCAGGAGGTCCGTCAATGTAGATTCATATGGGGTTGGGGGGGGGGAGGACGGAAGCAGAATGAGAGAGTTAAAGAGAGCAAGTTGGGTGGTGGAGCTTGCTACAACGTTGTACCTACATGAAGACTGACGGCCGACAGGACAATGAGACGCTACTGCGCACGCCATGGCCCCAAGAAACAGGGCTTACAAGGGGGTCCTGCTGTAGAGCCTCCGGAGGCCGATCGGCCGGCCTCAGCCCACCATGGCGACATGCCATCGGCATTCCCCAAGGCATTCTCGTCCTCAATCTCCTACCTACTAGACTAATTATAGCGCGCCTTAGTTTACCGGCTTCACTTGCGCAAGGTGAGGCGCCTGTAACGATAAAATTACGCATGTATAATTTCCGAAGCTCTGTATGAAACAAAGTATAGTGCTAGTTTGAAGAGTCACCTGTCAAGAAGATGTTACTGAGAAAACCAGAAGAACCTCTCCAGCTCTTTTGACCTTTTTCATATAGTCGCAAATTAGGATAAGAATCAAATTCCGGGGAATCTCATATCACAATATATTGCTGTAGCTGTAATAACTCTGAGGGATTGACTGCAAGAGACCGACCGCTCTTAGGCAGGTAAGTTGGGCATTGTAGCTGCGGAAACTCTTACAAGCTGAGTCCAGGCGATGTCGATCAACAGCCTGGTGCACTTGCTCTGAATTGCAACAGTGATCCGCCAACAATCCTACAACAATATGGGGTATAACTGGTGATATTGTTCAGTCTTGCGCATTCAAGCCGGTTTCCATTTCTCTCTTTGGCAGTTGAATAAAATGTTGCTTCGCAAGGTAAAGGGACAGTCTGACCGAGCGATGTACCTCGCGTACCTTGCACCGGCACAGCACACCGGGTGGAGCTCAACCAAGGCCACACCCGCACCAGGAGTAGCGCCTCGCTCTCTCGCCGAGGCCAGTCAATGACGACAAGCCGTCCGTAATCTAGGAGTGAATGCCTCTACGACCAAGGACCCTGCTCGAATCCGACTGATGCGCCAACCGATTGGACTAGACCCGGGATCTGATACCGCACAAGCAGGCAAGTAGATCAGTTTACTCGGATTGGCTCGTCGATATCTCATGCCTGCTTCACATTGAGCGCTTCGAACCTCCCATCTCACGCCCTTCAACCTTTCCGTTATCCGCCTCAAGCCGCACCCTCCAGCTGGGCTTCGCCGCTCTTGGCAGCTCCGGCGAGCCCTCAAATCAGTCCCAATGCGCAAACCTCTCATGCGGATTCCGTATACGGACATACTCGCGTCACCCACAATCATCCCGGCTGCCGCCGCTTCGCTCCAAGGCGCAACCGCCGCCCTCCACAAGTTCTTCGCTACGCCGCCTCCCGGCCATCTGCCCTCCTCCACGGTCGTACTCACCGGGGCTGGCCTGTCCGTTGCCTCTGGCCTGGCTGATTACCGCGGCGTCAAGGGCACCTACCGTGTTAACAAGACGTACCGCCCCATCTATTACCATGAGTTCCTAAGCAACCACGAGTCGCGGAAGAGATACTGGGCCCGGAGCTTCCTAGGCTGGTCGAGTCTACACGGCGCGTCACCAAACAAGGGACACTACGCGATTCGAGATCTGGGAGAGCTCGATCTTGTCCACCATGTCATCACACAGAACGTTGACTCATTTCATCCTAGAGCACATCCTCATTTGCCATCGCTCGAGCTGCACGGCTATCTAAGAGCAACAGTTTGCACGAGTTGCAAAACTGAGTATCCTCGCGACAAGTTCCAGGACCATTTGGCTCGGCTCAACCCCCGCTGGGCGCAGCTTCTCAAAGAAGCAATCGCGTCAGGGGCACTGAATACAGAAGATCCGGTGGAGAAGAGATTCAAAGGTCTCCGCACAAACCCGGATGGCGATGTGGACTTGCCAGATGCGCCATACACAACTTTCAGATACCCACCCTGTCCCAAGTGCCTAGAAGAACCTCCTGTCGGGCCTGACGGCCAGAGACACACTGTCGAGATCGACTCTGAGGGTGCTTGGTCCTCTTCTAGCACTGCTGGCATCCTTAAGCCTGCCGTCGTAATGTTTGGTGAAAGCATAGGCACTTCCGTCAAGGCGGCTGCCGAGGATGCCATCGCCAATGCTGGGAAGCTCCTTGTCCTCGGAACCTCTCTTGCTACATACTCGGCCTGGCGATTGGCCAAGGCGGCCAAGGATAGAGGTATGCCCATAGCACTCATCAACATGGGTGGTGTGAGAGGCGAAGAACAACTATTTGCAGACGTGCCCGCCCATCAGCTGGGTGAGCAGGCTGTAAGGGTAGATTTGTCCACGGACGAGCTGCTTCCAGCTTTGGTGTCACAGCTACGCGCAGACTCTGGAACAAACGCTAGACGGAGATCAGCCGCCAAAGAGCCACTCGAGAGCACCTCTCTATTCAAGGACATGCTCTCATAGTATCTGTACAGTATTTTCGCGCGTTTATAGACAGCATTAGAAAAAATTGCCTAGGCCACCCGTCCTTGGCTTTGGTGCTGGAATGGCCGGGTCGCCGGCCTGTGGCTTGATTGGCTCGAATCTGACCTTATCGTTGGGCGGAACGTCGGGCTTCTTTGCCTTCTCCTGCCTCGGTGGCTTCTTCTGCATCTCATCTCGCTCAATCGCCTGCAGAACTGTGATAATGTCAGTTGGCGCAAGTCAAGGCTTTTGTCCCGCCGCATGCTACATACCTTCTTCCCAGTCGGCCTCCTTCTTTGCGTCGCCAGTGCCCAAGACTTTCTCTACGTCAACTTTCTCGCCGTTTTGTATTCTCTCCACGACTTCGCGTAGTAGGCCGATCCTGACTTCGGATTGTCGCATATAGCGATCAAACGAGTTTCGCAGAGCGATCATCTGAATTGACATTGAGCCAATAAGCAGGAATATTATGATGAAGAACGTTGCCGGGTTCCATTCTCTCGAAAGGAGGCCCTTGAGCGACGGCCGATTTTCGCGACGTAGGGGCTTAGGGACCAGGGACTTCCAGAACGAAGCATTGGCAATGGTCGCAGGTGCCGTGCTTGCGAACCGTGGGCCGCGGCCGGACCGAGAGGTTATGACATTCCTCACGACTTGAGATTTGATTGTTGTACGGCTTCGGGCAAGCAGTACTCGTGGGGGAACCATCTTCCGTCGGTTGATCTAGTTGATGATGATCTGGTAAAAGGTTGCCAGAAGTACTACGGTTTGACGAAATCCGGTCGATCATCCGAACCGTGCACGTGCCATGTTCTAGAAGGTTTGGTGGAACATGCAGTCTAACAGTCCTTGGGCTTTTTGGTTGTCTGGACAACGCCCGGTGTTTAGCCCATTCGACCTTGTACGTCGACCCATGTCAACCAACTCCATTGTGATTCTTGCCTACGATAGCCTGTGCTTAAACTGTTTCGAGCTTTACAGCCATATCTTCTTTCGTTGGGAGGATTTCTCTGGGGAATATGTGCCGATATGCTTAACAGCACCTTCAAATAACCTACATGGCTTCATTACAATCGAAGGTGGAAACCGTCAAGGCGGCAGTGTCTTCGACATCGACCTGCACACCAACCACAGTCGTCGCGCTGAAGGAATTGCTGCTTCCCGAAACCGCTGGCCCGTTGCTAAAAACAAAGCCGACGACACAGACAGCCAAAAAGGCCACGACTACTCGCAAGCCCGTTGGCAGCTCCCGAGCACCTTCTACAAAACCTGCGAACGATGGACGCGAAGATTCCTTGTCCTCGCGAGAGAGGACGGCGCTGGCTACTCACGTTGTTAATGTCACCCTCAAATCATTGACAGAGGCTGCGAAGCCACCGCCTCCTTCCACCCCATCCAAGCGAAGCGAGGAGTCGCGTCAGCCCGCAGGCCAGAGATCGTTACGACGTTCCATGTCGACCCCCCTCTCTCCTCTACAAACAAGGACGCTCAACCGAGTCGCGACCTCACCGAATCTACACGCGAAAGCAAAGCAAGCAGCTTCTCCTGCTCAATCTACAGGCTGCCAAGCAACAGTCGAGTGTGCGCGGGTCGCATTCGCAGCTCTTCGCTCCTTGAAAGGCCCTCAACAGCCTGAAGAGCAACCCGATTTTCAACTCGAGGCAGGCATGTCCGCGCTCATAGGCAAGCTCTTGAACTTGGGCATGCATGACCAGGCTTTGAAAGAATTAAGGCTGTTGAAAAGGAGACTCGACTCCTCTATCCCTTCAGAGCAGCTTCAATCAACCAGACCAAACTCAAGACAAGATGATGCGCCTTCTGCGGGACTCGGTGAACTCCTGGATTTCCATGGCACAGTGCCGGCACCTACTCTACCATCTGTGACAATGTGCCAGCTACAAGCACTGAAGTTGGTCTCTGCAACAAAAAAGCCTTCCCACATCATGAGCATCCTGCCGTTCTTGAACCAAGACTATCACGCCTCGCCGATCAATCTGCTGTTGCGACTCGCCAAGGACAATGCGAAGGAGGCAGCCAAGGCAGCCCGTCAGCTAGCCTCGCTGTCACAGCTCCTATTCACTCTAGCACCCAGCGTTTCCAGCAAGGATGATACTACAGCGACAGAGCCACGACTGAGCCCGCCCCCCCTTGCTGCTTTTGAAATCCAAAGCCTTGCCTTCGCAGCGCAGCTGACGTGGTGGAAGGTTGCAGGGCACAAGGGGGCTGTTGACGAGGAAGTTTTAACGCCGTTCCTTCGCTGTGCTCGCGCCCTTGTTCGGCGAGAAAGATCCGAGAAAGGGTTAATGTACAAGAAGATTGCGGCCTCCTTCGACATGATCATGCACATGGTTCAATCTCAAAAACATCAGCCAACAGTATCTTCCAGCTCACCATCAGCATCATTATATCAGTTGTTAGGGTCAACCGCTCAGGAAGCTCGGCAATATGACGACGCCTATCGCTGGTTTCAGCAGTTCAGGGATCTCCTGCAGCCTGGCGAAGACACATTTGTTCGTATATTTTCGGTATCGGCTCGTCTTCTCTCTGTTGCCTTGAAGCGCAAGACAATAGACTCAATGGCTGAGAAGCTCGTCGCAGAGGTCATAGAGAGTCTCGAGGGGAGCCTGAGTGGAACTATCGCGGACCTCAATGAGCTATTGGACAGTCTATCTCTTGCTAGACGATCCATCGTCGGAGTCATGATGAGCTCTTCTGAATCCTTGGCACAGATCACGAAATCAACCTCGATTATAAGTCAACTCAAGATGTTTGTTCTTCGCTATCCTCGATTCCTTCGCCGGTGGCTGGGCGTGCCGCCAAGTAAGGACGCCCTTGCCAAGCAGCATATACAATTTGACCAACGCCGGCAACTCATGCTTCCGACTATGAACCAGGTCCTGGATGCTACACTCGTGGTGATCAAAGACGATATTCAGCAAGACAACATTGAGTGGCAACTGATGGACGACGTTCTTCAAGATTGCTTCACACTAATGGGCCACGTCACCGATGTAACCATGGCAACCTCAAAGTTGGAACAGTACAGTGACTATCGCGTCAAGATGTCAAGTCTTTGCTATGCCAAGTTTTCTCAGCTTCGAAAATTGCCAGATCGCACGAAAACAACAAACAAGCAGATGCTACAGGCATTAAGTCGTTCGATCGAGCTCATCAAGGATTGTTCAATGAAAGTCAAGGAAAAGGCTCAAATCTCGACCAAGCTGGAGGTGTTCGCAGATTTGTGCAAGAGCGCTGGACGAGCCGAAGATGCTGTGCAAACATTGCGCTCAATCTGCAGAAATATGGCAGAAGAGGGAGCTCTCACGAATGTGGCCGCTATGCTTGCAAGTAAGCCGCCTGCTCAAGCATGGAGCCAGGATGCCGCCGCCTCTACTCTGTCTCGCACCTTGCGATCAATAGCGAAATTGGACAAATCCTGGAATGATTGGACCTTCTTTCTGCCGGAAGCTGAGCGTGCTGCAGTGCTAGAACATCTTATGGACATCAATTCTTCGCAAACGGCGCAATCAGAACCTAACCAACTTCGAGACCCGTGCTCTGTTGCACTTTTGCGGCTGTATACTCTTGAGCGGTACCCAATTCGGCGACTTCGTGTCTTGCTTCACCTTTACTCACAAAACATCGGCAACAACGAAGAGCTTGAAAACGTTTCTCCTGAGATAGATGAAGCCATTGAGCAAGCACAGAAGAAGGGGAAAGGCGAAGACGGAGCTTTGACCCAATTCCTGCCTCACCTTGTTGCCTATCACTCGTCACTTTTCGGTTTAGCAACGGCAGGCAATGAGAGTGCCACTTCTCTCATCAAGAGTGCAATTTCTAGCTGGATGTCCATGCTCGAAAGTAGCCAAGCCAAAGATGACGTCTTCTCAGTCATCGACAATCCAGACGGGTTGCTGGAGCATCTGAAATCAGCAAGTGTTTTCGCGGAATTAAGAGGAGAGAGCCAACTTCAGGTCTCCATTCTCGAACTCTCAATCGCGATAGCTGGAATTCAAAGTCGGGCAGCAGGCGAAGGTTTGATCTCCAGCCATTGTCTTCTAGCAATGACATACACGAACATAGGGCAACCGTCCAAAGCCATGAGAACTCTCAATACTACGGATGAGCTTCTTCTGCAGTACAAGGATGTTTCCAAAGGTGCCATGGCTGATTATTACCTCTCCCAAGCCGAGTACTACGCGAGCATTGGGCAGACGGTGAAAGCGTGAGTATTTATCCTTGTTGCAATTTCGAGTGCAAAGCTAACAAGCCCAAGTATGGATTGGCTCTCCAAGACTAGCGAGATTTGTAGCTCATCCTCTTCGTCCTGGGCTCGGTCAAAGCAGCAGGTGACTGTGGTCTTGTCGCTCATTGCACTTCTTCAGTCAACTGTTGCACTCCAGGGAGGTGATTTGGAGGGCTCTCTGTCCTTCATCAAATACAGCGTCCGGCAGCTCTCTCATGACTGGGCCAAACTTGAATCAGCATGCTTCAGTTCCAGCTTCAGTAGCGAAAACAGTGTGTCTGAGGACAGTATCAGCAGTCTTGAATCCAAGTCTCATGTCAGCCAAGCTGGCGGACCCAGCCATTGGGCACTCGCAAATCCATTAATTCGAAGCTTGTTACAGATATCAGCCGTCTACGCGCACATTGGCATGTTCCAGGAAACAACATACTACGCCGAGTCTGCGTGGAAAATCGCAGACGCTTGTCAGTCCCCGTTCTACATGGCGCAAGTATCCGCTTGGACAGGCTCTCTATATCTCAGAGCAGGCCAAGTCGACAAGGCCCTCCAAACCCTCGGCGATGCCGAGGAGCGGATGCCCCAGGAGGCATGTTCTTTTCGTGTGCGACTCGCTCGCCAACTTGGTGAATTCTATCAGATGCAGGACGATAGCATCAAAGCCGACAACTACTTCAGGATTGCCGAGGAGACCACGCGCCTACTAAGTGGCCAGCTCCAACTCCCAAAGCAGACAGAGACCAGCAAGGAGTCCGGCAAGACAACTAGGGCTCGACGCGTAGCTCCTCCCAAGCCCGGACCAGCAACTAGAGCAACGCGTACTAAAGCTGCGCCTGCGAAGAGGGCTCAGAATAATAAAGCTGCTGCAACTACTGCACCTGCACCTGAACCACCAATGTCCCTGGACGCGCATCAAGCACTATTGATTGCGGAAATCACACTTTCACGGACTTTGGGGTACATACAGAAGAAGGATTGGCAATCAGCATTGAAGATACTGCAGCAAGCTAAAGAGCTACCCAAGCTATCTGAAAGTCTCTCACAAGAACAGATACTTACCGCGACGTCACTCATTGGCCATAGCATGGATCAAATGATCCACGATCCGGTTTTCTCAGTCATGCAGGACTCGACAATTTCATTCCCAGCTATATCGGGTTGTGCCGAGAAGCTCGTATCCGACAAAGCACTAACCATGACCTCACCACCTGCAAAGAGCAGAGTTGCTTCAAAGGAACGAAGCATCCTCACCTTCAAAGACTCTCTGAAGCAGGCACAAGAGTTGCTATTGGAGGCGCACACTTCAGCTCTCTCGAGCTTGGACAGCAGCTTGGTGCACCGTGTTTCCGTTCTGCTCCAAGGCACGGTCATTCTCTTGTCCGCCACAGCATCCACAAAGTCGAACTCAGCTGCAAATTCGAGCCTTGCGACAGTAGCAGTAGATCTAGCTCGCAATGTCTCCTGGCGCCGAGAGCAAATGACCATCCAAGCCCAGCCCACCGTTGCTGGCTCCCAAATGCAATTATCAGGCGCAGCAAAGAAGAGCGCGCGGAGATGTAGCTTTGGTGTGACGACGGAGTTTGCAAAGTTTCAGAAGAAGTACGTGGAGATGTTGCCCAAGGAATGGAATGTGATTTCCATCTCTTTGAGCGAGAACCATCACGAGCTGTGCATCACCAAATATTACGCGGGTCAAAGTCCTTTCATCTTGCGATTGCCTCTTGGGCGAGCCGGCTGCCGCGATGCCGACTCCGAAACCTTGGACTTTGAGCTTGGTCGAGAGGAGCTGCTGGAAATCATCAAATTAGCCAATGAGTCGAGCCATTCGGCGCGAGACTTTACTGCTAAAGGGGAAAGGAGTGCCTGGTGGTCAGAGCGAGAGGGTCTGGACGAACGTCTCGGCGAACTGCTTACGAACATTGAGAATGCTTGGTTGTGCGGTTTCAAAGGCATCTTCTCCCAACACCGGAGACGTTCCACTCTGCTGGCTCGGTTCCAGAAGAATCTACAGCAGATTCTCGACAACAACCTGCCTTCTCGGAGGAAAGTTCGCGGCAAACGCGCGACCAAGACGCCATCAATAACTCTTGATCCAAGGATCCTTGACTTGTTTATTGGTTTGGGCGATCCATCCGAACCTGATGGTGACTTTGACGAGGCACTCAACGACCTGCTATACTTTGTGGTCGACGTGCTTCAATTCCATGGAGAGCGCAATGCCTACGACGAAATCGACTTTGATGCTATGGTTGTCGAGACTTACGACGCTTTGCGTGCATATTTTGAGGCTGCTAATAGCGATGGAGACGAGAATGACAACAAGACCCAAACCATTCTCGTACTTGACAAGCTACTCCACGTGTTTCCATGGGAGTCTATGCCATGCATGAAGGGACTGGCAGTATCTAGGGTTCCATCCCTGGCATGCCTTCGCCAGCTTCTGGACGGAGCCCAGGGAAGCAGCGATGCTTTGGATGACGACAAAGCTAGCTCCTCGAAGCGCCCAGATGGCCATCATGTCTCCGCTAACAGCGGCACCTACATCCTCAACCCGTCCTCCGACTTGAAGAACACGCAGACCTACTTCAAACCCTCGTTCCGGTCACTGCGATCTTGGAAGGGCATCGTAGATCGAGCGCCCGAGGAAACCGAGTTTGAAGAGGCGCTATCCAAGTCTGAGATCCTGCTCTACTTTGGCCACGGTAGCGGAGCGCAGTATGTTCGGGGCAAGACTGTCCGCCGCCTCAAGAAGTGTTTGCCAGCCACATTCCTGATGGGATGCAGCTCGGCGGCCCTGACGGAAGTCGGCGAGTTTGAATGCTACGGGCCTGTTTGGAACTACATGATGGCCGGCTGCCCGGCCGTGGTGGGCACGCTGTGGGACGTCACAGATCGAGACATTGATCGGTTTGCGGGGCGGGCCTTTGAGGAATGGGGCCTCTTCCCACGGGGTACTTTCAAGGAGGAGAAAAAGGCCAGGGGTAAGGGAAAGGCACAGGATGATTACGAAGAAGATGTTGACGATGACAACGACAATGACGGCCTTGACAATTCTTTGTCCAGAGCCGTTGCCAAGGCTAGAAATGCGTGCAGGTTCAAGTACCTCAACGCAGCTGCCGTGGTAGTATACGGAATTCCAACATATGTTAAGAGGAATGAATGAGGGAGGAGAGTCATGGGCCTTGCTTTTTGGTTATGTCATATCCCGCAGTGGTATGGCTCTTCTTGCATAGCGAGGCGTTTGGATGTAGAGTAACACATTTCGGAATACCCCCTTTTTGGTTCAGGAAAGAATAAATTGTCGCGTCTTCCATGTCCTTCGTTTGGCTTAGCCGATCCTCTTGTCCAGAATGCCGTGGAGTCAAAATGTGGCGTGTTGATGATGAGTTGAGGAGAGGACGTTCCTTGCTCTGCCCAAGGGAAGGGCGGATCATGTCCGTCACCTCGCAGCGCATCATGTAGTATCCTGTGATGCACCACGTCGCACCCGGGGATAACTTCGCCGAGGATACGAGCACATACCTCGGGAGAGAGAAAGAAGAAGTCCTTTGCTCACCTGACGAACGAGACTAAATTTACGACGACCCGCTGGGACTCGCTCGGGAGGGTGTGGTGGAAGCGCAACAACAGCTGGCTGGCCATGTACGTTGGGTTGCAACGAGCACGACTCAACACTCCGCCTGGCCTTGGGCCTGCCACTTCGACAACTCACGTGGAACATGGGGAAGAAGATGATCGGCGGCATGGTCTGTCGAGCTTCCCTCGGTCCGCTTGATGCACGTTGGCTGCGGATGAGGATGAATCGAGAGGATAGGTCGGAGATTTAACGGGCTTGGTCACGTACGCAACCCCCATTGGCCGGGTATTGTGTCCCCCAGACTCGATGAAGCTGAGGCTCATGGCAATTTAGCCTGCTCTCCGTAGACTCGGGGAAAGAAAAAAAATGATGTGGTAGCATCAGAGAAATCCGGGGGATGCGTCTGTTCTCGACCCTGACTGGCGATATTCTGGCAAATGTGGAGAGGGGTGTACCGGCCTCCTCAACGTTAATCATTTAATCATGATGGGTTGGCCATTCCTCCGCCTCTCTATATGTAAATCGGATTATGACAGATCACCTTTGTAGGGAGTCCTCAAGGTGTGAACGGCATGCTGCGTGCTGCTAAAGGTTTCATGATACGCTCTAGAAACCATGCCGTACCTATACAGGTTCAGATATATGGTTGGACTGGACTCAGGCACTGGGAGGTGATAGGCTGAGGGGATGTGACCATTCACGTTCCAAGACCAATGGCTTCTGTCACATATTGCTTTTCGCCTCTAAGGAGGGGGGCACTTTTGAAAAATTAGATGTCAGGACTAAAGTGCCTCTTCCTTGTTTTGAGGGGGTTGTGCAACCGGGCTCATCAAAGGAAGTTGTCCGCTCAATCTGGACGATCTCGCATGCTTAGCTCTCCGCCGTTTCCTTCAGAGTCATGGCTGTTTCTTAGGATGGATAGGAATGTTGTTCTTCCAATAGGATGAAAGCGGAGCGACGCGCATAGGGAATGGGCAGTGTTGGAACTTTCTTTTTCTTTGCTTGTTTTTTTCTTAAAAAGGAAGAAAACCAGGAGGCAGACAAGGTCGTCCAAAAAGGAGAGGGGGCTGTTTGACACGGATCCACAGGGACCACGGATGCTCGCAGGTGTCAGACGGAACATGGCTTGCTGACGGGACGGTTGGCGGCATTATTTGCGTTCAAAGCATCGACTGAGACGTGCATATCAGTACCAGTCAAAGCCAATTAACCAGATTGCTTGATGCGGTCCGTCTCATAGCAATATCCACAGCCCTGTACTCCCGTCAAAGAGCGGGTTTGCGAGACTCGAACATCAGCAATAGTCCGTGAGGTTACATGGAGAAAAGCGGAGAGGAGAGCCGTGGTGCTAGCTCCGAGCCCACCGATTAAGCAAATGCGCTGCACGGACACTGGATAGCAAGCAGCAAAGGTAAACGAACAGAGAATGGAGACTGCACCGCGCGCTTGACGGAGGACTAGTACGGCGCCAAAACAAGCACGATGCAGAGTGATGGCAAGGCATGCAGTGTGATATGATGCGCTTTATGTTCGCGTTCCATGCACGGCATGGTAGGGTCCTTTTCCTACCACCTTCGTTACCCCGCTAGAGAAAGGAGAGTCTGTCATCTAGTGGCAGGCCGGTCCTGATATCGAAGTGTCGTTCTGATGAAGGATGCGTAGACCGTAGTCACTCGGCTTGCAATATTGGCGCCGATCAGTTTGCATGCATGGCAGGGCCCAGCAGACGTTTCCTCGTTATGATGATCCAACTAAAAAAGCCGATCGCCCTGGAGAATGAAATTGGTGTCCGGCGCAGTGAGATGAGCTTGGCTCTGCTCCTCTAGGTGGTTGGCCGGCGATAATCCCGGCCGCACCGCCGATCGAGGCACAAGGGGTCGAAGCAGGAATTGTGGGGTGCATGGCAAGCATGGCTCGGGTCTCAGGCCGTGAGCAGCCAAGAGAACACTCCATTGCCTGTTGCTCAGGGGCCAAAGTATGATCCTCATCCATGGTCGATTCTGATGCCGGTCCCTCTTCCTGTCTTCCTATCCCCACCACGTTTGCGCATTCTGGTCACGCTCACATAATGCCGCCGACCGCGTCTTGGGGTATCCCCACCGTGCCGCATGCTTTTTGACGGCAAGCCCCACGACAGTATCAGATGCCCAAGAATGGTGGGTATTGGGGAAGCAGTGGAGCTAGCGAAGGAGTTCTTCATCACCTTGTTGAACGGAGGCCACTAAGGCCACGTGCTTGTCTTCAAGCAACTAGGACCTATGATCAGCGCGTATAGGGTCCAAACAGGAAAAGAATAATGGCCAACACGATCCAGACCTATGAACCTGGGAGGAGTAATTAAAGAAGTCGCAAGTCGTGATTTACCTCTGGCCCCAGCCTAAACCAGGGTCCCGCTCATTCGGACCTCATCCTGGCTGGCTGGTCCGTTCGCCTGGGCAATTTCTCAGATCCTTGTTAGCATCCACACTATTAATCTTCCGAGACCATGTGCAGGTTAGGATGTCTAAGACATCCACTTCGACGGGTTCTGCCGCTCCGTCTGATTCTATGTCTGAGATAGTTGTGTGTGTTTACCGACACAAGCAGGAAAGTGGCGTTGTTGTTTGTTTGTTTGCTTCTCAACGAGGAGTTTGGTTCTGTTAGTCTGTAAGAGCCGCGCGGATACGAGTATATCTGCGAACGATATGCCTAGGTCAAGTGGCGATACAGAAACAGGAAAAGAAGCTGTGTTGTCTTCGCGGCGAGAGACTTGAGACATGGTGTAAACAAGAGTAACGCGAGCGTTTTTGTTGGGCTACGCTGGTTAGGACATCCATCAGAGACCACACAGGTAGTCATTCCAGGGTACGATAATGTCCCTATCTGGAAATTGATCTAATATATCCAGGAGAAGCGGAACAAGGCGACTTTGAGGAACAAGTTATTGTCTAGAACTGGCCGTTAGCATTTGAGTCAGGGACAAGCGCAAGCGCAGGCGCTGCCGCCCCTCACCACCCACCATCCACGGCACACGCATACCGGAAGGAACGACGCAAACTAAAGCAGAAACGTTGCATCTGTGGAACGAGATGCAGCAACCGCCGCGCGACTCATGAGCAGGCCGACTGCTGAATGTCGTCGAATCGAAAGCGAATCACCTAGCAGAGAGCCGTGATATGTTGGGGACAAAGTGTGGGCCCTGCATCGGGGTGATTGCCTCGAGGACGTAATGTCGAGACCGTTTTGTCGCCTTCTTTCTCATGCTTTGCGTTGCAGTGACAGCCAGTCCCGCTTTTTTGCTACGCGCCGCTGCGCTCTTCGATTGGACGCAGCGAACAGACCGGGGCTGTGATGGATGCAATTGAACCAAGAACGGGGATGCGGACTGCAGACTGGGAACAGGGGTCCATCTGAAGCACAGACAGGCGAGCAAGAGAGGCCAGAAGCAACCGGGGTTGCTGGTGGGTCCGAGTCCCCTAAACTGTTTTTGGCTTGCGGCAGCAGGTCGAGATTCAAGGGCAGGGTAAGGTAGGTAGGTAGAAACCTTGGCTCCGTACATTACCCGGAGCCTTTCTTTGTTGCAAACCGCACTTCTCGACCAAGACAAGAGCACCTGGAACCAACCTAGTGTTTCCAGAATGTTTTCCGAATGGATCGGGATCCGCATTTCCTCGGCCGTTTGTGAAGAGAGGAGGCTTGACGGTAGGGTGGGGGAGATTATCTCGACATCCAGGCAGGCGACTTTGCGATGCAAATTTTGTATGCTCCTTCCGAGGTTCTGAGGCGCCCTGTTCTGGCAACGCCGATGTACCAACCTACCTACCTTCCTACCTCCCTCAGCTAAGGTACCTGCCTTACCGTTCCTGTCCCTCCTTTGCTCAGGTCACTCTTTGGGTTCGATGTGCCATGCTGTGTGATTGCATGAACATTGCATGACCGTTTTACCCCACATTCTGTACTTCCCTTACCTGCCTTACTCTAGGTACCGTACCGTGCCTTGCTTGACCTGGAAGTACAGTACATACCAAGTTAGATGCTGGAGGTACCTTGACATTATGCCTAGGTACTTTTCCCTTACCTATAGTGCAGGTACCTACGGTAGCTTTACAGTAGCGCACCAGTCTCCGCTTGAATTGGAGAAAGGCCTATTGCACTTATCTTAAGTTACCTTATCCAAGGCTCAGATGCGCATGTCGTCGTCGGGCAAATGAAAACACCTCCCGGGCCATCATGATAACTATCCTGGCTTTCCTATGCTTGAAACGTCAACTTAACATGGTAGCCCAGCTACGCTAGACCACGGAAATCTCCGCGAGCTCAGATGCGTGCGACGCTCCTCCATCGTGACCGGTATCGCGCCTTGCAATGATCGCCCTCACGATGGTGCCCTCGCTGCGTTTCTCTTCTGCAACCCACCGCCCCCAGCGGGGGGTTGCGCCAGGCCAGTGGCAGCCCCATGCCCCGAAGCAGTCTAGCTGCCAATGGCTGATCCCCCTTTTGGATGGCGTTACTCAACCCCCGCTCCCGAAGAAGAGATGTCCTTCCAGTTGCGTAATGTGAGGTAAGGTACCTGATGATGCCGGTGCGCGTCTTGAGCGAAGTGGGAACTTGCGGGCCATCAGAAGCCTGCCTGTGCTCTCCTGTGCACCAAGCACACAGATGCGCGTGGCCTTTGGCACCCGGGAAGAAAAGTAAGGGAGACAGGCAAAAAGTTAGAAAAAATAGGTCTAGCTCAACAACGACCCCAGCGGTTCAACAGGGCGCGCGCCGGACCTGTCCTGGCTCAATTGCGTCTCAGTGAGCGGAGAGGAGAGGTTAGCCCCTTTCCTGGGCGCCTTACCTTGGATCGCCGAAAACCTTGACTCGATCTTATAGTACTTTGTGGATAAGTCATTATCCAGCACCCACTGTTCGCTGCTCAGGTACCAGTATATATCTTCATGGCATGGCCAGAGGCGTTGGTTTCACACAGGGTTCATCATCGCCGTGTCTCACCTCTCAACAGAGCCCCAAAGCGTCACGGGAAGGATGCTTTACATAGTATGGGAACCAGATAGGACACCATAGGCATGTGCGGAAGGTCTTGGTTTCAAGTAAACCATCTCAAGTAGTCTGAAACTAGAAACGCGGTTGATGGAGCGAGAGACAGGCCATCCTGGTAGCTCGAGGTGTCCTGCTCCCCGTCATGGACTCTCCAGGGCTCGATGCACAGCCCTGTTTTGAGCAGGCAAGGGCCCCTGGTTGACAGGGTCAAACATGCAAAACTCGTTGAATGGGCGCCATTTCACCTCGATGGAGGGGAGGGAAGCAACCCGGTACTTGTCCGATATCGACGACGCTAGTACCGCCATGTACCTATAGCAGAGTCGCAGAAGCAGTTTGCCTGCCACCCCTGCTCGTTCCCGGTCCTTGGTCTGGTTCTTGACCTTGTCTCCGTCTTGTCTTGTCTTGTCTCGTCTTGTCTTGCCTCTCTTGCCTCCGACCTCAGTGCTGATGCATGCTTGGTCTGCTTCGGTCTGGCCTCTCCTCTCCTCCAGCTACGGAGTACCTTACCTTCCTTAGCTTTGCCTTGCTTAGGCTGTCTTTACTGGCCGACCACCCTCTTGTAGCCCTGGGTATCTTTCTCTCTCTTCCTCCTCCACCTCTGCCCACCCGTCCGTCCAACAGCCGCCACACCACCATTACCACTACTACGACTACTACGACCACTACGACAACAACCACACGCCCTGTCATTCTTGCTTGCTCCCGTCGCCGTACTACGCATGGTCCTAAGGCCGGCCTTGCCCCAATCGTCCTAACCCCTACCATACCTTGCTTGGTTACTACCACGACTATTCCGTCTCTTTCACCAGTCAACCTCCGCATTGCCTCCTCTCCATCCACCTTCACTTCTCCTACTCTTCTCTGCTGGCTCTTGGTTGTCTTGTCGGCACACTCGGGTCTCGTCTCAATTCCTTGTTTCCTTGTGGTGAAGAACACCAGCCTGTCTCCTGCTCTTGACTTCGTTGCGTGACGAACACCACGGTTGCTGGGCCTCGACTTGGACTCCACCCCGTCCCATGTGTCGTCAGTCGCCTACCCGCACCCGGGCTGAGCACTCTTAACCGCTTCTTTTGCTGGGGCAGCGTTGTAGCGGGTATCAATTCATATGAAATCTGCAGCAACCAATACGCGGTTCAACATCTGTCCGTCTTGTGCAAGAGGCGCATCCTGACACGACTTGCGTGTTGTCCAGCTCTTCCCCCTTCCAACACCACACCAAGATCATCAAAACCAATACCCCTCCTTGAATCTGCAGAAGAGCTTGACCAAGTCGACGAGGCGGCTTACACGCCGTCTCAAGCCTTTGCCAGCCCGGCATGAACACCTCTGACTTTGGCGATTTTGCTTTTCCCTTTCAGACTCTGTCAGACCATGACTCGATAACTCAGTTGCCTGATGAGTTCGACACCAGCATTACACATGCCTTCAATAACCAAGCAGCCGTCTCATCGGCTATGACCTCTGGCTCGCACTCAGTATCAGCATTGTCGATGAATGGCGTTGCCTTGGCCCATGATCAGGATCACCCTACAGCTACAAGCATGGAAGGCTCCGACAACGGGGTTGCTGACGACAGGAGCTCTCCGCTGGCCAACTCTTTCGACGACGGCGTCGCTGATGAGTTTGGTATCTCAACCCGGGGTCGTGCTGATGGGACGGACTTGGGCGGCAAGGTTAAGGACGATAAATCGGATGCACCGCCAGCCTGGAGTGAGCTCAAGACCAAAGCTGGCAAGGAGCGCAAGCGCTTGCCGCTCGCCTGCATAGCATGTCGCCGCAAGAAGATTCGATGCTCAGGCGAGAAACCGGCCTGCAAGCACTGCCTCAGATCCCGCATACCATGCGTGTACAAGGTCACAACGCGCAAGGCCGCCCCCCGTACCGATTACATGTCCATGCTTGACAAGCGACTCAAGCGCATGGAAGAACGAATCATCAAGATCATACCAAAGTCCGAACAGGATAACACCTCCTCCATCACTCGCGCTGTCGTCAAACCTGCCATACCTGGCTCGCTTCCAACCACCAAATCGACATCCAAAAAACGTGGAGCCGACGAGGCATTCGGCGCGGATCTCGAAGCCTGGGCCAAAGCATCAGCCAAGACCCCGTTGACAGACGAGGAACGTGCAACTTCCCTACAAGTGCAGGAAGCGGAGGAGGATGCTTTGTTTCGAGAAGGATTGGATGCTCTCCCTTCGAAAGAAATACAAGAGCATCTTGCCGAGGTTTTTTTCGACAACATCTACGGCCAAGCTTACCATTTACTGCACAAACCGAGTTACATGCGGAAGCTGGAGTAGGTTCACCTTTACCTAGCCCTCTCCATCAGGGACTCTGTCCTTTTTTACTAACACAAGTGTAGGAACAACAGCTTGCCTCCGGTTCTCGTCCTCTCCGTGTGTGCCGTGGCAGCCCGTTTCACCGGGAATCCTAGACTGAACTCGACGACAAGGCAATTCCTGCGTGGAGAAGAGTGGGCGTCTCTCGCCCGTGACATATGTACGAGGCGGTACGAATGGCCTAACATTACCGTCTTAACATGTCTTCTGATCCTCGGTCTACACGAATTCGGTACCTGCCAAGGCGGTCGAAGCTGGGCACTGGGAGGCCAAGCAATTCGCATGGCTTTTGCTTTACAACTACACAAAGATCTCGAGTATGACCCACTTTGCCGGAAAGGCAAGAAGCAGCTGAGCTTCATCGACCGGGAGATTCGCCGGCGCATAATGTGGGCCTGCTTCTTGATGGACCGCTTTAATTCATCGGGCACCGATCGACCAATGTTCATCAAGGAAGAGGCGGTTGATATCCCACTGCCTGTCAAGGAGAGATACTTCCAGCTCGACATGCCTGCGTTGACCGAAACGCTTAGCGGCAAACTACCCCAAGCGGCATCCGTCGACGATGGGCATTTGACAAGTGTAAAAGAGAATATGGGTGTTGCAGCACACATGATCCGAGCTATCGCACTATGGGGGAGAATAATTACTTACATGAATCAAGGAGGGAGGGAATTGGACGATTATCCTTTGTGGGATGAGAATTCGGGGTATTCCAAACTAATCAAGGATGTCGACGAGCTCTTCACAGCACTTCCTGACTGCCTTCAATACTCCTCCGACAACCTTGCTCTGCACATCACGGAAAAGACGAGCAGCCAGTATCTATTTCTTCACATATCATTGCAGCAAAATGTACTCTTCTTGAACCGAATGGCGGCAGCTTCGTCGAGTGGCGGCATGGGGAAGCAAGCACCTAATGGCTTCATTTCTGAAGCTACCTCAAAAGCAGTTGCCGCTGCGAATCGGATCTCGGATATTCTCAAGGACACTGAGGACTCGCAGTGCAGTATCACAGCACCATTTGCTGGTTATTGTGCCTTCTCCTCAGCAACGGTTCACATCCTAGGAATCTTCTCTGGGGACCCGGTGCTAAAGGCGACAGCTGAGGCGAGTGCCGGTGTCAACATCAGGTTCCTTCGCAGGATGATGAAACACTGGGGAATGTTTCATTGGATGGTAGAAGACATTCGAGTACAATATCGCAATGCGCTTGATGCCGCTCGTACCGGCAATCCCGGGTTAACCAAGGCATCATCGTCGCCCATACTTCAATACGGAGACTGGTTTAGTCGCTACCCGCATGGCGTGTCCGATTCTGAATTCATGGATCCAGCCTCTGCGAAGAAGAAAGAGAAGGGCGCCGACGGGGTATTGGAGCAGAAACCTGAGATGAAATCGGTAGAAGAGTTCTTCCAAACACTATCCCCACCTCACAGCACAGGCAGCGGTGATGGGTCTCGAGGCTCAATCCTACACAGGCGATCTACGTCCAAGCGGCAATCCAGTACTGCCGTAGCGCGGCAAGCACAACAACAACTTGACCCCCTTGTCACCGATATGTCTGCAGGTCCCGCTCCAGATCAACTGAGAGGCGATCGCCGTTTGCATCGTCGAGTCTCAGGCACAATGGGGGGCCACTTGAATGGCCAAGCTGCATTTCACTCCCGTGTTATGCCACATGGGCAAAATCCCACGTTCAATGCCATCTCACCTGTCAGTCCTGTCGTAAATCAGCTGTCACACAACAATCAAGCACAACAGAACTTCTATTCACCTGATGTTCTTTCGATGAATATCAACCTTGCACAGCAACCGAATAGTATGATGCAGCCATTTAACCGGCAAATGGTGTACAATGGGTATGCCATGGAACTCGGAGGAATAGATGTTAACCAAAACATGGTGGACACCCTTGGGGACTGGGATGGACTTTCAGGACACGGCGATCCAGCTCGAAGATCGCATATTCGAAGAGACACGAAAGGGGCCCTAGATGCACGACATTTTCAAGGCCAAGGAGCCCTTGCCGTCGGCCCACTACATGATGTCAGCACTCAGGAAGCTTCCTCGGCTTGGTTCATGCCTTTCAACATAGATCCACCAGACATTAGTCAGGATGTGAGTTTTGGAGGCGGTAGCAGGGACTCTTTCCCCGGTATGTTTAGTGGTGGCAGTGGTATGACAACACCGAACCCATTGACGGGTCTGCGGCACGGCTTGTGATGCAGAATCATGAGGACCCCCTTTCTCAGACGATACTGTTTTCCGGAACAGGAGTTTGGCTTATGTGTTACGCTGCGACTGGGACATTACATCAGGTAGCGACATGTGGAGAACGGAGCATGGTTTGGTTACGATCAAACGGAACGGTCAATTCAGACAAGCACTTGGGGCTGCGTCACAGGTCCATTTTGCGAGTCTATACACTTTTATCATATGAGATTAATGGCCTTCACCATATACGTTGGAAGAAGGAGGAACCTCAGTATCTCACTACCAAGATCTTGGGTCATTGCAGAGAGGCTGGTGAAACTTACAAAAGTTATGTTCTGGATGTATGGCATCTAGCACGCTCCAAAAATACAACAAAAGTTGAGTCCATTATGCGTGATCTTTCTCTCGATCATTGGATATTAAGGATTGCGCACATGCACAGTTCATTGGGGCATTGCCCGCACCACAGGAGCGAATCCTACGAGCGCCGTCTTTTTCTTTTCCTCTTTCAGTCGTTTAAGAGCTTAGCATATGCGTGAAACGGAATGGCATGTATGGATAAATAATGATGTAAGGTAATAAAATGTTTAATATATAGATACACTATGCCTTGACGCCGGTAACCGAAGTGGTATCTTAGGTGCGAGATTTTATCTTGATATCTATGATGAAGCCTCGACCTTGCCTCCCTTTTTGCTCTTCGACCTCTTCTTCTTTTTCCGCGTGCCGCCGACGTCTCCCACGACGTTGTCCTCGCCGCCGTCCGGAGCAATGATCTTACCGGCGGGGCGGTGGTCATCGGCGGCATCGTCGGCACCGGCGACCCGCTCGAACCCGTAAGTGGGGCCGGTGCGCTCAAACTCGGCGCCGAAGACGTCGCGGCGCCACTGCCTGAGGCGCGCCTTCTTGCCCAGGTGCTTCTTGTCGCGGCGCTTCTTCTCGGCGTCGCGGAAGGTGGCGAGCTTCTTGAGGCCGGCGAACTCGTTGAGCGCCTGGTCCGACGGCGCGAGGAGGATGTCGCGGGCGGTCATGCCAAAGGTCTGGGGGGACGTCTCGCGGTAGCGGAAGCCGCCGTGGCCGTCTCCCTTGCTGTTGAGGAGGTCGTGGTTGGTGAGCTCGAGCTTGGAGTCGACGAGGGCCTCGAGCTTGGAGCGTTCCTGGCGCGATTTCTTCTGGGCCTCCATGCGCTCGCGCTTGTGGTCGGCGGTCTTGCGCTTTTTGGATGGACGGTCGTCGTTGTCGTCGTCGCCTTCGTCCTCCTGCGCGTCCTGACCTTCACCCTCGCCCTCCACCTCCGCATCACTTAGTGTAATGTCGGGCTTGTCTTCGTCATCTTTGAAATCGGGGATGATGTCCTTGATGTCGATGTCATCGTCCCACTTTGGTTTCTTTGGGTGCTTCTTTTTCTTCTTCTTGCCCGCTTCATCTGCGTCTTCGCCGTCTTCGTCGTCGGATACGGGCGCGCCATCTTCCAACGCGTAGTAATCCTCGCCAAAGCGCTTCTGCATCTCCTGCTCCCACTTGTCGTCGTCCCAAGCATCGTTGAGGAAGTTGATCCAGTCCTCATCCGTTAGCTTGGCGCCGGTGGCGCCGGCGGTTTGCTTGATCTTCTTCAATCTCGACTCGGCTTCCTCCAGCTTGAGCTTGCGCAACCGTGCTTTCTCTTCGCGCCTCTCCTTCTTCTCCTCTTCCTTCTTCTCACGCTCGAGGTCTCTGCGGCGCTTCCTTGAGTTCTTTTCCTCACGACGCACAGACCGCGCTGCCGCTACATCACGAGCATATGACTTGAGAAACTCATTGCTCTTTTCAGGATCCTCGAACCGCATGTTATATGCTTGCTCGAACTCATCGGCCTTGTCTTCGCCTTCGCCCTCGTCCGATTCGAAGGCTTCCCATTTGGGACCATCTTCCGCAACCCAGGCCCTGGCGGCCAGAAAGTTCGACAGGAACGTCTCTGGGTTCTTGTCGGCCTCGGCGACATTAAGCTCCGAAACCTTGACTGTGGCTGCTCGTGAAGGGTGGACGCCGTTTGCGTCTGTCTTCTCGGGAGCTTTGCGTTTCATGAACCCATCATCATCCGAGTCTGAATCGGAATCTCCCCCGTCCTTCGCCGCTTTGAACTCGGAAACGATGGCGTTCTTGAGGGCATCCTGTTCTTGTGCGTACGTCTGTGGTGCTTCTTCCTCGTCATCAGATGCGCCTACATCGCCTCGCAGGATCTTCTCGCGGTGGTAATCTCGTAGATATACAGGCTTCTCCTTCTTCTGCTTCTCAGAAGCTACAGGTGTGTCTGCACCCTCTTGGAAGAAGTTGACAGTCGAGTCGTATACCCGTGGATCTTTATTCCGAATGGCCTGGAGTGTGGCAGATATCTGAACATCGAGATCTTCCGTGGCAAGGAATCCGTCCTCATCTTCAGTCTCGTCGGAAGACGAGCCCTCGTCGTCGTCGCCTGGTTTTCCGGGGCCGCCATTTTTGTACTTTTCCTCCACTAAACAAAGTTAATCATTCGGTTCGTATTGTGATACTGCCGTGGGTCACTGACATCTTTGTCGCTCTTCGCGCTTCTTATTGTGCTCGAACCGGCGGGCATATTCCTCATTCACCTTGAAGCCACGCTCTGTAAGAGGTGCCCCTCCATTGTCCGACTCGGAATCGCTGTCGTCCAGGAGCTTCCTTTTGGAACCTTTTGGTTTTTCTTGCAGCATTTTGAACTGCAACAGGTCTTCTTGACCAGAGTATCGTGATGCGCAAGACAATTTATTTGTGGCGTGGTGGATTGCTCCAGGTAGCGTAACGAGTGTTGGCCGAGGAATGGCTTTTACCAACAAGCACTCCGGAGAAATCTTGCCTATCAATGTCCACAGTGATTTTTCTGCCGTCTCAAAATTTTGGCGGGGAGGGCGCGGCACCGGAACAATTCTTTCCCGGCAGGGACACGCAGTGCATGCTGTTCCGGAAGTAGGCTTGATAGGTCCAGGACGAGATATGGTGGCTGAGGCGCCCCACCGGAAGCACCTACTGTACTGTAAATGCAGCGACCAGCCCCTGCGGCGAAGGGGACCTCGTCATCGTTGCGCCGCTTGACCTTCCTGGGATCAGCACTGAACCCGGTGCCACTAAGCCGGAGGGTAGCTTCTTCGACCTGTTCGTAGTCCACGTCTTCCCACCCACTGCAGGCTACCACATTTCCTCGCTCAAAAGCCCGGCGACGCTTTTCTCCAAGACATCGACACTGCTCTGCAAACCCCTCGTTCCCCTTTCTCTCCGGATTGCGCTTTGGAAGCGACTGCTTGCCGCCGACAATACCCACGATGGCCGATTCCGGAAACGCACCAAAGCCCAGCAGCAGCGTCAAGCTGGTGCTACTCGGCGAGGCAGCTGTTGGAAAAGTATTGCTCGCCAAGTGGCTCCAACAAGACAGCTCAACGTGCTAACGTATGCGAACAGTCATCGCTCGTCCTCCGGTTCGTCAACAATGACTTCCAGGAGAACAAGGAGCCAACCATCGGTGGTACGTCTTAGCAGAAAGCCCGCGGCTGCTTCATGGCTCGAACTCGACTGCTAACCTTGTCGGTAGCGGCATTCCTTACTCAAAAGTGCAACCTTCCTACCCGGACGATCAAGTTTGAGATTTGGGATACCGCTGGCCAGGAACGCTTTGCATCTCTCGCGCCCATGTACTATCGCAACGCTCAAGCCGCACTGGTCGTCTACGACCTGACCAAACCTACATCCCTCATCAAGGCAAAGCACTGGGTCGCCGAGTTGCAAAGGCAAGCGTCGCCCGGAATTGTTATCGCATTGGTTGGCAACAAGCTCGACTTGACAAGCGACCCAGCGCCTGCCAGCGACGAAGACGGAGACGACGGCGATGATTCCGGAGATGCGCGGAAGGTGTCTACGGAGGAGGCCAAGTCATATGCTGAGGAAGAGAGCCTTTTGTTCTTCGAGACCAGTGCAAAGACTGGGCACAACGTCACAGAGGTCTTCACGGCCATCGCCAACGCCATTCCCGAGACGTCGCTAAAGAGCGCAAGAGGAGGAGCCGCGACGAGCGCGGCAACCAGAGGAGGAGAGGAGCAGAGGGTCAACCTAGGTGGACCCAGGGAATCCGGTGCCAAGGATAACTGCGCGTGCTGAACGGGACAGTATTTTGAGTTTGTCGTGCGGTTTCCGGACGGTTTCGTTTTACCGCCGGAGAGAGATTCATGGGTTGGGTTTGTCTAATGCGTGCCTCGGGCCTGCAACTGGGAGTCGATCTTGCTTTTACGGAGTCATAACTGCTCTAACTGTTACGTGACCACTTTGTCTGCCTATTTGGTGTATCCATCTATATATCTAGATATTGCTTTCTTCATTCCCAACTATTTCAAGCGTCTCGAGCGGCTCATTAGTTCTAGTCTAGCCCCAGCCGGGACTTCGCCAACATTCGTCAGTGATGTCACCGTCGTGAGCCACCGCTCCGCTTTCACTGAAATGCTCAGAAGTAGGCAAATGTTCGGTTTAACGCCTGGCATTTCCTAGCGCTGCTTCTTATGTCGACTCTACACCAATTTGTCAGGGCACAAGGTGTCGTCACGCCAGCTTCTAGAGAGGCCTTGCCTCAGCGTCGCAATCTGCACGTGACCCTCGTTTAGTGCGCCGTTCGGTGTGGCTCCTGGGGTTCCACTTTTTCTTTCCTGGCGCGTTCATCAAACTCCTCTCTATCACAGGTTTGGATTCACTGGTAGCCATGCCAGTTCTCTGAATCCGGGCCATTATATGATTCCCTTACGCCGCGCATTACCAAGGTCACGCGAGTGACGTGGCCGTCAAACGGGGTCTTTCTTCTATTGTTTTACAGAACGTCCTGGTTCATCTTCTACCCATGAATTCAACTTGAACATTCATTCGATAGCATCGACGGCATGGCCTTGTCCATATCCGAGGCGCAAGCTGAGCTCATCAGGTTCGTGCGAAACATGTCATTACTCCGAGGGTTCTGTCCTAACCTTGTAACTTGGCATAGCTCCCTGGCACCCGACGATATACCCATCAAGCTTCGTTGCGCTATCTGCAGCAAGCTTGCAGTGAACGCGTATCGTCTACCATGCTGCGAGCAGGCCATTTGCGAGACATGTACGGGTCACATATTCTCATCAATCCTTCGTCATAACAGCTAACCACTGCAAGGTCAATCAAATCTTCCCTCCTCCTGCCCCGTCTGTGAGCACTCTCCTCTATCCGCTGAGGACTGCAACCCGAACAAGTCCCTGCGAACTACGATCAGAGTCTTTCTCCGAACTGCTGAGAAGAAGCGCGAAGCAAGTCGACCGAAGGAGGCGAAAGATTCGACACCAGGGACCCCTACTGAGGCGGCCAAGCCGTCTTTGCCCTCCGCAGAACCTGCAACGGCGGTCGAGGCCATCTCGCAGCCAGAAAATAATGGGCCGTTGATTAGTGAAGGACCTGAGTATCCATCCAAGGATACTGAACCTGCACATGAGGCAATTACACGCCCTGATGAGGTACGCAGTGACTGTCTGATGGTTGACGGTTTGCGCTAACGTAACAGAAGGCAACCACGGATGGACCCGATGTCGCACAGGAGGAACATGCAGACCCTCCTCAGAACACCAACGATGGCGATGGTGAAGGCGGAGATAAGGACGGAGAAGATGTCGAAGACCCAGAGCAACGAGGTACCACGGAGCAGGTCGACGAAGCCGATGATCAAGAGAATTACGAAAATGACCCAATGAGCAATGGATATCCAAACATGAACTTCTCAGGCGGTGGCGACTTCAATCAGATGCAGATGATGATGGCCATGCAAAATGGCATGGGGAACAATGCATTTGGTGGTTTCCCCATGATGGGTAAGTGACTCACGCCTCGATTGCTGTCGCACCGCGAATGCTAACTCGTGGCCAGCAATGCCAGGGATGGGCATGGATGCCATGTCGATGCAGAACATGTACATGAACGGTGGCTTCCAAGGCATGGGCATGAACGGCATGGGTGGTTTCGGAGGGTTTGGACAAGGCTCCAATAATAACTGGAACGGTTCGCAATCGTGGAATTTCGACCAGAATAATTACAATCAAAGTGGTCCTGGCATGGGAGCTGGTGATTTTGGAAACTTTAACTCAGGATTCCAGACAGGATACAATCAAGGTAATTATGGTCATCAGTTCAATGACTATCGTCGCAACAACTACGGTCGTGGTCGAGGACGCGGTCGTGGTTTCTACGGCGGCTATGGACGTGGCGGCGGCTATCAATACGGTGGCCAAACGAACTTCCAGGATGGATTGCCGTACCAGCAACATGGACAAGCCCAGCTGCAAAACCAGCAGCAGGCTGAGCAAGATGGCCAAGACGTTGCCGGGGACGGAAGGCAGGTCGACGAATTCGGTCGCGACGTTCGATCACAGGATGCCGCAGAAGAGGTCGGTGAGGAAGGGGCCGACCCGAGCCCTGCGGACAAGGATGCCACTCCATTAGCATCTCGTGAGAACCTAGGCAATGAAGCTCCTGGAGACGTATCCCACGTGGGAAGAGATCCACCTAAGGGACCTAATTCTTCCGGACTGCTGGGTCGCAACGGATCCGGAGTCATCCGGTCTGTGCTGTCGACACCAGATGTGCCATTGAACGCCCCAACGGGACCTAAAGCTATGCGTCAAGGCTTGCCAAACACTAGCTTGCACAACTTGCGCGCACGCGGTTTCCAAGTGGGGGATGATGGCCCGTCCCAATCAAAACCAACCGCTCTGCAACAGGAAACGGCAAAGGAGCGCCATAGCTCCAGGAGTAGTACTCCTGAACATGGTAGGCCTGCCCGTACTGACTTGCATGATGAGCGGCACGATGATCGGGTTAAGGATGACGAACGTGATGAGGCAGCGTATGAAGCCCAGAACCAGGGCGGCCGCTCACGATCCAGGTCTCGAACTAGTAGTAGAAGTCGGAGCCGGAGCCGAAGTCGGGGCCACAGAAGCTCACATCGACGCAGGCGTCCACGTTCGGCATCAGCCGAAGGGCACGATTCCGATGATGACCACCGCCGCAGCAAGAAGCACAGAAGCAGTAAACGTTCACGACACGGTGACGATGACAGCACCCGTGCCAGGGAGGACAGGCACGCAGAAAGATCCCGGTCAGCCTCGCCCGACGACTCGAAAAGATCCAGCCATCGCAGCCGCAGGGACCGAGACTACGACAAGCGCCGAGACAGAGACAAGGAGAAGGACAAACACCGGGACGACGACCGCAAGAGGTCTTCTCACCGCTCACACCGAGACAGAGACTATGAGTCCTCGCGACGTCGTGACAAGGACAGAGACCGTGACAGGGAGCGAGATCGCGATAGGAAAGACCGCAAAGACCGTCATCGTGATAGGGATCGTGACAGAGACTATGGTCATGATAGCAGCAGCCGAAGACATTCCCCCGAATGCCGATCTGGCTCCGTGGACAGAGATGGTGAGCGGGAGAAGGAGTTCAGACCACCATCGGGTCCTCGTGGCTTCGACAGCAAGGCCCCACCTTCACGAGCAGGTCGAGACACGCCAAGTCTTGACAGACGTGGCTCGCAGACGTCTACCGGCGGTGGAGGGCACAAAGACGCCCACACCCTGGAGCGCGAAGCACGCAACCGCGAGCGTCTACTGAAGGAGGCTCAGCGTATGGCCGGCCTGGCGGGGCTGGTTGGGGTGAAACGAAGCCGTGAGGATGGGGACGAAGGCGCACGAAAGGGACGGAGAACAGGCAGGCGGGGTGAGACGGTTGACGGCGGCGATGAAGAAGAGCGGATGCGCAGGTTAGAGGCCGAGCGCGAGGGCGGCCGCTGGGGTTGAGCTGGATGAGGATGAGAGGCGTGGTAGGAAATGGTAACGCGCAAAACAGACGCGCTTTGCTTCGCTTCGCCGCCGCTGCTTGCTGGAGAGGAGATGCACAAATCCAGAATGTTGTATGAGAGATGCGTGGGTCTGAGAGCTTGCTGTTGCGGAGGATGAGTTGGGAGTTATTGTGTACTATATGAGGACTGCAGGCTCTCGTCATATGCATGGATCTAGCAAGCCACACTCAGGGACGGACATCAGCCCGCCTCGGATCGATCTAGCCATGCCAGTGTCCAGAGTTTGGGGGCCATGAGCCTTTCGTACGCTCCAGTGATCCAATCCGAGTTAGGTTGATTCGCCACCTCCGATGGGTATCTTATGCGTTTGTCGTGGGAGGACAGGATAGAAAGATGCGAAAGGCGCTACATGTAGTGTCTCATTGGAGAAAATTGGGTTTGAGGTGAAATGAAGATCAAATGAATTTCAGCAGCCGAGGTGTATGACTGCACACTCTCTTGGGCCATAAAAGTATCCTTATTTTGTGCATCACTGAACCTTAACTTGTATACAAAATACTTGCTCAGTCCCAGTCTGCTTTTGTCGTGATGCATTCTCCTGAAAGGCGAATAGTGTTGTTTGCAGAAATGATATGCAGGTCTAGGGTGACCAAAAATCAAGCACATCCCAACTGTGCTCTGCGTCCCCTGTCAGACAAGAAACAGTCTTGCACCCCCCCCCAAACGGGGAGTTTTCTCCAATGAA
This sequence comes from Paramyrothecium sp. XJ0827, assembly GCA_020881915.1. NCBI lineage: Eukaryota > Fungi > Ascomycota > Sordariomycetes > Hypocreales > Stachybotryaceae > Paramyrothecium > Paramyrothecium sp. XJ0827. The sequence goes on along the minus strand of JAJFPB010000005.1, from coordinate 4,236,755 downwards.
GAAGTAGGTTATTTTTATCATACCCTCCCAGGCGCTGCAGATCCCTGCGACAACGGCAACCGTCCCCAGGCTGATGCTCCCCCCCGGCCCCCAGCAACCGGCGTTACGCACGCTGCACGGCACTGTAACGAGGACAGACTCGGCCAGTGCGTGAATCTTTCCCCCCTTGGAGAGAGGAGGGGCGCAGCGGAGAAATGGTCTGACGCAGGAATACTTACCCGTCGGGCTGTGGACGAAAGGGAAGGAAAAACGGGGAGGATGGGAGGGAGTGAGCCCGTCTGTAGACAAGCGAATGCACCGAGAGAGGTTTCGCAGGGAGAGTGGTCAATGCCCATATTGTTATTCGATGCGTTCGTATCATGGTACTGTTTCGCCAGAAATATGAACTCTCGTCTTCCAATCCACACAAAGTGAGTCTGGGAGCTACATAAACGCCACGCCAAGGTCGATTCTATGCACAACCTTCCCAACCCCGAGCTCCCGGTCCCCCGACAAACGAAGCGAGCAGCCCAAGTAGAAAAACAAAGCCGCTCTTCCAAGACCCAACCACTTTATAGGGCCTTTACTGTATCTGTTTCTTGCTATAGCAGCCCCCCCCTTTCCCATTGCCCATGGCAGCCTCGAGGCCGCCGCCTTGGATATAAAGTGCTTTAATTAAGACAAATGCCAAGGCAAATAAACGCCATTGATGGTATATACGCCGGACCGTGACGATGCGCACATCATCAAGAGGTCGAGAAATGATTAAATGCTGACGATGCGAAATGCTCTGGAAACGAGGAGTTTCCATCCGCTCCCCCGGTTGTTCTTCTCCTCCGTCACGCCTCTATGTAGCCCGTTTTCGTAGGGCCTAGATTGAAAATGCCGTCGCATATCCAGTCACCGTCCTTGTTGCGAGTCCAGAGGAAATCGGGGACATCTTCGATGCGTTCTCTCCATATCGCACGCACGCCAGCAGCGTACCAGAAGTCGAACCAGAGTATCAAGAAAGGCGACCACGGCTCGACTTTGAGCTTGTGTGGGATTTCCTTGACGCCATTCTCGTCGAAGCAGGCAGCCACCTTGAACCAGGCCGACTCGGTCTTGAGATGGTGGATGAGAATGGCGTCGCGTGAGCCGATGGCGTGGGCTACGGAAGTGAGGTGCGAGCCTGTCCTGGCCCAGGCTGTGCCATCCCCGCGCGAGTCTAGATCGTCGTAGTCGAACTTCTCACTGCCTTTGAAGTTGATGAAGTTGATGACCTGCTTACCCTTCAGTAGTAGGATGGAAAAGGTCATGTCTTCACCCATGACGATGGAGAACCTGTACTGCAGGGCCACGAGGATCTCCACCAAATCCCACGTAACTGTGTACATGGAGCCATTGGGAAAGACGAGATCGCGGGGTGCCGAGTAGTAGAGCTCGCTAATGACAGTCCGAGTTACCGAGGCCCTCAGCTGTCCCGTCTCATTGGACATCCTGGGGAGCAGGAAGCGGTCCCAGAAGCCTCGCGCATTCAGCCACGAATCAGTGTCCAGCTTGGTCACGTACTCGTAACGCAGGTTGTTGTCGACGAGGTACCTGTAGAACTCGAGCGTCTTGAGCGTGTTGGCCGTGAAGTCATCCTCCTGGATCTTGTCCAGCACAATCATATCGCCGAACGTTCGGTTCTCCATGGCCACCATCTCGGTCCAGTAAGGGCCGGGATTCGCGACCACGAAGCGGCCATCGAAGGGGACGTTCTTGTAGAGCTTCATCCAGCTCGACCGTATCCTCATGCGCGACTGGGCATCGGAGGCGGCGCAAATGACGGCTGCGAGCCAAGGGCGGGGCCATGGCTGTTCGTTCGTGTCGTTGCCGGAGGACTGCAGCGGCGAATCGGGGAAGGGATCAAGCGGATACAAAGACTCCGGGAGCTTGTTGACAAAGGTGCCGTGGATGACGGGTTTCGAGTCGGGAGCCGTGAAGGGAGCGTGGTGCTCGGCCGGCCAGTTGAGGTAGACGGCGAGGAGGACGAAGAAGTTGATGAAGACGGCGGCGAGGACGAGTCGATGATACCTCGGAGGCGGCACGACGCGCCGCAGCCACGCCGGCGAGCCCGCGCTGAGGCGCTTCTGCAGCATCAGTCTGGTTCTGGTTACGCTGGAGCGGACGCCCAGCGGAATGTATGAAGGGCGCATGCGGCAGCAGCGACGATGACGCCGGCGGCGACGCAGGTCGAAGCCAGTGTGGGTGATGGAGGAGAGGGCCCGCGCGAGACAGGCAAGGTTCATTCAAGGGTTGACGAAGCGACAGGCGGGGAAAAGAAGACGATGATTAAAGGTCGAAGCGACCCGGCGCCAGCGACGGGAATTCAGAAACACAGCTGCGGCTGTTGGCTGCTCCAAGGGGGGAGCGATCAGCCAAGGGTCGGGAAAGGGGGCTGTACAGTGCAACGGCTGCCCTAGCAGGACATACCTTTACCTTGAGGTAGACGTACTGGAGGTACAAGGAGGTGCATGGGGCCAGGAAGGGAGGGGGTCGCCGGGCGTAGGTAGGGCTGATGAAGGCTCTGTCTGGGCTGTCAGCGCAAAGCGGCCAGTGGCTGTGGATGTCTCCGAGTCAATTGGCGAGGAGCCGTTTCCCGCCCACACAAGCTGGAGGCCCGAGATGCGTGCCGAGATGCGTGCCCGTGGGTGGTGGTGGTGGAGGAGGAGGTGGTGGACAGGCTTTGGTCAGCTAAGGCACTGTACCTTATCCAGCCACTAAACTCAAGGTATCTCTAGCCCCTTGTCCTTCCACGTCCATGACCTAGCGCGCGCCTTTGTCGCATTCTTTTGTCGCTGTCTGACGGCAGGGGTTGGCCTGGGGCTTACGAAGTGCCAATCCCCAAACCCCAAACCCCAAACCCCAAACCTCCCTCCCACTTCCCTCACCGGGGCTCCAGCAGGAGAGCGAAAGCTGGAACCGGGAAAAGGATTGGGGGCTTCAAGTGTGAAGCATGGTTGAGTGGCCAATGGGAGCACAGGCACGAGGGACTAGAGAGGTGAATGGAGGAGCATCTGGCAGTAGCTCATTAATCAACGTAGAGGGACCCTCCGCCAAACTTGTCCCGGTCTGGCAAGCTCCAAACCTCGACGCTTGCGTACGTTGACTCAAAGATCTTCTCCCGACGCGCAACGAATTCGGAGAAGGGTGTCAATCATGGTGCTTGGGCGATGCTGTCCCCCCCAAATATCGGCAACTTCCTGATATAACCACGCACCGCCAATCTGATGCTGACTATGACTGGTGATACCCGGGTCGAAAATAAAGTCAGTATCAAACACTACAGACACAGCCATCTGACTCGCACATTCAACAAATCTCCGCTCGGGTCGTTGGTAGCAGTGTGATGTGGCTGTTTCGTTTGACGCCAGGTCCCTGGCCTAGTCGCTCGTGCACTCTGTCTAGAACTTGCTGCTGTATGAAGCTACCGAGCTGCCAGCTACCAGCCACCAGCCCAGGGCAACAATGTGGCTCTGCGCTGGATCCTCCATCTTGCTACCCCACAACCCGAACCCTGGATAGAAACAATATCAAAGAGGAGATTTGTTACCTTGCCTCCAGGTGAGTTTTCGGCCAAGTTTCGTTGCGCATTTCGGAGGGTTACGGGTCGGTAACCCTCCTAACCACCACATTACGTACCTGTCAATACGCGTCTTCCATAGCGTCGTAAACCCCCGTCAAACCACGCACATCTTCTCATGCTATTCTTGTCACGGCTGCAATGGGTTGGAAGTTGTTCACCAGCGTGGTTCCGCCAAGCTGCCCGACGTGCACTTATCATTTATGAGACGCCGGGCTCACGGGCGACTGCGGGACGCAAACCTGCCTTCGCCTGCAAATCGTCTGTCCATTTCACCCATTCTGCTGCTTACACGAAGAGCTACGCCATAGCTGCTTGATCCTGACAACCAAGTCCCTTCTTCCCTCCTAAGTCACTGCGTATCCCAGGCAATCTTCAGCCTGGCCGGCAGTGTCATTATGCCCCATCCGCTAGATTCTAGGTGCCCCCTCCAACGCCGCTTAAGATGCCGCAAAATGCAACCCGTTGATCATTTATGATATCGACCCCATCTTTTGTAGTTTTCTGCTGCGCCGAGCGCCAAATGGGTCAACCCAGGTGGCTTAGTATATACCCTGAGTTCGGTATTGGAAAGTATCATATCTGTTTTCGGAATGTTAGCCTAGCTCGTCATATTTCATGCGACGGTCACCAGGTACTCACAGTCGAGTATAGTAGCTCCCGAACGACTTTGCAATCAAGTCATTTTCCACGAACTGCTCTGCTTCATCGGCACTGAGGTGCAGCTGGAAACGTTGCCTCAGCGCGTTGGTCGTCTGGACCACACCGGAGGCAAAGCATGGCATTTTCGAGTCTCGCCCCATCATTGCCACCAAGTCAATAATATTGTCCGCAGAACGGCGAAGCGCTGGGGAAACAGTTAGCACAGACCATACTCAACGAGCCTCCACATGATGAAAGAAAACAGCTTACCTTGGAAAGCTTGCTTGCAAAGCTTCTTGTAGTCCTCGTAGTCTTGCGAGCCTATCCCACCGAGAACGTCGACGTACTCATGGGTCAGCTTAAACGGAGCTGCTTCGAATCCGACCGCGCCAGGAGAGTTGGACAACATGAACCCAAAGTCAATATGGACCATGTGCCCTTCGCTGTCGACAAGGATATTGCCATTGTGACGATCCTTCAACTGCAGCACGTAGGAAATCATGCTGTAAGCAGCTAGCGACCGCTTGAAAGCATCGACACCTGCTCGGTACGGCTCACTGTCTGGTTGCCCGAACGCTTTGACAAAGTGGTCTTTCAACGTTGCGATTCGATGCCGTGGGTTTTGTCCTGATTCTATCGAAGCGAGAGTGAGGCTTCGCTTCAACGAATGAAGCGAAACGCCGTTGGTGATGGTCTCAATCAGCCCGCATGACTCTCCCGTCACCAGCATACGCATGAGCTTCACCCACACGTTAATCCCTGCATCGACCCAGATCTTGTGGCAAACACTAATGAGTTGGCAGGCAAATGCTTCTTGCCGCAGATCTGAGCCCGTCTTCACGATCACGCTCACCAGGTCCCAGTTCTTCATCCAGCCATATGGCGAGGACTTGCGGATACGTTCCTTTTTGGCTTCCCAGGCCTCTCCAAAGACAGCCGCACTAGGGTCGTCACGATCGCCCCGACGCTGCACGCCACCCGTCTTGATGTCGTTCTCCATCCTTTCTCTTCCAGCGCTAGCATTGATCGTGGCCGTCGTATCGATCGGCGCTTCTTCCTCTAGGTCCGGGTTGCTTGCCGCGATAGTAGCCGCATTTGTCTTCGCAATGATGGTGTCGAACGTTGGGCCCTGATCATCCATGTCGAAGCTCTGTTCTTCCATGCTTTGCATACTCGCAATGATCTTGGCGCGGATCGCTGCCACCTCCTGACGAGGTCGCTTCCCGCTTGTGGCTTCAAGCTGTGCAAGCATTTGAGAAGCTGTACGCATATGCGTCGCCAGTGCAGAGAAGTCCGGCTGATCCGCAGAAGCAGTTCGTGGTAAGGTGATGGTCATCTTGCGGCCAGGAATAGGGCTGTTGGATCCGGAGTTAGACGCTCCGGAGGTCCTCGGTGTCATGGCATCAAGAGTTGTGGACGTTGTTGTCGCGCCGCTTGAAAGACGCTGCGAATTGTGGGATGGCGACACTTTCGTTGAGAATTTCGTCGAGGACTCCTCGTCAAACGGCCTCAGCATTGGAGAGCTGCCCAAGTCACCCGAAGTTGGCTCGAAGACACTGTCAATGACCGGTTCGGGAGCAGGAGTAACAGGAGCTATCCTAGGGGTATCGGACGAAAGGTCGAATATGCGCCTTGATCCCCCACTCTCATTCAAGAGATTGCTAAGCAGCCGCTGGTTGTCGTTGGTATCAGGATCAAATGAGAAGTCGTCACGAAGCACTTCAGCCATGAGAAGGTAGGGCACCTTCTCAGCACTGTTCAAAACCGTCGACTCGCTAGGGTTTAAGCGGACAATGCGATGATGTCGGCTCTTTGCAGGCGCTCCATCCACCAGTGTGGGAGGACAAATGACCGGAATGTCGACCTCGGCAGGCAAATCTTGTGACACCAATGCCAGTTCGGCGCGAAGTGCGCTTAGTCTAGCGGGCTTGGGTACGATAACCAGGCGGTTCGAGATCCCCTCCAAAGCGGTCAAGAACTGTGTCTGTGACCGAAAGTAGTTCTGCCTTAGCAGCCTGGTCTTTTCCGCAGTTGAGAGGTTACTGCCGCCGAGGATAGCCTTAGTATGGTGAGAATGTCGCCTGTTCAGGCTTTCCCCTGGCCTCGGTGCTATTGTAGCCGAGACTGGCGTGGCTGGCCGTGTTACCATACGGGGCGACGGGAGTGGCAGCGATGCTGAGCTGAGCCTGGCCTCAAGCGATTTAAGCTCCAGGGCGGAAGGCCGAGTTGTTTCGTGAGTAGTCTTGGGTCTCGGACTTGGGGACCGTAGCGATGCATGGCTGCCAGAGCGAGGTGTATGCGGTCGGGGCTCCAGCGAATCCTTGACATGTGGTGCGCTCGATGTTCGGACGTCCTTGGCCCGCTTCGACTTGGTCGTGACTGCATTGACAGTATGGGCCCTCGTAGGCTTGGAGAATTCCTTCATCTCAGGCGGCGCTTCGATTTCAGCTGGCTGCGGTTTTCGAGCCTGGGCCACGGCCAGAGGTCCAGCCCATCGGGGTATCATTGGTAAGGCAACGCTGGCTAGGACGAAGCTTGACAGAACGGTGACCGGCAGGACATTCTCCTTGATCTTCTCATGGCGCCCGGCATCGGCCAATCCGAAAACGACATGCTGTACCTTGTTGTAGACTCGACGACAGGTTTGGAAGGCGCCGGATTGCGGGTTCGCTGCAAGGTCGTGTAGATATGTCTGGAACAGCCAAAATGTCTGGTGGAGCCAAGCTCTCAATTAGCATCTCCTGAAGTGCGGAGGCATCCCCCCCTTCAAGTAACACGTACCAATAATGCGGCACTCACGGACTCCTCGCAGAGATCCAAAAGAAACTCCTCGAGAGCCATTGACTCATTGTCGACGCTTATTATGAGGTGACATAGCTGCGGCAGGAAGAATTCGATGTCTTCGTAGGGAAACTGTCGCAGCTTGTTGCATAGTACGTAGTGAATCCCGACATGATCGGCGTAACGTCTGGCGATAGTGAAGAAAGCAGGGCATTAGCAAACGCAGTGCACGCGATAGGCGACCATGTCCATGCGAGTGGCAAGGCGCTGCAGGTCAGACAGCAGGATGTAGACTCACGAAAGGTAGGAGACGGAGAGAAAGGGGTTCGAATTAAAGACGTCGGATTCGAGGAATCTTTGCAGCAGGTCCCACGACATTGGGTTACGTGGGCGACGAGCGAGCAACGAGGGACGATTGGCAATGCCTCATTTAGCTTTAGACGAGACAGAAGGTAGCAGATGGAGTGCTTTGCATGGTCGAGGGAAAAGCTGGGAGCGAGCAAGGGGGTTTGCGATGGGCGTTTGCGAATCAGCTTGGATGGGTCAAAGGACGGGCGGGACGGACGGGGTTGAAGTTGACTTGTCCTGACCTGTCCTGACCTGGCACTTTCCCAGCGTTCCCCCCCCCCATAGTGGACTACTGTACAGGGGGACCCGCCTTTAGTGCCTGATGTTTCTGGTGTCGACGTCTGGTTTAACCTCTACGGGCAGGTAGCCAGACTACTACCTTAGTACCCAAGGTACCTTTAGTAGCTCACCATCTGGCAGATACTAAAAGTTAGCAATATCTAGCACTACATCGGATTTCATAGCCCGAAAGCTTGGTCACCGCATCTGACCTCACCCCACCCCTAAGGTCCAGGTAACCAACTGCCCTGCCTTAACCCTGACCAAGGGCAGTGCATCACCAAGTGTGAGATACATAATGTAAGTATAGTGCCTCAATACAATGTTTTCCGTCTGTGGCAGGGCCCTAAGATTCTCGGTCTGGCAGAAGCCGAATTTCCTTACGCATGTAAGTCGTGATCTGGCCGTGGTTATTACTGAAGTTCGGGACCAGAAACAGGATTTCTAAGACCATGGATGAAATCTGTCGGAATCCGTTCGCAAAAGTTTTTGATTCAGCTATGGATTTGTAGTCATTTGCTTACTCGGCCTCCGTAAATGTGTCAAATGTCTCAGGACGCTTATTCAACGGCGCCACGCTGCTAGACACTCATATGAGGTGTGCCTGAGTAGATTGCAGGTGCAAATTTTTGTTTCAAATGATTACTTGGGGATCGAAGCTCGTTGCACATTGTGACATTTCCCCTTGGCTATGGTGGCTATGGCTACTCGCACTTGATGGCAGAATTACTTCCCAGCCTACATTGTATATTGAAGCCATTTTGGGATGTATGGATCCATGGCATTCTGTCCGCCCATACCTCAATGGAGCACTGAGACCCACGTGGCCTGCATGGAGCTGCGTGCATTTCCTCCCTTGTCCTAACATTACTCGCAATATCCATTGAGCTATCATGGAACAAGACGGCCTATCATTACTGAACCAGAATGATCGTAAACGTGCGGGAAAATCGACTTGGGATACGTGACCCGTGCTAGCCACGGCAGAGCATCAAGCGAGATGTGGTTTTCGTGTTTAATGAAGAGCGAGGTCGGCGTTTCATTCGAAACCGAATTCCAGCCTCCTGTTGGGCCTAATGTAAATCTTCTTTAAGTAACTATATTCCCGACGAATGTTACCAGTCGGTAGGAACGAATTAACAAGAAACATAATGGTGCGCGTTACGCTGACTTACCGGGTTTCTCTCCTCCGCCGCAACGCCAATAAATGCTAACCTAGAAACGCCGTCCCTTCCCGATCTCTTCCTTCATTTGCATCATGAGGCTTGACTGACGCGACTGGACAGTCAAAGTAATCAGCCTAGTGGATTATGCCTTTTTCCTCCTGCCGCCGCGACCCTTCTTCTTGGGTTCTGACGCCTCCTCCTCACTCTCGCTCTCTGTCTTGGCCTTCGCTTTACTGCCCTCCTTTTCCTGTTCGACCCGTCCAACTATGTCTCTGAGAAAATCCCACTGGTCGTCCGTCTCGACAACTTGCTTGAGCATCTGTGCCGTGACTCTCTTAGATCCCTTCTCCTTTGCTACGTCGGCGCTCTTCGTGACAAGTTGCACCATAAACATCTCCAACGCCTTGCCAACGGCAATGGGGGTCTGCTGGGCCACCTTGCCAACCTCCTCATCTGCTTGCATGATTCTCTTTATTCTTGCGGTTGGGAACTTGGTCTTGACGGGAGATGGGTCGATAAAGGGCGCCGGTGGAGGCGCGGCTGCCTTTCGTGGTGGCATTTCTGTAGAATATGGGGGTGCCTGCGCGATAGGTAATGACTCGGGTGGCCCTGACGCGTAGGCCTGGGGATAGTCGTTCGCAGAGTATTGTGCTTGTGGAGGAAATTGATGCCCGTAGGCTGACGGCACAAAGGCGGGAGGCTGCGCGCCGTAGGCCGATTTCTGTGGTGATGGACTCAGGCCTGGATGCGCCTGCAGGTACGGAAGATGTTGATGCGTGGTCGAGTGAAAGTCGGATTCGTGGCGCTGGTCATGTACATTGGTTTGCGGCGGTAGGGGAGCGTAGGGAGGAGCATAGGCGAAGTCGGAGGCAGGATGCTCTAATTTATATTCAGAGGCTCTGGCGTGGGTGTTGTGGCTGTTCTGTGGTGCATGGAACTGCTGCGGTGCGGGTTGGGTGGGTCCTGCCGAATAAAAGGACGACAAGTCCGGCGACTTGGGGGCGTAGTTGGAGGTATTGTCTGCTGGCATTTTGTATGGTGGGGGTACTTTGTCGATTACGGTGGTATGCTATTGCGGGACCCCAAAAACTCGTAGCTGGTCCAACACCAATTTCCGTGTCGAGGTACCCGTCTGCAGGTTAGTCAGCGCTCCAGGCCTGTCTTATTTTTTGCTAACACTGGCTGGAGCTCCGAGATTCAATCTGACAAACTCCCTGGGTGCGGTGCCAGTCGAAGGTTTTTTTGTCGTTTCTTTATTCAGCCGGATGCGCAAAGAAGTATCTTTCCAGATGATGTCCTTCGTTGGAAATCTGCGGCTCACCCCTGGTTCTGACTCTGGGTTGTGGCCTGGTCGACAAGGTCTTCTAGTTGCTCACGCACAATAACGACGGCTGATTCAGGTCGCTTTACGGGTCGTGCCAACCTCTCGACAAGATACAGTCGGTATTTGCGCAAAATTTCCCCAGATTTCGAGGCCCCGACGCCTCTTAATCAGCCAGAGGGATGTGAACACTGTGAGTGACACTGCTACACTGCCCTCCAGAACGAATTGGAATGGAACAGCGCGCTGTGCTCAATGTCTAAGTAGCAGAAGCTGTTCACGAACAGCGCGGCCGCGAGGCGTAAGTGAATCTCCTCGGAATGCCTGTGATCGCAGCTCAGCGATGAGTGCCCAGAAACGAGAAGTAGTACTGAAGACCACAAACTCCGGAGAGCAGGGATGAAATACCGAGGGCCAACAAATCAGCCAGCAGCGTGGGAGAGAGAGCGACAAGAGACAGATGAACTATGCTCGTTGCGGGATCCAATGACGACTTGATTGGGCGCTCACCGTGTGCGCATTTGGGGCCGGAGGTCCGTGGGTAAGCGGGAGGGGGGGGGAGAGCGGGGGTTCGCGTGGTTCCAGCCAGCCCAAGCCAAGCTGCTGGTGCGGGCGAGGGAATGCCGGCCGTTTATATGCACGTCTTGCTGAGCCGTGTGATGAGCCAGCTCGGATCAAAGGGGGGCCATGGACTAACGGTGGCCCTAATTGGACAGCGCCGTCACCGTGTTCTCACACCCCCTTGCCCAATCTCAGCAGCACTGTCTCGAATGCGTGGTTCTGCCTGACAGCTGATTTTCATCGTCTCCCTACGTGGTTACGACTGGGACCAGAAGAATACCGAGGTGTCGTTCCTTTCCACGCCAAATCACTATTAATCCACTGCACTTGAGCTATAGACGTTTTCTAACTCTATCCACGAGACGGGCATGCATCAGTATATTGTCTCGTCTCCCGAAGAAACCACCATTGCCTGCCAGCCTCATTGCCTGCATCGGCAGGCGTAGGTCCTCAATAGGCAGCCTTGAACCTAGGTCAGGCAGCGGGTGTTGAGCGAACGACCTATCTATTAGGTAAAGCATCCAGAACGCCCTACCTAAGCTTACCTTGCCTTGAACCTACCCCGACCTCCAAGGCAGGCCAAATGATAAGGGCACCGACCGCCTTGTCTTCGGTTAAGTAAGGGTGTGATACTGTACATCTTTGGGCCATACGGCTTTTTCCGGTTGTACCAAGGACCGAGCTAAACCTTTTTGCTACCAAACCCTATTCACGACCGTGCAGTTACATGCTCATGTCTTTGGACGGGAGACAGGTGAGACTCGAGTTTTAATGCATTAAGGAGAGAGCTTCGCAACCTCGCCCGCCTCACTGGATTTCGAAGCACCATTCCCTTTCTCTCCCGTTCCACAATCTCAAGGTATGCATCCTCGTCCTTTGCGAAACGTACGCTGCACGTTGGTTACACACTCTTGTATGATGATGATCAATCAGAGCTTTTAATACTGAGCGAGTCTAATGATGATGGAACCGAGCAGTACGGCTCTGGGTCTAGACTCATTTCTCTACGGCTTGCTGTGATTACCTACTTGATCTAATCTGACTACCCTTTCCCCACGTTTTATCGTCTTGATTCCCTGGGTCGAATCGTTTTCTAATTTCTGCCATAATAGCTTCGAGGCCTTGCATCCGCTTTTCTTTGGAATTTGACAGGAAGAGGGACGCAACTGGCCATGCGTGGACTTCACCACGAAATTCAAGCCACTTGGTGCTCACGCCCAGATTTGTCTGGCGCTTTAAAAAGTTCTGAATGTCGGGGGCAAACACCTCTTCTTCCCCGTAGGTAACAAAGTAGCCGTGACGTGGACTCGCGGCCTTCCATAACTCGCCATCCTCGCAGCTCCCTGGGGAAGCCGGGTGTTGGTAGAGCATCTTGTCGCCGGCATACTCATGAGCGTAAGTCCACAACGTCTGGCGATCCAAGTAGTCGATACGTGACGGCCGGTGAAGATTGGTCACGAGTGTCACCCATGGTGATATCAACACAGCCAGATTTGGCAGGGGAAGAGACGGTGGCTGTGGCTCTACCAGCCCTCCTTCAACCTCTGCATGTGCTCCTTTTCGCTTCTGTTTATTGGATTGGGCCCCTAGCTCCTGGAGCAAGCTGAGGATGAGTGTAGAGCCTGCCGAGTCGCCGGCCACACAAATTCTAGAGGCATCCTTGACCACATCTAGGACGTGCCTATAGCCGTGAAGAGTCTCCTGAATCTGCTTGGGATAAACATCATCGGGCGCTAATGTGTATTCGAGGGCGAAGACAGCCGGGTTCTTGTAGCCAGAGTCAAGGAGCAGGTGGTGCCAAGCCAGGAGGAATTCCAGGTAGAAGAAGCTTGAGCCGAGCGCAAACCCACCACCTAATTACTGATAAGTACCAAATATATGGGAAACTTTGCGGGCATAGCCTTACCGTGGGCATAAAAGATGACTATATCAGGAGGGTTTTCTGGCTTGTTCATAATCCAAACGCCCCTGAAGTGGGAAGAGCCCTGCTACTTTTTTAGCAACAAATCCCATGGTGATCGTTAGCCATGTGCAGACATACCTCGCCTTGCGAGTACTCCCGCCAATAGACAGGACTCTTTATAAAGCCATGTCGTAACATGCGCCATCGGGCGAATGGCAAGGCGACTTGACGGGAGAAGAATACCCTCCCAACATCTGTAGGAATATTTCTGAATGCATAGCGAACGCAGCGAATCACGACGTCCTCGAAAATTGTAGATTGGCGTACGAACAAGGACTGGGACCTTGTTGGCGCGAGGAATCGCTCATGTACAAACTGAATCGGAAGCCGTACCACTATGATTTGCATCCCAATGCGATTAGGACACACTCGATGTCGTCGTTACCACAAGCCAATCACTTACAGAGATATGGGAGCGCAGGTATGACAGCTCTGAGTGTGGCAAACAAGCCGGCCTGAAGTAGAAGCTGGGGTATTAGGAACAGCAAGAAGACAAGACAGTCAACGAGGGACACGGGGCCGAGAATCATAGTGTCTTCGGTCTAATCAACCGATCTCATTGCGTATGAACCTGTTGATCCGTCGCGGTGATTCGATTCCAATTGGCCCTCTGTCTCGATCAGGGCCCTGATATTGGAAACTGCAGGAGAAGATACTGACCAATGAGGCGGATGGAGAATTGAATTCGTGTAGGACCGCATGTTACTCTTCGGGGTGAAAGTCCCCTGGTTGGCCTTCGACGTGCGTCATCGTGCAACGACGGGCTGCGGTACTAGGCGACTGGCGGTGGATGCGGGGCTCTGGCATGTACCCACCGAGGGCGAGTTAAATGCCGTCTGACCGCCGAAGCAAGCCTCACTGGCACAGTCGCAGAAACACTAGGTAACGAAAACTCACCTGCATGCCTGCCGTACATCTTTGAGTAGAAGCAAGGTGACCACCGCGGTTTGTGGGATGCGGAATATTGGTTACGTTGGCTGATTTGGGAGTAGCTTCAATCCTTCTCTCTTGCACCGAGGTTGGTGCTCTAATACATCGGTCTTGCCACGCGGCTAAGTAGGTATGACTTCTATATTCTTTTCTGTTTTGAAAGGGGGGTTCGCAGTCCTAGGTGAGAATTCTAATATGCCTGCGAGCGTTGTTTTGACGGAAAATGAACTTCTAGTCAAGCACTCCCACAGAGACTGGGCAGCATATTTCACGCAACATTCGAGGTGCATCACCAACCCAACAAACCGCGACGATGGGCGATGCTGCATCTATTGAGAAGTCTATCAGCGAGGCACCGTTCCCACTTACAGAAGTGGACAAGTGGGTTTTGTCACAGACGGATGAGGAGTTTCAGAAACATGGCTGGGAAGAATTAAAGACCATTATCGGTGAGTTCCAAGATGGCGCGTCCTGCGCTGAGTGCCGGCTTGGAGTCCACGCACTTGCTTTGCGGCCCTCCACTAACCATGGCCTATAGCAACAAACAATCTATCAGTACTCAAGCGCAAGCCTTCAGATCTGCGCCGATACATGAAATGGACCACGGAAATCAAGGCTGAGTTTGGTTCTATGACACAGTATATTCTTGCCAAGCGGCTGCCTACTTCTTGGGGTTGGCCGCCTTTCAATGTCGCCTCATCCATCCCATTCGCCGACCCGTCAGACTACCGTGTCCTCCTCAACGACTGGCCCTACGGACTGGAGCCGAACATCACACACCTGGTCGTGTGGTCCCGCACTGCGATTCCCGTGGACACTGTGAACGGAGACCTGACGCCTGAGAGCAGGACTCTCGTGGACGACTTTGTCAAGAGGTACTTCGTTGACGTGCTGGGACCAGGCGGCGAAGACAAGGTCATGTGGTTCAAGAACTGGGTGTCCTTGCAGAGCGTCCGGACGCTTGAGCATGTTCATGTCTTGGTGCGTGACGTTGACGACGATGTTTTAGAGCGCTGGACAGGGGAGCGCCCAAGAAGAGACCAGTAGAGAGACGTTCGGAATAGACTTCTTATCCTTTAGAGCCTTATGCCGCCCGACGGGCTCGGCGATTGCCCTGAGGAGCTGCCGCTGCTTCTCCTCCTCCGGAACCACCCTGCATTTGAGCCAAAGCATTCTTGCCCATGCCGAAAAGACCGGAGCCTAGGTACAAGCCATAGCCGGGAACAACAGCCCAGAGTAGCCAGCCCCAGTTTCCGAACAGAACAACAGCGAGAAGGGACGCCCAGGTGACCCAGATGACATCGAACATGTACTCAGTCAGGCCCTGAGCGGCCAAGTCCTCACCTGAGCTCCTGAGAGCTTTCGTAGTGGCGTCATACTTGGGTCTGCCCGAGGACTCAAGGATGTATTCGCAGACGAAGCTTGGTACAGATAGCAGGCCGTAGGCGAGTAAGGAGCGGGAGCGGAAGAGAAAGTGAAAGAGTAGGAAGAACAGATGAACCGCGACAGTGCCGATATGGAGGTTGTTGAGAGCCGCCGTGTTGGATTTGGCACGATCCTTCTTTGCCTTCTGAGCCATGATGCAGAATGACCGGTACTACTGGATGAGGCAGATATCGATGACCAAGGGCCCGTGATTCCTATTGTGGGGAGAAGAAAGCACACTGGGCAATGGATATGGAGTAGATGCTATGCGATTTTGGATGGTTCTGGGTTGGCGAGCGTCACGGGCAACGGGACGGGCGCCAGGGTTCCGGTGATGTCAAAAGTGCGTGGGTTATTGGTTGTGGCGCCGAGTTGTGGGCGTCTAAATTGTGTGGAGCGTCCACGTTCATTTCAAGCTAAGGTAAGGTACAAAGAAAATGTACATGGTGTTGCTTTCCAGTCAGGCAAGGTACATTGGCACAGGCACATTGGTCCATGGGCGTTGCTGGCTCCAGCTTCTTTGTTGCTCGGCGAAACCAGGGCGCGCTGGCTGTCCAATCAGGCGCTGGGCGGCACCTGCAGGCAGCGCCAACCACAACAAGCTTGCGCGCATCGCCGTTCTCACCAAAGCCGCCGCCGCCACCACCTTAAATCATCCCTCTCTTTTTCCTTGACAACTGCGACACCGCAACTGCTCGCCCACCCTTGCCTCGCAGTAGGGAGGACGACGATGCGACTGCTGCTGGGATTGAAGCAAGTTCCTCGCTGCACGAGTTCTGCTCTCTAGTTTTCTTCCGGCATCTTCTATGTTGCCGCAACCGTCTGTTCACGCCCACGTTCGCTAGGACCCACAATCCAATTCACGAACCTTGGGACCATCGCAAAAGAACATTCGCCGTTGTTGCCGCCCTGGCCTAGAACTCCTCAGTGTTCCTGAACTTTGCTCGGGTCATCATCCCCAAACTCTGTCTTGTGACATACCCTCTCCTAGCCTCTGCACCGGCCGACTCGTAATCGAATCATTCACGCTACCGAGCAACGGCTTTGTTTTTTTTGGTTGCGGCGTCTACTCCGACTATTCACGACACGATTTATGCTTCACGATATTATTGCAGGTGCTTAAAGAGTTGCTCTTGTGGCCTACGGCTATTGCAGCAGCTGGCGATCTATCGCTTTCCGCCCTTCGATCCTCACCCTTTCACCTCCCATGGCCTGCATATAGTAGCAGGGGCAACTCCTACCGGGCCGCACGCGGATACTATTCTCACCCAAGACGAACGTTACCACGATGGCGCCGAGTCCCACAGGTGTGGGAGTGCTGCTGCGGCAGGTCATTCACTACCATCTGGATAACTCCGCATACGACAATGCTCTGTTCTTTGCTGAACGATTCGTTGCGCACGATCCCAAGTCGACCGACGCCTCCTACCTGTATGCTCTCTGCCACTTGCGGCTTCGCGACCATAGATCCGCCTACGACGTCAGCAAGCCATTGGGTTATCGTGGGGCGCACATAGGGTGTGCTTGGGTATTTGCACAAGCCTGCCTAGCCCTCGAGCGGTATAAGGATGGCATTTCGGCACTCGAAAAGTCTAGGGGTCTCTGGTCCCAAGAGAACAGTTTTGGCAAGCATGGTGCAAATTCGCGAACAGGAGGTCCTGATGCGTCTGCTGTGCTGTGTCTCCTCGGAAAGCTGTACCGTGCTTTCGACGACAAGAAGAAGGCCATTAATAGCTTCGAGGAAGCTTTGAAACTTAATCCCTTTACGTGGGATGCATTTACGGCCCTCTGCGACATGGGCGTTAATGTTCGTGTACCTAACATATTCAGATCTTCCGAAACCTTGGTACAAAACTTCGACGGCGACATGGCGCAAGCCGTTGCGCAACTCAAAGAAAACAACGTTTCGAACCCTTTGGATCCTCTCAACAAGAAGTCCTTATTTCGACAGCCAACCACAGATCTTGGCATTGACCCCTTCAGCGTGAATCTGCCCAATAAAGACGTGGATGGTTCTGTGATGGACGTCATGGTCGACGCCATCGAGGGCGATCTAATGTCGAAAGTTCAAGCAGCTAGGCTGAGGCTCGCGTCTTCGGTCAACAGTCAACCGGGTTCGGATGGATTGGAGACGCCTACCGGTGCAATCCCCACGAACGTCATGGCGCCGCGTGCTGCTCATCCACAAGACGCCCCTCAAGCACCACCGCGGAAGACTCGCAACCCGCAGAGTATGGATACAGGGCTGGAGGCGCCGCCGCGAATGAACTACCGTCTTGGGACTAGAAAGAATCTTAGGACACAGGACAAGATGCAGGGCGCCGACTCACCCGTGGAGATCATGTCAGAAGCATCCAATGCCATAAGTGGTGCAATCAGACCTTCTGCGCCAGCAGTTGAGAGGAAACGGACTGTGTCTGGGCACCCTGTACCACGATCCACTAACACCGAGGAGCCCACGGCTCGTAGAAGCGCTAGATTGAATATGTTCAAACCGTCCTTATCAAAGGCAAACTCTGGCGCTGCAACCATTGGCGCTGCGACTGGACGCGAACTGAAGAAGGCTAGACCCCAGATCTCGCGCATTATCAGGCCCGGCTCGAGCGGATCGAACGTCGGTCGTGTTGTCAGTGGCAACAGAAAGCCGATGGAAGGTGTTAATGGAGATGTCGACCATGGAGAAGTGGCTAGGATTAAAGAGTCTGCTGTGCAACCTGCCATGACGAAACCAGTTGAAATTGACACAGCGAGACTGGAAGAGACATTGAAATGGACGCTTGACCTACTGAAGAAGCTAGGAAATGGGTACTACCAGCTGTCACGCTACCAGTGCCAGGAAGCCCTCCAGTCTTTCAGCTCTGTGCCACCATCGCAGCAAAGCACTCCGTGGGTATTGGCGCAGATGGGTCGAGCCCACTACGAGCGAGCCTCGTATGCGGAGGCAGAAAAGTTTTTCAGGAAGATGCGTGTGCAGGCGCCATCACGCTTAGAAGACATGGAGGTTTACTCAACTGTGCTATGGCACCTGAAGCGGGCGACAGACCTGTCATTCCTGGCTCACGAGCTTGTAGACTCAGCGTGGCACTCGCCACAGGCGTGGTGTGCCTTGGGCAATGCATGGTCATTAGCAAGAGACCATGAACAAGCCCTACGTTGTTTCAAGCGAGCAACGCAACTGGATTCGAAATTCGCATATGCCTTCACCTTACAAGGCCATGAACACGTCACCAATGAAGAGTACGACAAGGCTTTGACTGCATATCGGCAAGCCATCTCGGCCGATCGACGCCATTACAACGCCTACTATGGCATTGGAAGGGTTCAAGAGCGCCTGGGAGCGTATGAAAAGGCTTACACGCATTTCCACGCAGCGCGGTGCATCAACCCCAACAACGCAGTGCTTATCTGCTGCATCGGCGCAGTGCTGGAAAAGCAGAAACAGATCATGCCTGCGTTGCAGGCTTACAGCAAAGCCGTGGAGTTGGCGCCGAAAGCTGCCCAGACGAGGTACAAGAAAGCCAGAGCCCTCCTGGCGGTAGGCCAGGTCGAGGCCGCTCAGAGAGAGTTAATGATACTCAAGGATCTGGCACCAGACGAAGGAACGGTGCATTTCCTTCTCGGCACATTGTATAGGAGCATGAACGAACGGCAGCTGGCCGTGCGCCATTTCACCATTGCCCTCGCTCTGGATCCAAAGGTACTTCCATGATTTCCCTCGACTTGTCTTGATTCTTACGTCGTGCTAACCATCATCCAGGCCGGGCCCAAGATCAAGGGCGCAATTGAAAGTTTTGAGGAGGATGAGGCGATGGAAGACTCGATGATGGCATGACGACATGGGCTCTCAAGCTGTTTTTGACGATTGTGGTGAAGCTGGAGATTTGGCCACCATGATTACGCCCACTGCAGCACGCCGCTGCTGGTGGCCGCTGAAGGATAGGTGCATATTCCGGTCTTAAAGAAGGGGGCGTGGGAACTGGGAATGACGAGGATCAAGGAATAGGATTTTAACATTCCCACGCGACTATACGATAGCATGTTGCATGGCATCGGCGTTTCAGGACCACGGGATGAGCTGGATTTGTAAATCAAGGGCCGATAGCTTGGGATAGCAGACGAGGTGGATGGATGATCCATGATATACCTCGTGCTACAGCAGTAGTGTATATTAAACATGAAACTTGACGGCCTTGGAAAGAGACCGGCACAGCATGAGTTTACGATCGAATTTCTTGCGAGGTTGCTTGTGCTCTTGTGCTGCTAATCCTGGACTGGATGTTTACTGTACGCAAGCTACGGTGACATATCTACCACAATTTGTCTCATACCAATACGCATACACCTAGGGTGCAGCGCCATAGAAGTAGGTAGATTGTGATGGCAGACATATATATGCCTGATCTATCGCAAGTGAGGTTTCGTAGGTGCTGCGATCCGGGGGGTTACGGGAGCTGGCTTCTGTTCTTGTCGGCTGTATCACGACCAAGTGACGCGCTACTCTGTTTGGGGGACAGAAGCGGCGGCAGGGGCCGTGTCCGCGCATCACTGATTCCAGGAGCTCGGACCACCGGGCTCAGACGGCGCTAACCGAAAATGCATTTTTCCCCCTCTGGCTCAGAAAATGGAAACGACGCTAACGACGGGCAAATAAGCGTCCAGGAAAAATAAGAAGCAGTTCCCTCTTTTGAAAAATAGGGAGCAGCAGAAGGTGCATTTTTCCCACAATCGGGTCAAGGGCCCACCTACGCGCTCTGCAGCAAGGCACCGCAGGTACCGGTGCCCCCCATTGATGCGGCAATCAGCAGAGCTGAGGAACCTCGGGTACCTGCCCTGCACTGCGAGCAGGCAGCACCGGCTCATGTATCGCGCACCAAGCACCCGCCCCCAGAATCGGATTAGCCGCACTTACTGATTTGCTGCGCGTGTGCTGATTGCGCGACCAACGTATTTATTTTCCTATCCCCTCGCCCTCCCCGCATCGAGGCCTTTCCTCTTTCTCTCCCTCTTCATATCCGCTCACTGCAAAACACGTCTGCAACAACAACGTCATTTTCCGCCAACGCGACATCACTGCATCTTTCTGCATCACCTTTTCCCTCACAACTAATTCATCATGACTGGACGTAAGTACTTATACTATTTCTTTACGCGCCGTGTCGGCTCTTCTATCTAGCTGCGCTGTCTGTCGACGCGTTGGTCTGTCTTCGGTCGCGATGCTAACATCTCTCCAGGCGGCAAGGGTGGCAAGGGCCTCGGCAAGGGTGGTGCCAAGCGTCACCGCAAGATTCTTCGTGACAACATCCAGGGTATTACCAAGCCCGCTATCCGTCGTCTCGCTCGTCGTGGTGGTGTCAAGCGTATTTCTGCTAGTAAGTTGCTCCAGGCCCAGTAGGATAACACCAACGATGCTAACCTATTCACTCTAGTGATCTACGAGGAGACCCGCACTGTTCTCAAGACCTTCCTCGAGGGTGTCATTCGTGACGCCGTCACCTACACTGAGCACGCCAAGCGCAAGACTGTCACCTCGCTGGACGTTGTCTACGCTCTGAAGCGCCAGGGCCGCACCCTGTACGGTTTCGGTGGTTAAATATTTTCTCGGTTGGGTTGTTAAACCTGCGGAGCCTGGACATTATTCGGATCATTGCCATGGTAGGGCGTGGCAAATGTTGTATTTGATTGCGGCGTTGGGGATGGGTCACGATAATAGGCGTCACGGTAGACGACCTCAGACATGAATACCAGTTGAACTTGCTTTCATTGAACACGCTTGCGCGAACTTGATCTTATGCACACGTGAATGTTGTGGAAAAAAGGAACCTAGAAATAAATCGCTGCGAACAAGGCAGTTTATATGAAATCCCAAATGGTATCGCTAAATCATGCTACAAGTATTTGCGCCCTGCTGCTGCTACCCTCGCCCTGAAAATAGGACTCTTGACTTCCATGTTTGCGCGGTAAAAGGGGCTCATAATCGCTTTAACCCAGTTGTCGTACACCTCAGTAAAGAACATCTTGATGGCCTCCTCCGTTGCCGGGCTTGTGGGATTCGCGCCGACCGCGGTCGAGGATCGTGACGAGGTGGATGAGACGGGGGGCTGATGGAGGAGAAGGAACTTTACGTTTCCACCGGTGACGAAACACGAGATGTAATTGTTGAAGAACTTGTCGATGCATTTCAGATACCTGTTTGATGCATCCAAGCAAGCCATCATCAGCATCAACTCTCTTCGCAGATGAAAGGCACGTCCGGCGTCGTCCGTCCGGCAAGAGGGGCACATGTATTCTGAGCAAAGGACTCACATTTGTCCATGAGACCACTGTACCTCCTCCACGATATCCAAGCTCGAATGCAGAATGAATTGGTTCAGGTGCCTGACCTGCTCGGTGAAGCGTGACTGCCCATCGCCGCCCTGCTTCGAAGTGCCGAACTCATACTCGAATAGCGGGTTGTCCTGGGTGCCAACGATGGCGAAATAGTAGCTCATCGTGTAGAGTCGCTCATTTGCGACGAGGAACCGGAAAGTGATTAGGAGTGGATAGGCCAGTAGCCAGGACCTTTGCGACGGAAGTGCCTTGTGCCTAAGGGTCGGCGAGCTTCGAGGTCGTGCTTTGGAGGAGGGAGGGCTTTCGGTGGTTGAAGGGACCTGGTTCCCGTTCGTTGTCGCTGTACTTGTGATGGTGGTAGTTGCTGGCGTCCATTCCGACGGGGGTTTGGTGCAGGTACCTGCGTGTGTTAGCCAGTCGCAGTACCGGGGGTTGCAATATTCCGCTCCACTCCTCCAAAATCTCCCGCCTGAAAGCTCTCGCTCAAGTCCACCCCAAAAAAGTTCGGCCGCGGGAACGGGACGGACAAACGACGAAAAGAACGAACGAAGCGGCACACTGCCCTGCATCCCCCAATCGCTTCGAATACACCACGAGCGGAAGCGAGCACGTAGCCTCCTGCTTCAAGCCATCATGTTTGGTCCATTCCGCATCACCAACCCGCTATCGGGCGGCCTGCTGTGGAAGATCCCCTGGCGGCTGTCCAAGTTCCAGAAGAGGCGTCAACGCATGCGCTTGAGGGCTGTGGACGATGTGGTCGCGACGCTCGACGCCGCGCTCGCAAAGAAGGGACAGACGCTGGAGTCGCTGGAGCGGTGGAAGGCAGAGATGCCGACCGAAGCGGAGATGCTGCCACGAGACAAATACACCATGTTCAGCCGGACGGCGAAGCGCTACCGCAAGGGCATTCACAGTACGTCTTCACCGGGCTTTCTGTCATTTATAGGGCAGGCCCCCTAGGACAGTTGCCGTCGGATATGGCCATGGAATTTGATGCTAACCATGGGACTAGAATTGCCGAAGTGGACGAGGGTCTCTCAGAGAGTCAACCCCCCGGGTTTCTAAGATGGATGGCATTTACGAGCTAGAGTCATGCTATATGCGGCAATTTTGGCGACAGGCGTGGATGTTGCCCTGTTTGAATCACTTGTACAACAACCTTGTTTTGACTATTACACATGCTGGAGTCCTGGGACAGGCTGGTGGTGGTATTGCGTTATACTAGAATACATCAGGAGGCTCATGTACAATGAGCGAGAAAGGGAACCTAGATGCAAAGTTCCCGCCGTATCATACCGCGTCTCTCTATTCAGCCCTTTTGGTCCATCCGGCGCGTGTGCGCGTATACACGTTTGGTGTGTTTCGTGCCAAACCTCCTGCAAATCGAACTTCCCCGAAGCCGTGGGCTTCCTACCTGAACCTGCCCTCACTGTCGTACTCCTTAAGACGATCCGACTCGATCGCTCTGCCGAGCCCACCACGGCCCTCGTCAAAGTCCTCTCGGTACTCGTCTCTAACTTGGCCGCCGGATTTGCCGCGGCCGTATTGCCTGCCCTCTTCGAAGCCTGGGTCGAGGTCCGTTCTGATGACACGTTCGTCGAGCTTCGTACCGCCAATGTACTTCATGCAATCAAGGGCGTCCTGATGGGAGTAGTATTCGACGAAGCAGAACCCGCAGGGAGTCTTGTTGAACCGGTCAAGGCCCATGACTAGGCGCTTTATCTCGCCGCATTTGGAGAAGAGCTCGTAGACTTGTTCTTCGGTTGTGTAGAAAGAGCTGGGATGAGGCAATCGGCATTAGCAAGCGGCGGTAAAAGGGGCATAGAGAGGGGCGCTGGGGATCAGAGGATGTAGCGCTTACAGGTTGCCGACGTAAAGTGTCGTCGCATTGGCGAGGGGATCAACTTGAGGCTCAGCGGGTCGGTCTTGACCCTCGTCGTCGTGATCGCGTCTGCGCTTGTTCTGTGCGGCCCATTGTAAGTTGAATGAATGCGAACGAACTGCAAAGAAGGTAGCGAACCCTGCTCTGGTAGTAGGCGCTTGGCCTGTCCAGCCTATCCACTGTGCTTCTCACCCCGGGCCGCATGGTGATGGGCTTGTTAAAGAGTCGCTCGTGTCGACAGAGGCGGGTTGTGCCAAAGGCAACGAAGCTTTAGAAAGAGGACAAAGCAGGCCTCTCGGGGAGTCGCTGTTCCTTCTGTTCACACAGAACTCCTGACGTTTGGTGAAGGAAGGGAGGTTGCGGCGAGGTTGCGCGGCGCTTCGTGGAGCGCGTGCTATGGTGGGTGGATTTGATGGGCTGGTGAGGCAAGGCTCAGTGAAGCTCTATCAAGCTCGCTGGTTGCTGGCGGGCCTTGAGCGGCGCGGCTCGCAGGGAGCGGTAGCAGTACCATGTTACTGCGTGCATTAGGCGCAGGTACCAGAAGGCCGCCAATCGCTGCGCCAACCACAAGCGCCTGGTCGTTCCCTTTCCTGATGTACCTGCTCTTCGTTTTACGGGGGTGCGGCCCTCCCAATAACAGGCCACGGTACCTACTTAACTGGTACCTTTATGCCGCCCTCGTCTAAAAAAAGATGAACGAAGCTACCTACCTACTATTTACTGACCTACCTTGCCTTAGCTTGGTGGTTGGTATGTTTTGCCCAGACATATTTTCCAACCGCCTACAAGCCTTTGCTCTGACGCTTTTCCGCTGCTCACAACGCCATTGTCCCTAGCTTCCTCGACGAAGCGGAGGCAGAGCCTGATTGCCTGCTGCGGATACGTCTCGAAAGTTGCGAAAACACAACAAGCGACGAAATGCCCAAGGTCAAGAGCTATTCGGCAGCTTGGCTGTCGAAAAACGCACTCGGCCACCAGCTCTTCGAACCGTCCTCCGATGCCCTCCGTTCACGCGCCCTCTCTCCATCATATGCCTCGGCCAGGAAGCAGGCATCAGCCGGCCCTAGGCGGACGATTGCGCGACGCGGAACCGAGGTCTTCGTGGCTGTCGGCAGAGAGATCCGCTGGGGTGACCTGGCGTACTTGAAGGAAGAATGGTCTGACAAGCAAGTGAGGGCAAAGTCGGGGTCCCTCCCGCGCATTAAGCGAGAAGACTCGTCCCAATCTTTCGACGGACAGGGCGAGCGTTCAAACGCCAACGGCCTAAGGGTATGCCTGGCAAATCATCATCTCGGAAAGGTGTAGGCTAACTCGTCGCTCAGACTATCAAAACGCCAGTCGCAGATGACATTCGACAGCTCATCATCTCCCCCAACAAAGACTTCCTCGCCATCCTAACAACTCACACAATTCACATCTGCGTGTTGCCCGAGTCATCTCATCTTACTAGCGAAGATACCGGGCCCCTAAAACCAAAGATTTTTACCCTGGGCCCAACGACCCACGTCACGTCGCGGTCTCCCATTGCTTCTGCGCTCTGGCATCCACTTGGAGTTAAGGGCTCCTGCATCGTCACAGTCACAGCCGATGCCGTCGTGAGACTATGGGAACTCAACCTCACCGACAGGTGGTCGTTCGACGCGCCAACCACATCTGTCGACCTCAAGAAGTTGGCCGATGGTACGACTTTGGATCAAGACTTCTCTGCCACTGCCTCTACCACGAACAAGGGTTTCTCCCCCGACTCCTTTGAGATGGAGGTCGCTGCAGCAAGTTTCGCGCACGAAAGTTCAGGGGGTTGGAACCCGATGACTCTGTGGATTGCAATGCGCGAGGGAGATGTCTACGCTCTATGCCCGCTCCTTCCACAGCGCTGGGCGCCGCCGCCAACTCTGATCCCCTCTCTGACGGTTTCCATAGTGGCCACGCTTGCCAGTATCGAGGATGACCCGACTGTGGCGGAGCACGAGAAGCTTCTGGCCCAGCAACAGATGCAGTGGATGGGCGAGATTGACTCCCAAGACCCGCATATAATCGAAGGCCTCCCAGGAGAGCCCACTTTGGAGGTGTACACCAGACCGACTCGGCCAGGCGTAGTCCCGCGACTGCAGGGTCCGTTTGATTTGACCTCGGACCCGGACACGGGTGATGAACTGGACACCTCCATCACTGACATCATGGTCATTGGCAAGAAGATTGAGACGGATGACTTAATGATGGGAGAAGACATCGATTTGGAATTCGAGGATAGCCGCTCACAGGAAGGCGTCTCTCTTGCTGTGCTCTGCTTGCTCTCTACCAGCGGCCAAGTCCGCATCTATCTGGATATTGAGGGCGTACAAGCCCAATGGCTGCCACCCAAGCACAAGACAAAGACGAGTCGCTTTGCGTACCCGGAATCGCCATCACTTCTTGCTTTCCAAGCTTTGGATACCATGAGCCCGGTCGAGGTCAACGAAGACAGCTGGCCGGTGTTTAGCGAGGATTTCAAATCGCGCTATAGCTTCTTCGTGACCCATCATGCTGGTATCACGTACATATCTCTCGATTCCTGGATCTTCCGACTGGATGGAGAGCTCAACGGTGATTCGGAGGCGGGTACAGACTTTAGGATGGGGCTTGTAGTCAACTCGCAGCCTGTCAGAGAGAAGCTTTACGCGCAGTCGACCGCGGATGCTGCGGTTCCTTTGGCCGCCAGTTGCGTCCTACGAGATCCCGACGTTGGCTATTTCCTCTTGTCGGCCACTCCTTACGAACCTATCGCTTTGACATTTGAGACGCCCGATGACGACTTGGCGCCAATCCGATCGGAAAGCCCGATTTATGAGCGGGAAACCCCAATTGCTCCATTGGACTTTTACGAACCCCGGCCCGTGTTCCAGCCGTCGCATGCGTTCGACGAGAGGTCCAGCCTGCCGGCTCTCCTAGAAAAGCTCCGCAGCTCACGCCACAAGACTGTGGTGAACCAAGAAGTCCGGCTTAGCCCGTTGACTTTGCAAATCTTCACCGACGCCCACAAGGTTTTGAGTGACGAGACTTACCGCCTTGGCGTGGCGGCTGCTGAGGTGTTTCGACGATGCGAACTTCTGCAGTCGGAGCTCAGGCAACAGATCCTGAAGGCGAACGAGGTCAAGGGTAAGGTCGATGCCATCGTGGGTGTGGATCGTGAAGGAGAATCGGATAACGCCATGCACGAACGACGGATTGCCGAAGCGAGGGCTCGACAAGAAAAACTGGTACAGCGCCTGGAAAACTTACGAAAGACCGTTGGCAAGGCATCCACAACAGAACTGAGTGCCAAAGAACGGGCCTACGTGGAGGAGGTCAAGACGGTGCGGGCAAGCATTTCCACGCCCGCCGAGGAACAGGCCGAGGCCAAGGAACAGTCGACTCAGCTATGGAGGCGACTGGAGGATGTGAAGCGACTGCAAGCGGAACTGGTTGAAGAGGTCGAATCATTGAATAAGGCGGCGGAAAAGGAAAGCCCCTCGAGCCCCGAGATTGTGATTCCGGCAGACATAAGGCGTACGAAGTTGCAACAAATTCAGGGGCTGCTGTCAAGAGAGACAGCGTTGGTCGAAGCGGTCACGGCGAGGCTGGAGAGGCTTCAATCTAGTTATTAGGGTAAGACAATGGATAACAATCAGACATGAGGCTGTGAATGAAACATTTCGGTCTCGCTATCGTGAATTCCTTGTTTTCATCCCTACTGCGCCGCTTCAGGATGCAAGAGTGTGAGCTGTGGAAGGATATGCCCTGCAAACCAAGATGGAGTTTACAAAGGTGGTAGACAGGAGGTGGGGGTCAAGGATGAGGGGCTTGCTCAATTCATATGTGAACGACGATGATCAGTCGTAGTGAGGCTGCTCGGCTTGATGATCAGACAGGGAAGCTAGGGTTGGCCAGATCTGGGATCCATGGTAGCCGCATCTGACGATCCAATCAACAACGCGAGGCTGAGAAACAACCCGTTTAGGGCAACTATACAAAGCAATTTGAACCAACAGAATGCCGCAGTCGTCTCTCTGGAAGCTGATTGGCAACTTCTCCATGTTTTGGGTATTGATGCCCAGCTCTGATATACGTATCAGGATGTTAGCAGGGAGGGAAAAGACACCTGGCGGCGTATTGGCGGCCAAGGGGCGTTATTGATCTCCTGGCGGCCAATGGTCAGGCCACATCGCGATGCGCCCTCGCGCTAGTCCTGTGCAACCTGGCAAAGGTCTGATCCCGACAGCTTCACTGGCTGTGCTTTGGCGCATTCGCCCGCACAGGCCTGCATCATGTCGCCAGCGGGCGCCGTCGGACCGCAAGGCGAGCGGGCGGTGAGCTGGCGCCTGTCGTGTGGGTTGAGGACAGGTGCATTTGTCCAAGGACCGCGCAATGGGAGCCCGTCGACGTGGTGGTCACGGTGACGCCAAAGAAACGGATTTCCGGTCGTGAATGGGGGGGGGGGCCAATGGCTGTGGGCTTGAGGGTCATGCACACAGCGTGGCTGGATAACATAACATGACGCTGGGGAGTGGCAAGTGGCCGCATCCTGCATGCCTGCCCTGATTCAGTGATGGGCTACTGCTTGTGGAAGCTGATGGACTGCAGAATGATACCTTATGCGGTGCTGGTGTTCGTGACAGGCTGTTGTGAGAGGGTATCACAGCTCCAAGCACCGGGCGTGATTGCACAGAGACAGAGACAAGCCATCGCACGCCTTGTTGCAACCCCCCCCCCCTCCCCTCCACTCCCAAACTCAGACGTATGGCTTACCGTTTCAAGCATTTCCCTTGCATTTTTCGCCTTGTCTTATCCCGGGCTGCTGTAGTTGGAAGGTTAGAGTTGGGCATGAGGCCGTGACGCGCGTGGATGCTGGGTCTGCGATCCAGTGCAAAGCCTTTTGCTTCTTCTATAAAGAGGCTACCAGGGTTTGCCGGGTTTTGATATTGCTTCAACGTGAACTTTCACAGTAGCGGCGTGACATCTCGTGCCAAACATAGCTGCGGACTCTTGGTCTTTGATTTCTTCCCTTTCATCATTTGAGCTATCTTGAGCGACACGTCGATGCCGACACGATGGCTCCAACAGACACCCCTATCGACTATCAGGCTCTGATCCACAGTGAGTTCTCATCTTCCCTTCGTGGTCAAGTGTGCCGTGATGCTTCTCTTGCCCCATCATCTCCGACGGCGCATGCTGACCGAGACGAGGCAACTGCCTGACCTTCCTTGGCTACGACGTCGACGTCTACATCAACTCCCAGGTCGACGACTCGGGAACATGGACAGCCCATGTTCTCAAGCTGGAAAACGGCAAGCGCAGCGCCGTCTTCTCCGAGTCATCCACCACCCTGGCAAGCGCCCTCGAAGCGGTCCATAAGAAGTCTGCGATGGCGGTGAACCGGTTTGTCACAACCAACGGGTTCGACCTTGTGCCCAGGGTTTCCCCACGCCGTTCGACTCTCCGGAAGAGCGGAAACGCCCGCCGTGCAGCACTCGGGGAGTCTGAAGTCCTCACATTTGACAGTGGATCGTCGTCCTCGGACGAGGAAGACGAGGATTCACCGTCCGATTCGGACGAATCCATCGATGACTCTCCGCATGGCCAGGCTCTGCAGCGAAGTACAGGGCGAGCCATGGTTCGTTCACGTATGCCGGTGAGACGCCCGGAATCTCTCGCGAATGATTTGCCGTTCCACGGCAACTACGAGAGGGCCCTCGACACTGCCACTCGGCCAGCACCGGTCCCCTATATTCCGTACCATCCGGTCGGGCTGCCTCCAACCCGGCCGCTACCTCCTCCCTTAGCAATCGGCAAAGCAATGTCGCCTCCCGTACTGCATCCGGCGCGACCTCCCCCGAGACCCGCACCCGCTCCAGCCCACCGGATACACGCCTTGCCTCCGCGGCCAGAGACCAGGCTTCTCGCGGAGCCTGCCAAGACTGGTGTGTTGCTGTGCATCACCTGGAAGGGCCACGGGGACCTCAACGTCGTGGATGAATGCCCGCTGAGTATCTCGTATATCCATATCAGGACAGTGCAGCTTGTGCGCGCGAGGGCTGCGGATTTTCGGGAAACGGCGTCGGTGGACTTGGCGGCGGTCGTGTTCCAAGCCCAAATTAAGCGGCTGCATGTAGCCGGCAAGGCATACGAGCTTGGCAATTTCCGTGATAACCTCGTGGAGCTCTTTGCCGGCTTTCCTGGCTTCCCTCGTGTCGAAGTAGAAGTCACATCTTCACCAGCGCCTTTGGCAACCGAGCCTACCAGTCATAATCATTCTCACAGCCCGGAATAACGTGGCACATGCCCGGGAATGCAGTGTGCACGGTAGGATGCAGGCCCCTTGGGGATCATTTGTTTTTGTTTTTTTGGAGATGGAGCCACACTATCATGGTCTGGATCTGCATCAAGTCCCAAGGAGGTCCCCTACGAAGGAAGAAGATGACGATGCCAATTACCATAGGCTTTGAAGATTCCCGAAGAAGACCTGGGCAGACATAGCTGCTGAGAGTTCCACCTATGTTCTCTTGAGTAATCTCTGTGTTAGATTCGAAATGTAACAGAGTAAGCCTCGGTTTTCGGTTCAGCTGAACGAACTCCCATGTCATTGTGAAGTTTACAATCGTGATTGTAAGCCAGATCGTGCAAAGACCTGTATGAATTTCACTCAGACAATTCCCAACTTCAGTCATGCATCCACAAGACAGTTCATCTCCAACACATCACCAATGGGAGACGGTTCGATGCGTTAATCAATATTCAATGCATGTGATAGGCTCGAAGACAGCCAATGTCATCATAACCCGTGTTGTGCGCGCGGTTTTGTGATTCGCGGCGAGTAATTGGTAGCGTCATGTTAGGCGCAACGGGAATCTGTAAGCACACACATGCTCACGACACGATGTGAAACAGCAAATGGTCGGCTGATGGCTGCATGATGAGCTCCTCGAACCGGGCATCGCTGTCTAGCAATGAGTGGCTCGCAACATCGGTCGTGATGGGTGAGATTCACGCGGTCTAGTGTCCAGCCCATTCAGTTCCAAATCAAAGCATCACGACAGCTCATTAGTAGGCTATCTCAACGTCCATACTCAGCTGCTTCAACGCCAGATATGGAGGTCAAATGCGCTGCTAAGTATTGTGGCTGACATGGATGCGAACAAGAAAGATTGGCTCAAATGCCAAAGGCGTCTCTCTCCCGCAGCACCCTTCGCCACGATTCCTCCATTAGGTGGTACTTAGTGAAATGCCCCTGTCTAGCGAGATGAGAGTATCAGTGAGCCATGCTGACTTACCCTTTCAGAATATATACGAACTTATAACTTCAGGCAAGCGGTTTCTCAACTTAGTATCTTGCTCATACCTCGAAAGCAACGCGGCTTCAGAGTGCCACACGTTTCGCCCTCTCTGTAGCTGTACTCGTCCTGACTGCGCCCCGTTTCGCGTTTCGCTGACTTCATGCCGAATACATTGCATGATCAAACAGAGTATCATGTTTTGTGCTTGATAAAATCGTCATTTGTCTGAAAGTCAGCAGGCCAAGGCATACAATCAATAGAAAGCCTCGACTAGCATTTGAGATTTTCTAGAATAGTTTTTTCTTCGAACACGATTTGTAAGCTAGCTCACATCAAAGGAGTACGCTTCACAAGGGTATGGAATGTTCGCAGTAACAGGTGCTTATGCTTTTTTGCGCTGATGAGTTTCCTTGTGCAACAATCCGAATGCTTGCTCTATCTGGCAATAACTGTCATATAACAAAACTAGGGGTTTTCAGCATGGAGCACTAGGAGTAATCCAAGATGTAAAAGCCGGGAATCAATAAACTTACCTAAGGGCACGATGGCCCAGGGGAGGTTGAATCCAACATAGTAGACCCAGAAATACAGGAATTCTGGGCGACTGTAGGAGACGCCTGAGAATTGTAACTCGGTCCAGTTTGTCGCGTAGTAAAGTGCTACGCCGTAGAGATGGGCCGTACAGACGATGATTTGGTAGAAATGGCGAGTTGTGCGCTGGTTGATGATGCAAATGGCCGACAACAAGGACAACGGGCCCCAGGCAAACTGAAGGGAACCAACTCATTAGAAAACTAGGATTTGATGTGACAAGGTAACGAATAGGTCGTGGCTTCCACTTACTACCGTGATGGTCTCGACACAAACAGTGAAAACGTCCGAAGTCAAGTACCGAGAATCGGAGAGTGTGTATTCCTTCCACAGCTGAGCGAACAAGGTGTTCTTGCCTGCCAAGGAATCACGATTGAAAATGTAATAGCCTGTCTGATGGTGAGTCGGGTGTTACATTTGCACACGCGAAGAAGCCTGAAGAGCTTCCACCTGGTCACTTACTTTCAAAGCAAAGGTGCAGGAAAGCGGCTGCCAGGTCAGAGGCAAGAAGCGTCAGTAACTAATACGTTCTCTTCATTGAGATATTGTAGATCTAGAGGGTATCTGGGAAAGCTCACAGAGCGCAAACCAGCAGGCAGCGAATCGATCCAGAGGCCGCAAGCGACGGCGAGCAGCCATGAGATATGTACCAACGACAACAAAGCCGGTAATAGTGCCAAAGGCAACTAGTATGTTCAAAATAGGCTTGTCGTTGGGAATCCACCTCGGAATGAGAGCATCGGGTGGATAGTATGGATGATCATGGTGAGTGGCCATGATGTCGCGTCGCGTCCAGTCCAACTGGGATTCTGTAGCTGGCAGCTGCACAATTCGTATGGTAGCTTGTCAGGTTGCAGTGCGTCGACGATCCTCGCAACAATTGCTCTAAGGACCAATGCGTACGTGGTCCAGTTAAGGTCTCCGATGCCAAGCGCTCTGTCGTCGCGAATCCCGGAATCTACGGAGTGCAGGATGGAGATTGGAGAGTGAGGCCCATCATGTGTGTAGCCTGCCTGCCTGTCTACAGGGGGGCCCTTGCGCTACCCATTTGAGGACTATTCAGGAACCCGCCTTCGCCCTCGGAAATAGAAAGGAACAGAGCATGCAATGTTTTTCACAAACTGTGGCGAGCCAGAAATCAACTGGGGGGCTTGAGGGAGAAAAAGAATTATACTGGTAGACTATTTGGAGACTTGAAGCGGATGCGTGACCTCAAGATCTCCTCTTCGTAGAAAGTACCCCAGGCTCTCAGTACTAAGTAGCACTTGTCGCATTCCACTTCACTTCACCTCACCTCAATTAATACACAGGACACTCGCAACGAACTCGGCATCCCCATCCGACTCTGTCCCCTTATCGAATCCCGGTGTTCTATGCCCCCCGAGTCCTCCACTGCATTTGTTATCTCTGCCTCATTTGCGCTGCTTGCTTCTCATTTCCGCCTCCGTCGCCATTTCATCCATCCACATGGTGCCGCTCTGGGTATGTGAGAGGCCGTCCCCGGATGAGTCGGCATCTCATCTACCAATCATCATGAACGACCAGTCCCAAACAAGGCATGAGCAGAGTCCCGCCCAACAACTACCAGGCACGATAAACAAAAGGTCTCGTCTACGGCAGATAAGTGGTCTCGCATATGCCACTTATTCAACACCGCCGGCCGGTATCGTCCGGGCCGCCATAGCAATGGCACCAGCTTATAAGGCTGCGGCCGTGTCCGGCCAGGAACACATGCTGCCTTGCACTCCTGTTATCGGCAGCCCACGGTCTCCCCGTCCCTGAACTTCATCCCAGAGATCAGACGAAATCGTGACAATGAAGTGGCCTTGCCTTGTGAGCAGCGTTGCTGCTGTCGCATCTGTTCCCTCTGCCTGGGCCTGTGGCGGGGATGATGGCTGCTACGGACCGACAGACAAGGTCGAGCATGTCCGCCACGTCAAGCGCATCCAGCCTGGTGCCCCGGGAGCCGCCTATGGGCCGAAGAAACCACTAGAATGGGGTCAAGTCAACTTCATGCATACGGTACGTGGCCGTCTCATGTATCGCTTGGGCGACACTGGACTGACAACGCCTCGTATCATTTCCTCAGACCGATACACATGGCTGGCTCGAGGGCCACATCAAAGAACAAAACTTCGGTGCTGATTGGGGCGATTTCGTAACCTTCACGCGTCGCATGAAACAGACAGCCGGCAACATGGGAACTGACTTGCTTCTCATTGACACCGGTGACCTGCATGATGGTACCGGCTTGTCCGACGCTACCAAGCTTGATGGCGAGGAGTCCATGCCTATCTTCGACGAGGTCGACTACGATCTGCTGACCATCGGTGAGATACATGAACCGGACCAGCCCTCAAGATTCGGTCACTGACGAAGAAGCGCATCAGGAAACCATGAGCTGTACGTCACTGAAGTCGCACTCCAGATGTTTCAAGGTTACGCCCGGAAATGGGGGGACCGCTATGTGACCTCCAACGTCAAGGTCTTCAATCAGACCTCGCAGGAGTACGAATACGTCGGCGCTACTCATCGTTATTTCACAACGCCTCACGGCCTGCGCGTCATGGCCTTCGGTGTCCTCTTTGACTTTACAGGCAGGCTTGCGACACGCCCCCCCTAACTCTCCGGCGTTTCTAATCTTGCGGCAGGAAATTCGAATATCTCGCAGGTAATCAAAGCCGCCGATATGGTCAAGGAAGCTTGGTTTGTCGAGGCACTCAAGTCCGATAAACCCGTCGACTTGTTCGTTCTTTTCGGCCACAATCCCGCACGACCTAGTGATTCTGCCAGCACCTTCCAAACGGTCTGGGACGCCATTCGAGAAACCCACCCTGCCACGCCGATACAGGTATTTGGAGGTCACAGTCACATTCGGGACTTTGTCGTCTACGATGAATCCTCTGTAGGCATCGAGTCCGGCCGCTACTGTGAAACACTGGGCTGGGTATCTATGAGCGGTTTCGATTCCACGAACAGCGCGTTCGCGGGAGTCAAGAATCCGCACGGCGTCACCAATCCTTCGCGCCCGGCGACGGAGGACTCCACGTCCCCCTTTGTCTTCTCTCGCCGCTATCTTGACTGGAACCGCAACACTTTCATCTACCACACTAAGCAGCAACCCGCCACATTCGACTACCATTCTGGACTGAGAGTCACGGACGACATTACCAACCTGCGCGAGGAGCTCAAACTAGGGGAGGTCTACGGCTGCGCACCCCAGACATGGTGTATGAGTTGCGCACCGTTTGAGGACGAGAGGAACATCTTCCCTGGCGTCGTCATCCCAGCCGTCTCAGCCATCGTTGTCAACAAGACCAGGGCCGATAAGCATCGTCTCATATTCGGCAATACTGGCGCTATTCGCTTCGATTTGTACAAGGGCCCTTTCACATACGACGATAATTTCATCGTCTCTCCTTTCCGCGACATCTTTCGCTACGTCCCCGATGTGCCCTTTGAAAAAGCTAAAAGCATCATTACCAAGTACGTGCTCCTCGACATGATAACTGCGTTTCGCATAAACATCGCATCTATTCTTAGTCGCATGCCGGCTTGCTTCCATTGACACCCGCCGAGGAATAAGCTGACCCCCATTCGTATAGGCTGAACGCCGGCCGGGTCGACAAGCGAGAAGGTTTGGCATCCATGTCCCTTCCGCGCGATGAGTGCGTGGATCCTACGCTCGGGTATCTCGCTCGCCGCACCTCCCGAGACACGTCTCCAGGCGTTGTTCGTCGACAGGAGTTCATGACCCCCGGCTATGTTACCTCCGACGATTGGGGCACCGATGGTACATGCCCCCGGTCCGCCGTTTCTTTTTATACGTTCTGCGACTTATTTACTGACTCTCCTTTTCCTTCCGTCAGGTGACGATACAGAGCACTCTGCTATTCCCAGTTACAAGATCCCTGGCTATTGGGAGGCCCGCGCCGACTTTCCTGAGGACGGTAGCGAGCCACAGACTGTTGATGTCATCTTCTTCGACTTGTAAGCAATCATCTTTCCCGTTTCCTCATTTCCATATGCCAGAGCACGAGATTATGCCGGGTTTCCTATAGAATGCAATGCCTCTACAATATAGGTGCAATATTGACTGACATACTCCTCCCCAACAGCATCGAAAAGTACGTCATTCAGTATCTTGGCGAAGGATTCAGCTCCGACATGGTCGAATGCTACATTGATTGCCAATTTAGTTCCCAAGGTATGTGTGCCTGCATGTCTGGCGCAAGGGCACCCGTTCAGCTCAGCCTCCTTCTCTTCCCCCTTTTCCCACTGCGGCTGCTGTTCCTCCTGCAGCCGCGTTTCATCTTGCTGCACGATTCTCTTGCGTCTTACCCACCATCACCATCCTCCGAGCCCATTGCCGACCCAGCCCCCACCACTACCTTGCGTTGGCGTACCGGGCTACCTCGTGGCACCCCTCAGCATATCGCGTGGCACCTGGGCACATGCAAGGCCGCTGAAGCTGGAGGCTGACAGCTAACGTTGTTCTAGATTTCATGCTGCCGTATGCACGCCTCGCTTGGCAAGCCAACCTCGACAGTTGTTCCATCTAAATCATAGGCTTAAAACAGGGCACTCAGCATGAGCAAAAGCGGTTAGCAAAGTGAGACGAGCTGCAAATTTTAGCTGGGCTACGTCTCAAGAAGCAGATGACAGAAATGTCTTCCTCGAATGGGCCAAAAAAAAGTATTGGCTATTTTTATTGAGTCTTTATCCAGCGTTTCTTAAATGGTCCACACTATTTTAAGCGGTAGAAGAAACCATCTGTGTATCATGATATTTATATATACGCCAATGGTTTTTCCGGTCTGTGCTTCGGCTTGCTGTGTCCGACGCTTTCACTGAAGCAAAGCTGCTTGCGTTGAACAGAAAGGACATGTATTGCGATGGTATCATCTAGGTAGCAATCGAGAAGAAAATAAGAAGTTCTGGTGTACATGGTGTGCGAACCAATACCTGTATCCGTATAATGCGCCGATTATGCTCTGCAAGTGTTTCTGCTCCAAAAGTGCTGCCTTTCAATGCATCCTCATAAACCATATCTCTATGTAGTAGTTGTGTGAGCTCCCAAGAGTCATCAAACTCCCGCTTTTGCTTTGCTAGACAGTAAAATTAAAAGGAAAAAAGTCGATTAAAGAATAAGAGAAGAAGAAAGAAAGAAAGAGAACAGGACAAGTGGCTCAAAGGGCAAGGGAAGCAAGGACAGTGTCATTCAAACATGGCAACCCAAGTGAATTAGAGGAAGTGCCCAAGGCTTTGGCGGTGCATGAAATGTCTCGACTCGTAATCCGCAAGCATACGCTTCAGTATCGTTCGATCATCCCACGTGGTGGTACCAAGCTCCTGAACAGGCAATAATTTGCACAACTCGAAATCACAGTCTGCGAGGGCATCGACGTCCTCCGGCCGGGTGCCGACGAGTAGGGCAACACACTCAGTATACTGGCGCATATCGATCGGTTGAAGGCAGAGACCTGTCTCGGTGTCCGTGACTTGAGCAATCGAGAAGGCCACCATGGCAGTCCAAATGAGGAGCGGTCGTAGGACATCATCATGTGGCAACCCGTTAAGGATAAGACCCGTGTTCTGCTGAAAAGCTCCACGCTCGTGGAAACGCATCGTAATGATGTGGAGTTGGTGAGAGAGCATGGCAAG